>JARQOD010000001.1:530706648-530755799 GCA_033576555.1 Oophaga sylvatica
TTTCACAAACATGTAGGTGGCAGCCCAACGCCCCCCAAAGTCGTTAAAGAGATAAAATTTTTTTAAATATATAATATATATTTGTAGTCATATTTGAAAGTTTAAAAAATTTAAAAAAAAATAAAAAAAATTTTGGGAGGTAAAGGTCAACATTCCCCGGGGAAACCCCTTTGTCACACTTGCTTTTCTAAAAATTCCGAGGGGAAAGACGGCACTGCGATCGAAAGGGGTTGACGATTCCCCCGCATGATGCCCCACTATTCACAGATATGCGACGCCACTGTGATCGAAAGGGAAAAACAAACTCTAAAATGGTCCCCCAATCTGCACAAAAAATGAGCCCCCAAAAACTGCGATCGCAAGGTGACGATTCTCACTTGGTCCCCCTTTGCACAGACTTTAAAAACGCCAACTGCGACGCAAGGGCCGTTTTTCAAGGTGCCTCAGCTCTCCCACGGGATATGAACGCCTTTTGCAATCGCCTAGCTTGGAAAATCATCTTGCGATCGAAACGCATCTCATATCTGTGCTTGGCTGGGCGCAGGGCTGCTGCGGTCATTTTGCGATTGCAATACGTCTTGCGTCGCAAGGGGGTTTTTTTTTGTTTATAGCGTACGTACTCGTGACATCACGACGCTGGCGTGGGTTCATGCGGCGCTATTCTATCTTGTGTTTAATGGGGAAAAAGACAGCGTGCAGGGGGCCTGGGGGGACGGAGAGGTCGGAAACCGGGATTAAAAAGTGTGATGAGGGGACTATTGGTGCCCCATACCCACGTACGTCCCATGCATCACAAAAAAATGCCCTTGCGCCGGATTCAGGGGGCCTTCTGGGGGCTTTTTGGGGTGAAAGCGAACGCCCGAAGCAGATACGGAAGAAGTGGCGGACCTGCGTCCCGGTCGAGCGTGGCCCCCGCCAGCACCCGGGCAGAGTTGGGAGGCGTCGTGGGGAGTTTTTTTGACGGGATTTTCCAGTAGTGAGGGGGTACCCGCAGTTTACAGGGGTTTGTAGAAGGATTATTTCACTGAATTGTATTTTTTATTTGCAGCACCACCTGCAGCCCCCGCATCACCAGTTCTCCGCACCCCTTCACCTGCAGCTACCCCGCCTCCACTGTTGGGGTCATCGTCCCCAGCCCCATCCACATCCACCCTGCGATTCTCTCCAGTGTCACCCCGTGACATGTATGCTGGCTCGCCATCAGGTAATTTACGCACATAATATAAGCTTCCGACAAGTTTGACAACTTTGTTAGGTCTTAAAATGTGAAATGGCTGTTGTGATATATCTATTTTTCTGTGTTTCCCTAGCCGGCTGTGCCGCAGGTTCTGGGTGGGCCGTAAGTGGGTCGTCGGGGATATGCAGTCGCCCCAAAACCGTAAGTGCACAGCATATAATTTTTTTCTGTTTTGGCGCTTTTATAGAATAAAACCAAATTTACACTGTGTTCCAAATTATTATGCAAATAATATTTTCTCAGATTTTCCCAAATGACCTATATAAATTTCAGTCATGTAATTTTACAGTCAAATAACTATTAGAGTACAATTGAAAGGTTTTTGTACAAACTGCCTATGATAACAGTATATTTTGTAAAAAATAAAACACTCAAACTGCACTCAAAATGCATGTTCCAAATTATTATGTACAGCAGAGTTTTCAACCTTTTCATTTTAATAAAGAACAAAAAAATTGTGATTTTTGAAATTATAAGCATTAGCAGGTTATTACAAACTGAAATCAAACAGTTTTCAACTCAAAACTTTATTCTAGGTGATGTTACATTTGCACATAGGACCCCTTGTTCTAAAGGAGCTTCTGAACTCTCGGCCATTGAATTTGTCAGGTTTTGGATGGTTTCTGCTTCAATTGTTTTGCATGAGGACAGAATACCCTCCCAGAGCTGCTGCTTAGATGTGAACTGCCTCCCGCCATCATAGACGCTCCTTTTGATGATGCTCCAGAGGTTCTCAATGGGGTTGAGGTCAGGGGAGCATGGGGGCCACACCATAAGTTTGTCCCCTTTTATGCCCATAGCAGCCAGAGATGCAGATGTGTTATGTGCAGCATGAGACGGTGAATTATCATGCATGAAAATGATCTTGCTGCGGAATGCACGGTTTCTTCTTGAACCATGGCAGGAGGTGCTGTTTGAGAAACTCAACATACACTATGGAGTTCATCTTCACCCCTTCAGGGATCCTAACGGGGCCGACAATCTCTCTCCCCATGATTCCAGCCCAAAACATTACTCCACCTCCTCCTTGTTGGCGCTGTAGCCGTGTTTGCATGGGGTGTCCATCAATCAGCCATCCTCCACTCCATCCATCTGGACCATCGAGCGTTGCACGGCACTCATCGGTGAACAAAACAGTTTTGAAGTCAGTCTTCATGTATTGTTTGGCCCACTGGAGCCGTTTCTGCTTGTTTGCAGTGGATAGAGGAGGTCGACAGGATGACTTACGCACAGCTGCAAACCTCTGAAGGACCCTGCATCTTGTTGTTCAGGGGATGTTGGAGGCACCAGCACCTTCAAAAACTTGTCTACTGCTATGACATGGCTTTTTTGCCGCTGTTCTTTTAACCTCACGTAATTGCCTGTAGGAAAGAGTCCTCAATTTTCCCTTATTAGCACGCACACGTGTGTACTGTGAATCAGCTACATACTTCTTGATTGTGCGATGATCACGATGAAGTGTCTTGGCAATGTTGATTGTAGTCGTGCCTTGACCTAAACACTCCACAATTTGTTGCTTCTCAGCAGCCGACACATCCTTTTTCTTTCCCATTTTGGCAGGAAATGTAGGCTGCTTAATAATGTGGGACAGCCTTCTTAAGTAGTCTTGCCTTTCATTGGACACACCTGCCAAACTAATTAGCACAGGTGTCTGCAATTGCTTACAGTGATATAAAGAGCCCTGACACACATCACCATCAATGAGTTTAACTGACAAACAAAAAAAATCTTACCTTATCACTCCTAAACAATGTTTGCATAATAATTTGGAACACAGTGTATATAAAAAAATTAATATTTTTGCATCGCTTTATTCTGCGAGCTATAACTTTTTTATTTTTTCGCTGATGATGCTGTATGGTGGCTTGTTTTTTGCGGGACAAGATGACGTTTTCAGCGGTACCATGTTTATTTATATCGGTCTTTTTGATCGCGTGTTATTCCACTTTTTGTTCGGCGGTATGATGATAAAGCATTGATTTTTTGCTTTTTTTTTTTTAAGAGGTTCACTAAAGGGGTTAACTAGTGGGACAGTTTTATAGGGGGGGTTGTTACGGACGTGGCGATACCAAATATGTGTAATTTTATTGTTTTGGTTTTTTTATTTACAGGAAAAAATTAATTTATTGGGGAATATTTTTATTTTTTATGATTTTTTTTAAACAATTTTTATTTTTATTTTTTTTAATTTTTTACTTTGTCCCAGGGTGGGACATCACTGTATAGGGTCAGATCGCTGGTGTGACAGGGTGCACAGCACTCTGTCACACCAGCGATCGCTCTGGCATCGCTGCAGGCTTCTCAGTGCCTGCTCTCCCGGATCTTGGATCCGGGGTCCTGCAGGGAGGAAGGACCCTCGGAACAGCGTGACACATCGCGCTGCTCTGAGGGTCTCAGGGGAGCGCGCAGGGAGCCCCCTCCCTGCGCGATCCTCCCCTGTGCCCCCGGTACACCGCAATCATGTTTGATCGCGGTGTGCCAGGGGTTAATGTGCCGGGAGCGGTCCGTGACCGCTCCTGACACATAGTAGCGGGTGTCAGCTGTGAAATATCGCAGCATTTACAAGCGTTAGCACGGGTTTTTTTAATGCGCTTCATGTGCGCTCAAAACGCAGCGCAAAAAAACACAAGTGTGAAAGTGTACATGTTGATGTTGCAACTGAATTCCCTGTTAACTGTTACCATTACCTCCACAGAAATCTCCACTGCCCAGGACCTGCGGATGTCCCAGCGCCAGATGATGGCAGCCATGCAACAACACGGGTGATGCTGGAGAGTTTTCTGGCTGCCCTAGAAAAGGGGGCCAGTATTTAATTTTTTTTTTTTTTTATTATTATTATTATTTCTATTTAATTGTTTTTTTATTTTTATTTTTTTATTACTGTTATATATATTTTATAATATATATGAAAATAATATATATTTATATATTAAGTTTATCTACGCAGGTGTGTTGTATTATTTTTTAGTATAAGGTTTTAGCGCTAGTGTGACCAGGGCCTTTAAAAGAAATGTAAATTTTTGAAATTTTTTTCATTTCATTTTTTCCCTATTATGGAACACCTATGACAGCTGGTATTCCCATGACCCCGTGTGTGACAAGTAGAAACAAGTAGATGGAATAAAAATACAAATTTTTAAGAGTTGTCAACAAAACTGATGACATAAATAAGAATACAAGACCACAATTCATTAGATAAATAAGATTTTTTATTCAAAAAATGTAAGTATTTAAAAAAAATATACAACAAAAAACTTTAGAACAAAAATTAAAAACTACAACTGCTGGTAAGATGGATCGTTGCCATTACCACGTTGCCTCGGCGGTGTATATAAATAAGGTGGAGCAACAACGTTTTGGTTTGGTGGATTTATCCCAATTGGGTTCGGCACAGGATTGTGCGGCCATGAGTACTGCGAGTACTGCGGTCTTGGCATGACGACATAACTGTTATCCAGGTTTCCTAAAGACGCTTGAGTCAGTACCTCAAACATGAGTCTCTCTGCATGAATCCGCTGTACATGATCCAGTGTTGGGAGCTTCTCATTAGCGAAGTATGCAAAGCCAGTTATTTTTGTTTGGTCTTTTTCCGCCGTAAGCACTTTTTTGGCAATTTCAACCAATTCTGGAGTAGCCGAGGTGGGAGCATTCCTTTTCCTTCCTGAAAATGTAAGCCGGCTCCGCACAGATGAGGATGGTGGCTCAACTACTTCTTCATCTTGGATCAACGCCATGCTGTCTTCTTTAGTTGGAGGTGTGGAGACGGCTTCTTCTGTGTCCTGCATGAACAAAAAACAAATGGTAAATCACAAAGAAAAAGAAATTTTCTTCACACCCAAATACAGCAAAAATGTGAAACGACACTTGTAAAGACAAAGAAATTTATCTTCACACTATAACACCCAAATACAGCAAAAATGTGAAAACGACACTTGTAAATGGATAGGCCTCAACCGTTGAGCTACATAAATTATCAGTACATGAAGGGATATATTCTGCCATTTTATCTACATTTCACAATTATATTTTTAATTTCAAGTCCACTTTGGCATGTACATTAAAATGTGTTGTAATACAAAGGTACTTACATGTATGACAGGGGAGTCCGGCTGGATCACTGGGTCTAGATCCAACATGGATGTCGCTTGTCTGGGTACTTCTTGGTCCCTTGTGAAAGAGAACAGCTCAAAGTACCACAATTTGGGGACATACACATCTTCGGCCCCGGCTCCAGATTTTGTAGAATTTTGGACTTTATTTAATTCTTTTTTGTAAACTGTGCGGAGGGCCTGAATACGTTTTTTCACCGATGACTCATCCGCTGGTTCATCGGGGTTAGGGTTCTTGCACAGCTCCACCAGTTTTTGGTATGCGTCCTTCTTTTTAAGCCTGTTGCAGTAATCAGCCGACTTTATTTTCCACAGGCAAGGCATCGAGTGGTATATCTCGATGAATTCCCGCAGAAATTCATGCTTATCGGCCATCTGTAATAAAAAAAGGATTATGTGAGAACGGCAGAATGGTTAAATAAAATGCTTACATAGCCTACAACATAGAACACAGCCGGGATCATAAAATGGTGGTTGTGGGCGCAGCAGAAGAAAACAATGGCAGACCAAAATAAAAATCATAGATGGACAACTACGGTAAAAACAGCAGGATCATAAAATGGTGGTGGTGGGCGCAGCAGGAGAAAACAATGGCAGACCAAACTAAAAATCATAGATGGACCACTATGGTAAAAACAGCAGGGATCACAAAATGGTGGTTGTGGGCGCAGCTGGAGTAAACAATGGCAGAGCTGGGATCATAAAATGGTGGTGGTGGGCGCGCCAGAACAAAACAATGGCAAAAAAAAAATAAATTGATGGACGACAATGGTTGACAACAGCTGGGATCTAAAAATTGAACTGTAAAATTAAAAAAAAAATAAAAATTAAATGTGACAAAAAAAATACCTACCTTACAAGACTTGTTTGTGATCCTGAATAAAAAAAAATAAATAGGGAAACGCAATAGCGTCACAAAATGGATCGCAGAGAATATAACGGCACAGCCTGGATCGCAGCTAATGCAAGAGGCACAGACTGGATCGCAGCAAATGAAATAGAGGCACAGACTGGATCGCAGAAAAAAAAAAAAACCAACGGCGTAGACTGGATCGCAGCAACCGTAATAGTGGCACAAACTGGATCGCAGTAGCTACAAAGAAGGCTAGCAGGATGCACTGGAACGATGCTGGAGATTTGAAAGAACCGCTTCTGCTCGAGAGCAATGGAAAGGAGCGCTGGTACGTCGTCTTTTATGATGCGGTCATCCAATCACAAAGCGAGAGAGCTGTGACAAACATTTATGACATAAATAGTGACCACCAATCTGTGATGAGGGGCGTGGAAAAGGTTGCGCTCAGTCACGCCTATCGAAGTCGTGATCTTTCACAATACATGCAGTGTGGCACGTCCCAACGACCGCCAAAGTCGTTAAAGAGATCGCTGACCGCTGATGCGTCGTTAATGAGATCGTCCAGTTTGGCAGCTACTAGCGACCTTAAAGCGATCACACCAACGATCTTGTTAGCTTGCGTCGTTATCGTGATCGCTAGCGAGATCGTTTAGTGTGGCAGTACCTTAAGGCTATGGATTCTTTTAGAGCATACAAGGTTCATACTTATTAAACATTTAAGCTTTAATAGAAAAGGTACAGTGCTTAAAATGAAAGGATATAAAAATATGGAAATAAAGAGTGACATACAAATATGCAAAACAGTTATAAAATGAAAGGGAGAATCTTACAGAAATATCTAAACCTTGCAGTCTGGTATTCTGTATTCTGCTCCTTGAAGGGGGGATGAATATGAAATGGATCACATCTGCTCGGCTGTCCCTCAATCTGTGATCCGACTTCCTTTGTGTAAGGCCTAATTTATAGATTAAAACCTGTAGATCAGATTTCTAGACCGGCCTCATGTTAATATTCTAATTTCTGGTTTGTGACTGGACCATGGCTATTTTACCAATGAATAAATTATTTTTCTAAAAAGGTTCTTGTCTTAGCTTTTCATTCCCATAGTAAATATAAATTGTCAGGCTGCAAATAGGTCCCATTTGGCGTCTGCCTTCAAGGCATCAGAGGTGTGAGATGTTTACAATTCTGTGTCTTCCCAGGAAGGCCCCTTGGGGTATGAGAGCAGGAAAACTGCCTTTTCTCAGGATAACATATTATCACCTTTGTGAGACCTACCGCCTAAGGACAGATGCTAGTTAACTGCCTGCCATACATCGCCTACAAATACATATTTCTACTACACCTCCATCCTTATGAACGCTCATGGGGGTTGACTTACAGGTCAGCTCCCGAGTGCGTATCTGGTTCACCCCGCCTTGGCGAGATAAGCAATGGCAAAAACATCAAATCCTTCCAATAAGTGATTAACCAGCCTTTGGAAGGTGGCAGGGGCATTTTTCATAACAAATGGCATCACCAGAAACTCAAACAGCCCGAATGGCGTTATAAAGGCAGACCTCTCCTGATGTTCTTTGGTCAGGGGTATCTGCCAATATCACCTACTAAGTCCATGATAGTGAGGTACGATGCACTTGCGAGCTGCTTTAACAGCTCGTCTATCCTCGGCATGGGGTAGACCTCATATGTAGCAAGTAGATTTAATTTCCTATAGTCTACACAGAACCTGGTAGTGCGGTCCTTTTTTGGGACAAGAACCACAGGCGAGGCCCAGGCACGCTGGAATTTTTGTATTACCTCGAGGTAAGTTGCTAAGTGCGTCCTCCAAGGCTTTCCTGTGAAGACTTCTGTGAACTTGCTGAGCACCCCCATCAGCTCAGACCTCTGACTGTGGGGTAGCTCAGGGTTAAACTCTGCTGACTCCAGGGACTCCATATACTGAGTCCCAGCACCCATATCTAGTAACCGATCAGCCTCCCCCTCTTCAGGCATGCTACAGACAGGAAAGACACAGGCCTCCCTGTCATGATGAGCCTTAAACATATTTACATGGCATACTTTCTGACGCTTTGCATGTTCATCTAGGGTCACCACATAGTTAATATTATTTAGCTGCTTGGTCCCTCCCATGCGGCCTGTAATTTATTCTGTAACATAGCGACCAACACCCAAACGGTCCATACCTCCCAACTGTCCCGGATTGACCGGGACAGTCCCGATTATGACCCCCTCCTCCCGCTGTCCCGGCGGGACACTGTGTCCCGCAGTGAGATGAGCCGCCACGCCCCCCATACACCCTATAGTTGCCTTCCAGCGCTGCACTTTAGCTTCTCACAGCAGAGCAATGACCTGCTGAGCTTTCCTCCTCTGTGCAGCAGGACCTGTGATGAGGTCACAGGAGGGGAGGAGTTGGGTGTCACATGGTCAGGCTCCTCCGTGTGCAAGTCTGCTGGGCTGAGCTGTGCTGGTTGTCATGGTGCTGGCTGAGGGTAAGTTTATGTGAGGGGTCAGGGGATTTACAGTGTGGATGTAGCAGAGCCGTGTGTGTATGAGGTGTACGGAGCGTAGCCGTGTGTACGAGGTGTACGGAGCAGAGCCGTGTGTGTACGAGGTGTATGGAGCAGAGCCGTGTGTGTATGAGGTGTACGGAGCGGAGCCGTGTGTGAAAAGTGTATGGAGCGTAGCCGTGTGTACGAGGTGTACGGAGCGGAGCCGTGTGTGTACGAGGTGTATGGAGCAGAGCTTTGTGTGTACGAGGTGGCTGTAGCAGTGCAGTGTGTGTACGGGGCGTACAAAACGGAGCCTTGTGTGTACGGAGCTGAACCGCTCATCTCCGTACACACAGGGCTCCGTGCTTGAGCCGTGTGTGTACGGAGCGGAGCAGAGCCGTGTGTGTACGGGGTGTAGAGAAGTGGAGCCGCGTGTGTATGGAGTGTAACCGCGTGTGTACGAGGTGTACGGAGCGGAACCGCATGTGTACGAGGTGTACGGAGCGGAACTGCATGTGTACGAGGTGTATGGTGCAAAGCCACATGTGTATAAGGTTTACGAGCGTGGCTGCGTATGTACGAGGTTTACGGAGTGAAGCCGTGTGTGTACTGAGTGGAGCCATGTGTGCGCGAGGTGTACGGAGTGGAGCCGTGTGTGCACGAGGTGTACGGAGTGGAGCCGTGTGTGCACGAGGTGTACGGAGTGGAGCCGTGTACGGAGCCATGTGTGCACGAGGTGTACAGAGGGCAAATGTGTGTGTATGAGGTGTGCGGAGCTGTGCGTGTACAAGGTGTATGGTGGGGAGCATTCATACCTCCCAAGTGCCACAGAACTAGCGGGACAGTCCCAATTTTGAAGGAGCAGGAGGGATTTACAGTGTGGATGTAGCAGAGCCGTGTGTGCGAGGTGTACAGAGTGGAACCGTGTGTGCGCAAGGTATATGGAGCGGAGCCGTGTGTGCGCGAGGTGTACGGAGCCGTGCGTGTACAAGGTGTATGGTGGGGAGCATTCATACCTCCCAACAGTCCCGATTTTGAGAGAGGGTCTGCCCCGCTGTCCCGGCTGGCAGCTTACTTTCCCCGTGGACACAGGAGTACACGGCGGAGCCCCGAGGAGCACTTTAAAACTCTGCTCTTTCTTTCTTTTCCTCAGTACCAGTCAGTGTGCCCACAGTACCAGCCACTGATCCCATAATGCAAGCCACTGTGCCCTCAGTACCAGTCAGTGTGATCAGCAGGGCTAAATGGGTGTAGTTGGGGCGTGGACATGGGTGTGATTAGTTGTGAAATGGGTGTGGTCAGGGGCACGGCCTAAAATTTGCCTCCGTCCCTCTTACCCATCTTCAAAAGTTGGGAGGTATGTCCACACCTTCTGCCCCTCCTCATAGGCCCTCAGTCTGGCATTACGGTGGTACCAGACCTTCTGGTTGATTTGGGCCTGGGTTATGTTCTCATGGATCAGGTTGCTCAGTTTTCGCATTCTTTCTCTGAGTCGCAGTGCATATTCGACCACAGAGACTCCCGTAGTTTAGGGGTCACCGTCCCAACAGTCCTTAATCAAATCAAGTGGCCCCTTGACCCTCCTCCCATAAATTAGTTCAAAGGGGGAGAATCCTGTAGATGCCTGGGGTACCTCTCTGTACGCAAACAACAGATGAGGGAGGTACCGCTACCAGTCTCTTCCTTCAGTCTCCACCAGCATTTTGAGCATTTGTTTTAATGTCCCGTTAAAACGCTCTGAGTCCATTGGTTTGGGGATGATAGCAGCTGGCCACAAAATGCTGCACTTGTATTTTTTCACAGAGGCTTTCCATCAGATTGGACATGAATTGGGTTCCTTGATCGGTTAACATTTCCCTGCGGAAACCCACACGAGAGAAACAGTCAGTAAAGCATCCGCCACTTTGCTCGGAAGGAGGACAGTGCCACAGCTTCGGGATATCGTGTAGCATAGTCCACCACTGTGAGGATGAACTTTTTGCCAGAGCTGCTAGGTATTGCAAGTGGCCCTATGATATCCACAGCCACTAGTTGGAAAGGCTCATCGATCACTGGCAGTGGTATCAATGGGGCTTTTTGTATATTCCCAGACTTTGACAAACTACGCAGGATCGATAGTAATTGGCTATATCTGTCCCCATATTGGGCCAATAGAAGTTGTGTGTCAGGCGAGCTTTAGTCATTTGTATACCAAGGTGTCCAGCCACAGAAATTTCATGAGCAATTCTCAATAATTGTTCCCTGAATAGATAAGGAACGATCAGCCGCCTTTCACAGTCCCAAGGCTCTGTAGTATCAGTGGGGAGAGTCTCTTCATACAGCCTGCTCTGGTCCCAGTATATTCTCTCTTTTTCAGAAGCAGTAGGGGTTGGTGTCACGATGTGTGACACGACCCAACAGGTGGTCAGTAAGCGGACTGCACAACTCACACATAACGGGATGGGTTATAGGCGAGAGGAGGGCCCTAACAATAGGGAATGAGGTATGGTCACCACCTGAGCACAAAACTGAGCCTGTCCCTGCACTCCTCTAATGTCCTATGGGGTCCTTCCCCCTGCCGTCGTCAGGATACCTCGTCCCTAGTTGTCACCTAATACTGCCCTGGCTAGTGCACTGGCCGGCAAGGAGCACTAGCCTCACCACTGCAGATAATAAAACAGGGGAAGTGACAAACACCAAAGGGATAAGGTAACAAAAAACACCACACTTGGCTTAAGGGTATGCCACACTAAACAATATCGCTAACGGGATCGCTAAAAAACGTCACTATTTAGCGATCCCGTTAGCGATATTGTTCAGTGCGGCAGCTTCCAGCGACGAGCTTCCTGCTGTGATCTCGCTCGTCGCTGGAATCGTTCCGGACCCTATTTCATCGCTGGCGCTCCCGCTGGGTAAGTATCTAATCGCTGTGTGGCACCTTTTCTTAGCGATTTAGCGGTACTTTTGTACCGCTAAAGTCGTTAAGAAGATCGCTAACGGCGATAGCGTCGTTAACTATATCGCTAAATGCGGCAGCATTTAGCGATATAGAAACAATCCCGCTAGCGATCTCGTTAGTATGCAACGCTAACGAGATCGCTAGCGGGATAGCTAAGTGTGGCAGTACCTTTATGAACACCGCTGCTAAGCTCCACACAGCAGAAAACACAGCAAATGGACTCCAAACACCAGACGTGGCTAACACCAGAGAGCTGCTCCTGCTAAGCTGGTTTCCAGAAAGGACCTGTATCACCAAGTCAGCTGATGGTTTGTGTGACCTTTTAAAGCAGTGTTTCTCAACTCCAGTCCTCAGGACCCACCAACAGGTCATGTTTTCAGGATTTCCTTAGTATTGCAAAGGTGATGGCATTAATGCTTGAGCAGGTGATAAAATTATCACTTGTGCAATACTAAGGAAATCCTGAAAACATGACCTGTTGGTGGGTCCTGAGGACTGGAGTTGAGAAACACTGTTTTAAAGGATGGTTGAGTGGTCACCACCTGCATCAGCTGACCCAGCAGCACTGCAATTACACCAGCTTGCCAGCAGGGAACTGATATTGAAAGGAAAGACGTTTTGAGTGGAACCAGAGCTGCCACAAATCCAAAAATGGATCGTGACAGTTGGTCTGCAAGACATCTGAGCTTCTCCAGACTGACATCTGTCCGCAGGGCCTCCTGGAAGCTCTGACTGTAAGTCTGCAGGCCTTGGCCTAGTGTGAATGCTAGTGTCTGGTCTAAAGGGTATGCCACACTGAACAATATCGCTAACGGGATCGCTAAAAAACGTCACTATTTAGCGATCCCGTTAGCGATGTTGTTCAGTGCGGCATCTGCCAGCGACGAGCTTCCTGCTGTGATCCCGCTCGTCGCTGGAATCGTTCCGGACCCTATTTTCTCTCGCGCGCTCCCGCTGGGTAAGTATATATCGCTAGTGTGGCACCTTTTCTTAGCGATTTAGCGGTACTTTTGTACCGCTAAAGTCGTTAAGAAGATCGCTAACGGCGATAGCGTCGTTAACTATATCGCTAAATGTGGCCGCACTTAGCGATATAGAAACAATCCCGCTAGCGATCGCATTAGTATGCGTCGTTATCGTGATCGCTAGCGGGATTGTTTAGTGTGGCAGTACCTTAAAGCTGAGTCTTCAAGGTCGGTTATCAGGAACCTGGGTGGGTCTGCCATGTGGGGGGGCTCCTGGGCCATACTATACTATGGCCCCCCCCTGTTCTGGCAGTCCTGAGACTCATCCTTTAATCTCTGGGGCTGAGTCTGAGCCGCAGACTGACTCTGGGTCACAGCCGCCACATACGTACATTCCTGTGGGTTGGTACATTTTCACAGGATCTCAGGTGGGTCACTTGCGTCCACCTTCTCTGTAGCACTTATTTGCAAGGGAGGAACATAGTGGGACACCATCCTCCCCAAGTCTGTGCCTAGCAACACATTGGTGGGAATAGCCTCTGATACTCCCACTTCTCTCAGTCCTTCCCCTGCTCCCCAGTCAAGGTACACATGGGGCCATGGGCATGGCAGGGCTGACCCCTTCAACTCTGGTTATAGACATTGTTTTTCCTGGTATGATAGCAGGATTTACCATTTCTGGGAGCACCAGTTACCTCTGGTCCAGTGTCTCTGAAACCAATGGTGACTTGATTGCCAACAGTGACAGATTGACAGTTCTCATTGGTCCTCACATCAGAGCAAGACACAAAAAGAACAGGTGGGGCCTAGAAGGCTTTGAGGTTCTAGTTGGGCGTTTCTCCCTATCAGGGCAGATTGCGCTAAGATGTCACAATTTGCTGCAGAAGCACAGGCGTGCATCGCCTAGAGCAGGGATGTCAAAGTCAAACACACCGAGGGCCCAAAAAAAAAATTTGCTACAAGCCGAGGGCCGGACTGACGCCCTGTTACCGGTGCATTGTGGGAAATGTAGTGTTGGTGCCAGGGCCGGCTCCAGGTTTTTATGGGCCCCGGGCGAAAGAGCCTCAGTGGGCCCCTTTAACACAGACCACGATTCATGATGCACAGATACAGCAGAGAAATATGGGTACAGTACAGCGCCAAATACTTCACTTCTTCCATTACATGACTGATATCTATTGTAAATTGTACAATAGCTCAGAAACTGCCAAATCCTCACAGCGCACAGAACAGACTGGACAGTACAGTCCTCCATACAATATTATGGGCACCACAGTCTCCCCCTCATCACCCATATAATACCCCATGCAGGATGTCACCCCCCATCCCCCATATAATGCTCCATACAGAATACTGGACCCAAATAATACTCCATACAGAATACTGGACCCAATATAATGCTCCATACAGGATACTGGTCCCCATATAATGCTCCATACAGGATACTGGTCCCCATATAATGCTCCATACAAAATATGGAGCTCTCCTCTGCGCTGTACTGCGTTCTGCACTGTTACAGCTCAGGAAAGGGCGCTGTGGAAAGACTCCCCATTATCATCATCATTGCCTCCCCATCATCATCATGGCCTCCCCATTATCATCAATGCCTGCCCATCATCATCATCTCCTCCCCATCATCATCAATGCCTGCCCATTATCATCAATGCCTGCCCATTATCATCATCTTCTCCCCATCATCATCAATGCCTCCCCATTATCAGCAATGCCTGCCCATCATCATCTCCTCCCCATCATCATCAATGTCTGCCCATCATCATCATCTCCTCCCCATCATCATCAATGCCTGCCCATTATCATCAATGCCTGCCCATTATCATCATCTTCTGCCCATCATCATCAATGCCTCCCCATTATCAGCAATGCCTGCCCATCATCATCTACTCCCCATCATCAATGCCTGCCCATTATCATCAATACCTGCCCATTATCATCATATTCTCCCCATCATCATCATCATCAATGCCTCCCCATTATCATCAATGCCTGCCCATTATCATCTTCTCCCCATCATCATCATCAATGCCTCCCCATCATCATCAATGTCTGCCCATCATCATCTTCTCCCCATCATCAATGCCTCCCCATTATCATCATCTTCTCCCCATCATCATCAATGACTCCCCATTATCAGCAATGCCTGCCCATCATCATCTTCTCCCCATCATCAATGCCTCCCCATTATCAGCAATGCCTGCCCATCATCATCTTCTCCCCATCATCAATGCCTCCCCATTATCAGCAATGCCTGCCATCATCACACACAGACAGCACACAAGCACTCTCTCACATACATACATACACACACACATACACACACACACATACATACACACACAAAGCACCGCACTACATACACACACAGAGACACACACACAGAGACGTCTTACCTGTTCAGCGTCCCCGCGCTCTGTGCCACAGCCGGCCGCTGAATGATGACGTCATTCAGCGGCCGGCTGTGAGAGGAAGCGCCGGCGCCCCCTGGAGCCCGGAGCTGCGGCAGCGGAGAGGGAGTAAGTATTGTTGCCAGCTGCTGCCGGGGCCCTGAGCAGGCTGGGGGGGCCCAGTGGCGGCGCTGACACCGCTCTCCTCCGCTAACGGGCGCGGGGGTACCAGACTGCGAGTGGGCCCCCTCGCCTGCTCAGGGCCCCCCCGCCTGCTCAGGGCCCCGCCTGCCAGGGGGCCATAGATAATCAATTCGCGGGCCGGATGTGGCCCGCGGGCCTTGACTTTGACATATGGGGCCTAGAGGATATCTGGCCCCCGGGACCCTATAGGAAGTGGGCTTGGACAGCACTGGTGACCAGCTAGAAGAGGGAGAAGGGTCCCCATTTAGCTTCCAGCTGAATCCCGATAGCTTCCGCAACTCAGGCATCCTGTTAGCCACGTAAGTCTGCAATCTTTGCAGCCTGATCCGTAGTTTGTGGCTCTCGATCACACACAAATTGTCGTACATCCGTGGGGCACATATGACAAAATTGATCCTTGACCAGAAGATCCGTTAAGGCCTCAAAACTGTTAACAGAAAGTCCCATGATCCATTGGCAGAACATGGTCCTCAAGGTGCTCACGACATCCGCATAGCTGTCAGTTGATCCACGTTGTAGGTTCCGGAACTTTCTCCGATGCACTTCTGGGGCTAGGTTGTATTTCCTGATCTGGGCCCCTTTAATGGCCTCATAGTTCCCATCTAGCTCTGGTGGGAGGCCAGCGAAAACTTCCAAGGCTTTGCCTCTCACCCCTAGAGTTAGATACTGTGCCCACTGCTCACGGGGTAGATGTTATTGCCAGTAGGTTTTTTCAAACGCCTAAGAAAAGTATCTAAGTCCGTATCCTTCTCCATCACAGGGAAGTTTTCCAAATGTGGTCTCCTTGGATTTATGTCCTGGGAGTGGGTTAGCTGAGGGCTGTTACCCCTCTTTATTTAAGCCATCTGAAGCTTGAAAGCTCTCTCCTCCCGGCGCTCTGCAGCCTATCGGTAGTGTAGAAAAACTGCAGGCGCAGATTGGGATCACTTGTTCCCAGCTGTTGTAAGGCCATTTGTAAAGTAGAGTCCATAGGCTCCGCAGTACTGGCACCTCCATCAGGTATCTCTGGTGCAAGAGCTGGCATTGCTGGGTCTCTCCGAGGAGAACTCTCTCCTTGCCCAGATGCTTCAGTATTTTGCTCCATGTCCTGTTCGACCAAGGCGCGTATTAGCAGTTCCTTGGATTTGTTGTCCGTCTCTATTCCTCTCTGCTCACAGAGGTTGATCAGAGCCTCTTTGCGCTGCCTCATCAGTGAACTGCCTTTTGCCAGATAAAAGATAAAAACGGGGAAGGGAAATTGTTGCAAGTATGTCTAAATGAGCACTGAGTTGAACCTTGTAGAACTGGTGCACTCCTTGCAAGGATACCAATTCTTTAGTACAGGGAATAATTGCTTAAACCATGCACTAATGCTCTAATAGAAATAAATTCTATCCCACCGCTCTGCCACCAATTTGTCACGTACCCGCTTCTCAGCACGTGACTTGGGGCTGCGCCTGCAAGGGTTAATCTCCTCTCACTCAGTATGACATACACCCTCTGTCCTATGCTGCAATGGGAGCATACATCACAACCAGACACAGACCAAGCACCCCAACTCATACAAGCTACCACCACTCATCGAACACACAGGCACGGAAGTACTACTACTACTGTCTGCCAATCACCAGGATCACACACTCTAAGGCTATGGATTCTTTTAGAGCATACAAGGTTCAGACATTAAAGTTTTAAGCTTTAATAGAAAAGGTACAGTGCTTAAAATAAAAGGATATAAAAATATGGAAATAAAGAGTGACATACAAATATGCAAGTTATAAAATGAAAGGGAGGAACTTACAGAAATATCTAAACCTTGCAGTCTGGTATTTTGCTCCCTGAGGGGGGGACGAATATGAAATGGATCACATCAGCTCGGCTGTCCCTCAATCTGTGATCAGACTTCCTTTGTGTGAGGCCTAATTTATAGATTTAACCTGGAGATCAGATTTCTAGACCAGCATCTCATGTTAATATTCTAATTCTTGGTTTGTGACTGGACCATGGCTACTTTACCAATGAATACATTATTTTTCTAAAGGTTCTCGTCTTAGCTTCTCTTTCCTATAGTAAATATAAATTGTAAATATAAATAGGTCCCATTTGGAGTCTGCCTTCAAGGCATCAGAGGTGTGAAATGTTTCCCAGGAAGGCCCCCTTGGGTATGAGAGCAGAAAAACTGCCTTTTCTCAGGATAACATACAGCTCTGGCAAAAATTAAGACACCACTGCACAGTTTTATAAAAACCAGCTTCTCTACATGGTTTACAGCCATTCCATTCCCAGTTGAATTCCAACCAGAGTACACCTCATTCTACTTAATGTGCAGATTAGGTGATCACCTGAACCAAATCTTAAAAAACAAGTATAAAAACACTGCTGTGGTGTTCACAATCCTCTTGCAATAGGAAAGATGGATGGCAAAACAAGTGCTAGTAATATCTCAAAAGTAATAGGAATTAAAAAAATAACTTTTAACCATGCCAAAGGAGTTGAAAAGTAGTCTTGGGTGAAGAAAATAAGGGCTCAATTCTGGCTTTATAGCAGAAGGATACAGTGAGCGTCATATTGCCTCCATCCTTAACCCCCGGAACTTTTTCGGTTTTGCGTTTTTCGCTCCCCTTCTTTCCAGAGCCATAACTTTTTTATTTTTCCATCAATATGGCCATGTGAGGGCTTATTTTTTGTGGGACGAGTTGTACTTTTTAACAACACCATTGGTTTTACCATGTAGTGTACTCGAAAATGGGAAAAAATTCAAAGTGCGGTGAAATTGCAAAAAAAGTGCAATCTCACACTTGTTTTTTGTTTGGCTTTTTTGCTAGGTTCACTAAATGCTAAAACTGACCTGCCATTATGATTCTACAGGTTATTACGAGTTTATAGACACCAAACATGTCTAGGTTCTCATATCTATGTGGTGAAAAAAAGTTCCAAAGTTTGCTAAAAATAGAAAAAAAAATTGCGCCATTTTCCGAGACCCGTAGCGTCTGCATTTTTCGTGATCTGGGGCCGGGTGAGGGCTCATTTCGTTTTTAAGGATACCATTTAAGCGCAGATCCGTTCTTTTGATAGCCCGTTATTGCATTTTAATGCAATGTCGTGGTGACCAAAAAAACGTAATTCAGGCGATTTGATTTTTTTTTCTCGCTACGCCATTTAGCGATCGGGTTAATCCTTTTTTTTTTTTTTTTGATAGATCGGGTGATTCTGAACGCGGTGATACCAAATATGTGTATGTGTGATTTTTTTTTATTGTTTTATTTTGAATGGGGAGAAACGGGGGTGATTTTAACTTTTAGGTTTTTTTTTAATTTTTAAACTTTTTTCTTTTACTTTTGGCATGCTTCAGGCTCTGTGCACACATTGCGGAATCTGCTGCGGATCCGCAGCGGATTTTCCGCTGCAGATCTGCAGCAGAACTGCGAGTGATGTACAGTAGCATTATATGCAATGAAAAAAAAAAACGTAGTGCACATGCTGCGGATTTTTCCGTGCGGATTTAAATCCGCAGCATGTCACTTCTTTTGTGCAGTTCCGCAGCGTTATGAGACCTGCTCTAAATAGAAATCCACAGGTCTCAAAACGCAGGGGAAATCCGCACAAAAAAATGCAGAAAATCTGCATCAAATCCGCACTAAATCCGCAGGTAACAAGCAGGTCATTTTACCTGCGGATTTAGCAAAATCTGCATGGAAAATTCCACAGCAGATTCTGCAACGTCTGCACATAGCCTCAATAGCCTCCATAGGAGGCTAGAAGAAGGCACAACTCAATCGGCTCTGCTACATATGGGCGATGAGCAGATCGCCCATATGTAGCAGATTTATTGCATTGCTTTGAGCGCCGACCACCGGGCGGTGCTCACAGCAATGTGTCGGCAACAACCATAGAGGTCTCTGAGACCTCTGGTTGTCAAGGCAATGCGTCGCCGACCCCGATCACGTGACGGGGTCGGCGATGCGCTCATTTCTGGCCCGGCGGCCGGAAGTGCTAGTTAAATGCCCGCTGGCAGAAGGGGTTAAAATTTCTAAGACAGCAGTCCTTTACAACAAGGTCAAGCAGCATTGGGGACAATAAAGCTACAGACCAGCAGAGGGCGAAAACGACTCTCCACTGACCGGGATGACCGTCATCTTATTTGAATGTCACTCAGCAACCGCAGTATGACATCAAGTGACATCAAGTGACCTACAAAAGGAATGGCAAATGGCAGCTGTGGTGAAGTGCACGGCCAGAACAGTTCTTAACAGGCTCCTAGAGGCAGGGCCAATTTATGTAAAGCTATAAAAAAGCCTTTCATCAACGAGAAGCAAAGGAGACCCAGGCTGAAGTTTGCCAAAGACCATAAGGATTGGACCATAAAGGACTGCAGTAAGATAATCTTCTCTGAGGAGTCTAATTTTCAGCTTCGCCCAACACCTGGTTGTCTAATGGTTAGACGGAGACCTGGAGAGGCGTACAAGCCACAGTGTCTTGCACCCACTGTGAAATTTGGTGGAGGATCGGTGATGATCTGGGGATGCTTCAGCAAGGCTGGAATTGGACAGGTTAATCTTTGCGAAGGACATATGAATCAAGCCGCATACAAGGTTATCCTGGAAAAACAGTTGACTCCTTCTGCTCAGGCAATGTTCCCCAACTCTGAGGACTGGTTTTTCCAGCAAGACAATGAGCCATGCCACACACCTAGGTCAATCATTGTGTAAATGAAGGACCACCATATCAAATCCCTGTCATGGCCAGCCCAATCTCCAGACCTGAACCCCACTGAAAACATCTGGAATATAATCAAGAGGAAGATGGATAGTCACAAGCCATCAAACAAAGAAGAACTGCTTAAATTTTTGTACCAGGAGTGGCATAAGGTCACTCAAAAGCAGTGTGAAAGACAGGTGGAAAGCATGCCAAGACGCATGAAAGCTGTGATTAATAATCATGGTTATTCCACAAAATATTGATTTCTGAACTCTTCCTGAGTTAAAACATTAGTATTGTTGTTTCTAAATGATTATGATCTTGTTTTCTTAGCATTATTTGAGGTCTGCAAGCATTGCATTTTTTTGTTAGGCTATGTGCACACGTAGCGTTTAAGCATTTTTGCGCGGCGTAATAGCTTAAAAACGCATCCCATGCAATCCTATGGGATTACGCATTGCTGTGCACATGCTGTGTATTTTTGCGGAGCGTAATCGCTTCGCGCAAAAATATGCAGCATGTTCATTCTTTTTGCATGATCACAGCGAATACGCCACCATAGGAATGCACTGAAACGCTCACTTCACGCACGTGGCTATGCCCACCATGCGTGAAGTGAGTGCTTCATGTGCGCTTGGTACCCAGGGTCTGGAGGAGAGGAGGCTCTCCTCCAGGCCCTGGTACCATATCCCTGTAAAAAATAGAATTAAAATAATATTGATATTCTCACCTTCCGGGGGCCCCTGAAGCCTTCCCGCCTCTCAGCCACGCTGCCAGCATCTTCCGTGATGTCACGGTTGAGTGACCGCGACGGCGCAAAGGTCATTCTCGCAATGCATCCCTGGGAACGTGAGTTGCCGGCCGCGTCGCTGAGGAGTGGGAAGGCTGCGGGGGCCGATGGAAGGAGAGAATGTCAATATTTATTATTTTTTTTATTATTTAAGTTGATCACACTTGTCAAGTACTATGCGTGACAAGTGTGACCAACCTGTCAATCTGTTTTCCAAGCGATGCTACAGATCGCTTGGAAAACGCTAGCATTCTGCAAGCTAATTACGCTTAGGAAACTAGTTCTGAACTGAAAAAGTAAGCTAATGTGTATACAAAATGTAAATGCATATTAAGGCTGTGGTTCCACGGTCCGGAACCACAGCGCTTTGGACGGAGCGGAAATTCCGCTCCGTCTAAGCCCCGCCCCCTTTGTGACGCGCGCTCTTTCCGGAGGTGTTCAGGACACCTCCGGAACACCTCCGGAAAGAACGCAGGGCTACATAGCCCTGTGTGAAATTCTGTTGCGGCGACGCACCGTCGCCGCAACACGCGAGGACATGCTGCGGTCTGAAAAGACGCGCCGCATGTCCGTTTACGCAGGTCTGCCACCTGCGTGTTACGCATAGTGGAGACGGGATTTCTTGAAATCCCCTCCACTATGCTGTAACATCTGGACGCTGCGCCAGCGCACAGAGCCAAACACGCAGCGTTTACTGATCGTGGAAACTCACCCTAACACATGACCATTACACAGAGAAAACCAGGGAAGGTTTGTCCTTGTTCACATTTACGTCACTTGACAAGTGGAAAGGTTTTTAATACTAGAGTTAGGACTGTCCCACAGGGGTTGCCTTGACGTGGCGGGATGGCTTGTACATTCTTTTGATCAAAATTATGTTTTCTAAATACCCTTAAAAATATTACTACCTTCATGCATTTTTTGCAAATTTTTTTTATTTATTTTATTTTAGGACATTTGTTTTTTTTGTGCCTGGTTTTCTGTGTAATGGTCATGTGTTAATATGCATTTACATTTGCATACACATTAACTTACTTTTTCAGTTCAGAACTAGTTTCCTATTTTGTTCAGAGTGCATCTTGTGCATATAAGGGTGTGACCGCCCTGTTTCTGAGCTGAGAAATCCATCCTGTCTGGCCTATGCTTCAACTGGTGGGTTCAGTCCCTCTGCCCTTATTTTAGGATATTTGTTTTTTTTTTGTGCCTGGTTTTCTCAAGCTAATTAAGCTTGCAAAATGCTTGTGTTTTGCGGGAAACCGCAACTCCGCAAGGGAGTTGCGCAAATGCTCCGCAAAATTGCGGAGCATTTGCGCAACGTGTGCACATAGCCTTATTGTGACCATTTCTCATTTTCTGAAAATACAAAATTTATTGCTTGGAAATTCGGAGACATGTTGTCAGTAGTTTATAGAATAATAGAGCAGTTTACATTTTACTCAAAAATATACCTATAAAGAGAAAAAAAAAGAAACTGAAAATTTTGCAGTGGTCTCTTAATTTTTGCCAGAGCTGTGTATTATAACCTTTGTGAGACCTGCCGCCTAAGGTAGTTAACTGCCGGCCATTTATCGCCTACAATACATATTTCTACCACACTAGGTTTTTATGAGAGGGTTTTGATCAGATGACCTGCACAAGCCCCAGGATTGTGGCCCCAATTACGGCGGCCACCATACGCCCACTCTCTTCCCATAAATCACTGCTGTGACGGGGCGACTCCTCTGCCCCCACATTTATTACCGGAGACCACAGCATGCACATCCGCCACAACCTGAAATAAGGGAGGCCGGAATGCAAAATGGGGCGAGGCTGTGACTACCTGCACAGGACTTACATGGTGGTTGTCAGTTACAGGGTCAGGGCTGAGGTAACACAGGCGGGGATGCCTGGACTGCCCCTTAAATCTCCACTGTGGGTGCAGAAGACACACGCACCAACCTCAGGCCTCCTCCGACACACCATCTACCATATATTAATGAATGCATGCTCTGTGGCTCAGTGTCTCGGACTGGCTGCTGCAAGGGGTGAGATATGCTGTGACCGGGAAGGAACGGAGTCTCAGCCAGCGGAGTTCATGGGGAGAGGGAGATTTGCTATAGAAGCTTTTATTTTTGACGTCAGAGTAGAGTACAAACATGGCGGCAGAACATGTGACCAACGCCAGCAGCATCCACAACCTGCACCCACTTGCTGTACTAAAAGTATTAGCAAGCCCGTAACCCTTGGAAGGTGCAAAGAACACTTTATACATGGCAGAAGGGCCCCAACACATCTGGAGACTAATACCCAAATATTCCTGCTCCATGTAAGGGCCACCTCTGTGCATCGTCATTTATTAGTGGAGCCGGATCCACGCTATGACCCTAGACCATGTTACTTCTTCTCCTCCTCCTTTTTATCTTTCTTGCTGTCTTTGGAGGCCTGGGAGGCAAGAGACCCCATGGCATTGCGGATGGCTTCATTGTTGGGGTCCACACCCGGCAGGTTTTCCAGGACGCTCTGCAGGAACTCAGGGTCCTGCATGACGTCATAGTCGTCCTCCTCCTGTGAAAGAGACAGTGGAAGTGTGGGCACAGGAGCTGACACTCCATGACACCCACACGTGGTCAGCAGCGGGGGAAGGGGTTACCTTTGTTGGCTCTGGGATCTCCATGGCGCTGCTGTCCAAATCACCCTGCTCCACCTGACCGAACTCTGCGGGAGAAAAGAGACGGGTTAAACCCCTGCGGTAAATGGCTCAGATGGGGAGGGGAAATAGGTCACACCCCTGCGGTTTCCAGCACAGAGAGAGACCGGTCACACCCCTGCGGTTTACAACAGAGGGAGGGACAATAGGTCACACCCCTGCAGTATACAGATACGAGGAGGGGCATGGGTCACACACCTACGGTATACAGCACGGAGTTGCAAACAGATGGGTCACACCCCTACAGTATACAGATCTGAGGGAGCGAGGAGACGAGTCACACCCCTGTGGTATACAGCTCCGAGGAGGGGAGACTGGTCACACCCCTGTGGAATACAGCATGAAGGGGGCGGGGAGAAGGGTTGCATGACTGCTGTATACGTCAGAGAGGAGGGGAGACGGGTCACACCCCTATGGTATACAGCTCCGAGGAGGGGAGATGGGTCACTCCCCTGCAGTATACAGCACGGGTGGGCGGGGAGACTGGTCACACCCCTACAGTATACAGCTCCAAGGGGGCGAGGAGACTGGTCACACCCCTCAGATATACAGCTCCGAAGATTGGAGACAGGTCACATGCCTGCCGTATACGGCACAGAGAGAGGGAGGGAGAGGAGATGGGTCACACACCTGCGATTTACAGCTCCGAGGAGGGGAGACCGATCGCTTGCCTGCTGTATACAGCAGAGAAAGGGAGGTGGAACTAGTTACACCCTTACTGTATACAGGAGACATACTCATACACCAAGGCTGTTATGCCGCCTATGCACCCCCCCCACACACACCAGCTCCTTGTAGGGACATCTGCATAGCGTATGCGATCTGCTCGTCCTCCGTCATGCTGCTGAAGTCGGGCAGTCCGCTGCGGCCTCCTTCCTGCTGCCCAATCGTCATCTTCAGCAGAGCCTCATCGGAGTCTGGACACAGAACACAGTTAGAGGGCTCTAGTGTGCCCATGAAACCACCGCCCACAACACCCCACCATCCCTCACCATCGCCCACTGTGGAGGTGATGCCGGCTTCAGCGGCTGATGCAGCAGCTGCTCTCCTGGCCTCCTCTTCCTGCCGCTGTCTCTGCTCCTCCATTGACACGCGTAGAGCCTGTGGGCACAGACGCAGGTTATTACCCAGGTCATCAAGGGGCACACATGACACAAAGCTGCCATCCTGCAAACAGCACTCACCAGCGCTAGTTCTGGGTCAGCACTAGGATCAACACCAAACTCAAAGTCACTGGCACCCAGTCCAAGCATGGTGCCCCCTTCTCCTGCCAGGATGGGCGAGCTGATGAGAGCGTCCGCTAGGCTGGGCCCCGGGGGTACAGTGACCAGATGTGACCCTGTGCCGTCCTTCCCATTCAGTGTGTTGATGAAAGCAGTCAACTTCTCCGTATTGGATTCCTAAAGAGAAGCAGAGCGGCCATTATCCCTGTGTTCATGTGTATCCCACCCAGCAATCAGCTCCTCCCCCACAATGCACTCGCCTTCTCCACCAAACTACCCCACGAGCCCCCCCAGCGCTCTCCTCCGCCCAAGCACAACCCCCAGAGCTTGCCTCCTCCCGAGCACAGCACCCCAGCATTCGCTTCCTCTCCACACTGACCTCAGAACTCGCCTCTACCCCAGAACTGCCTACCGGGAATTGCTTCCTCCAGAGCACAGCCCCTAAAGCACTCGCCTCCCTCCTCGCACTGCCTCCTCCTGGCCCTCGCCTCTGTCACATACCCGCTTCTCAGTACGTGACTTGGGGTTGCACCTGCAAGGGTTAATCCATCTCCTCTCACACAGTCCAGCATTCAATCTCTGTCCTATGCTGCAATGGGAGCATAAATCACGCCCCAACACAGACCACGCACCCCGCTTCATACATGCTGCCACCACTCACTGAACACACAGGCGATGAGTCCCGGAAGTACTACTACCGTACTACTATATGCCAATCACCAGGATTACACACTCTAAGGCTATGAATTCTTTTAGAGCATACAAGGTTAAAACTTATTTTAAAGTTTTAAGCTTTAATAGAAAAGGTACAGTGCTTACAATAAAAATATGGAAATAAAAAGTGACATACAAATATGCAAAACAGTTATAAAAAAATAAAAGGGGAGAAAACTTACAGAGATATCTAAACTTTGCAGTCTGGTATTCTGCTACCTGAGGGGGGAATGAATATGAAATGGCTTACACCAGCTTGGCTGTCCCTCAGTCTGTGACAAACTTCTATGTGTAAAGGCCTAATTTATAGATTTAACCTGGAGATCAGATTTCTGGACAAGCCTCTCATGTTAATATTCTAGTTCCTGGTTTGTGACTGGACCATGGCTACTTTACCAATGAATACATTATTTTTTCCTCTAAACACTCTTTGTGTAACCTTGCTTTCTCATAGTAAATAGAAATTGTCAGATTGCAATTTGGTGTCTCACTTCTAAGGATCTGAAGGTGTGAAATGTTTCCAATTCTGTGTGTGTCAGGAAGGCACCCTGGGGCCAGAGACCCTGAGACCAGGAAAGTTTTCTTTTCTCAGGATACATCTTACAAATACATATTTTCGTACAGTCTCCCACACGGTCCTCGCCTGCTTCCTCACACTGCCTCCCCGGCCCTCGCCTCCTCCCTCGCACTGCAACCCCCCGGCCCTCGACTCCTCCCTCGCACTGCCTCCCCCCCGCCCTCGACTCCTCCCTCGCACTGCCTCCCCCTCGGCCCTCGACTCCTCCCTCGCACTGCCTCCCCCTGATCCTCGCCTCCTCCCACGTACTGCCTCCCCAGACCTCACTTCCTCCCTCGCACAGCCCCCCCAGTACTCAATTCCTCCCCAGCACAGCCCCCACACTGTCCCTTAGTTCACGCCTTATCTCCACACTGACCCCTAGAATTGCCCCCCCAGCACTCGCTTCCTCCCTCGCACTGCCCCTTCAGCACTCGCTCCCTCCCTCGCACCGCCCCTTCAGCACTCGCTCCCTCCCTCGCACCGCCACTTCAGCACTCGCTCCCTCCCTCGCACCGCCCCTTCAGCACTCGCTCCCTCCCTCGCACAGCCCCTTCAGCACTCGCTCCCTCCTCCGCACCGCCCCTTCAGCACTCGCTCCCTCCCTCGCACCGCCCCTTCGGCACTCGCTCCCTCCCTCGCACCGCCCCTTCGGCACTCGCTCCCTCCCTCGCACCGCCCCTTCAGCACTCGCTCCCTCCCTCGCACCGCCCCTTCAGCACTCGCTTCCTCCCTCGCACCGCCCCTTCAGCACTCGCTTCCTCCCTCGCACCGCCCCTTCAGCACTCGCTCCCTCCCTCGCACCGCCCCTTCAGCACTCGCTCCCTCCCTCGCACCGCCCCTTCAGCACTTGCTCCCTCCCTCGCACCGCCCCTTCAGCACTCGCTTCCTCCCTCGCACCCCCCTTCAGCACTCGCTTCCTCCCTCGCACTGCCCCTTCAGCACTCGCTTCCTCCCTCGCACCGCCTCTTCATCACTCGCTTCATCCCTCGCACCGCCCCTTTAGCACACACTTCCTCCCCCACACTGCTCCCGAGCGATTGCCTCCTTACCCACACTGACCCAGAGCACTCCCCTGCGGAGCCACAGCACAGCCCTCTCTGCCCTTGCCTCCATCGTCGCACAGCCGCACTCAGCACTAGTCTCCTCCCCAGTACTTGCCTCCTCCCACAGTGAATCCCAGCATTGCCCCCCAACACCCCCCCTCCCCCCCGGTCACTTCCTGACTCGGTGTGTGACCCACAACTGATAATCAGGAAAGGTAAACAGCCACATATAACAGCTATTTACACAGACCTTCCTTACCTCTGCTCCTAGAATTCACATGGTATGTTACCCAGCTTTCTAACAGCTATTTACACAGACCTTCCTTACCTCTGCTCCTAGAATTCACATGGTATGTGTCCCAACTAACCCCTCCTTTACCCCAGAGTTATTTATGACTTTGCTTACTTTGGCTTGATCATATGCATCTGGTCCAGTCTTAATTGTCTGACCAAGATGAGCACAGACCACTCCTCTGTGCTTCACAGCTGAATGCACTTTGCAGAACATATATTGCATAGCACAAGTCTGCTAAGACTTTAGTCTGCAGTGCGTATTCCATAAGTGTGTATTTTAAAAGTGTGAGATATGAATTAAGCCAGAATTGAACCAGAAGGGAACAGAAGGTAACTGGATACAGTCATCGTAAACAATGTTTCTGATCACTTAAGGGTATGCCACACTGAACAATATCGCTAACGGGATCGCTAAAAAACGTCACTATTTAGCGATCCCGTTAGCGATGTTGTTCAGTGCGGCAGCTGCCAGCGACGAGCTTCCTGCTGTGATCTCGCTCGTCGCTGGAATCGTTCCGGACCCTATTTTCCCCGTCGGCGCTCCCGCTGGGTAAGTATATATCGCTAGTGTGGCACCTTTTCTTAGCGATTTAGCGGTACTTTTGTACCGCTAAAGTCGTTAAGAAGATCGCTAACGGCGATAGCGTCGTTAACTATATCGCTAAATGTGGCCGCACTTAGCGATATAGAAACAATCCCGCTAGCGATCGCATTAGTATGCGTCGTTATCGTGATCGCTAGCGGGATTGTTTAGTGTGGCAGTACCTTTACACTCTGACCCCTATAATCCTTCACTTTCTGCTAACCCCCCCTAATCCCTACACCAAAAAAAGAACTGTTTATCTCTTCTTCAATCCTTCTCATCCATCTCACCTCTTCCTCAGATCTGTTTCTCAACATACAATCCTCTGTCTCCAAACACAGACAGCCCCCTCATGCTCCCACCTGCTAACACTTTCTCTGCTCCTCACTGCTGGTGATATCTCTCCAAATCCTGGTCCTCCTCACCACATCCCCACAGTCATTTCTACCTCCCATCCACGCTCTATCACACATTTCCGTAACCTCTCCAACCTTATACCCATTCGCCCGGCCCCAGCTTCCTCAGTCCCACTAACAGGAGCTCTGTGGAACGCTCGCTCTGTCTGCAATAAACTTTCCTTCATCCATGATCTTTTTATTAATGACAAACTTTCCTTCCTCGCCATCACTGAAACCTGGCTCACCCCCTCTGACACAGCCTCTCCTGCTGCACTCTTGTATGGTGGATTCCACCTTTCCCACACCCCCACCCCAGCAGCAAGCATGGTGGAGGAGTTAGTTTTCTCATGTCAGATAACTGCTCCTTCTCCCACATCCCACTGCCACCCTCTGTTACCCTCCCTTCCTTTGAGGTGCACTCTGTGCGCATCTACTCCCCCTCCAACCTTCAACTAGCTGTCATTTATCGCCCCCCAGGACCAGCCACCACCTTCTTTGACCACTTCACCACCTGGCTACTTCATTTCCTTTCCACCGACATCCCCACTATTATCTTGGGGGACTTCAACATCCCTATCGACACTTCCCTCTCAGCTGCCACTAAACTTCTATCCATCACTTCCTCCTTCAGCCTCACTCAGTGGTCTTCTGCAGCCACTCACAAAGATGGCCACACACTAGACCTCATCTTTACCCGCCTCTGCTCCCTATCTAACCTCTCTAACTCACCTCTTCCTCTTTCTGACCACAACTTACTTACATTCTCTTCCCTCTCCTCTCCAGGTCCACAATCCCCACCCATAAACTTGCACACACTCGTAGAAACCTTAAACACCTCGATCTACCCTCACTGTCCGAATCCCTCCTTCCTCTTACAGACATAAGTTCCCTACACAATGCGGATGCCGCTGCCGCTCTATATAACACCACAATAGCTGGAGCTGTGGAATCTGTCGCCCCTCTCACACATACCAAAGCTCACAAAATCAACAGACAGCCCTGGCACACCAGCCTGACCAAAGAACTGAGGCGAGCTTCCAGGGCTGCTGAGCGGAGATGAAAAAGATCGCACTCCAATGAGGACTTCATCACATTCAAACAGTCCCTGACTACTTTCAAGACCACACTCGCTGCAGCAAAACAAACCTACTTCTTATCTCTCATATCCTCCCTGTCTCACAACCCTAAACAGTTATTCAACACCTTCAATTCTTTCCTCCGCCCCCCAGCACCTCCTCCCTCCCCCTCATCTCAGCCGAAGACTTTGCCTCATTTTTCAAGAAGATTGATATCAGACACAGTTTTAGTCAACAACCCCAGAGCCCTTCCTCCTTACTGCCCTGCCCTCCTCCTCCAAAACCAACTTCTCCACCATTACAGAAGATCGACTCTCCACCCTACTCTCAAGATCACGTCTCACTACCTGTGCACTTGACCCAATCCCATCCCACTTCATCCCAAACCTCACCACAGTGTTCATCCCAACCCTAACCCATCTCTTCAACCTATCACTAGCAACTGGTGTTTTCCCCTCAAGCTTTAAACATGCCTCAATCACACATATCCTCAAAAAGCCCTCTCTTGACCCATCCTCTGTATCTAGCCATCGCCCTATATCACTTCTCCCCTATGCCTCAAAACTACTGGAACACGTCCATCTTGAACTGTCCTCCCACCTCTCATCTTGCTCCCTCCTCCACCACCTACAATCTGGCTTCCGGCCACACCACTCCACTGAAACTGCCCTAACTAAGGTCACCAATGACCTACTATCTGCCAAGGCCAAGCGACACTACTCTGTCCTCCTCCTCCTGGACCTGTCCTCTGCCTTTGACACAGTAACCATTCCCTATTACTACAGACCCTCTCATCTTTTGGTATCACAGGCTTGGCCCTATCTTGAATCGCGTCATACCTAACAGACCGGACATTCAGCGTCTCCCACTCACACACCACCTCCTCACCGCAACCTCTATCTGTTGGAGTCCCGCAAGGTTCAGTCCTAGGGCCCCTGCTCTTCTCCATCTACACCTTCGGCCTCGGACAGCTCATAGAATCTCACGGCTTTGAATATCACCTCTATGCTGATGACACACAAATCTACATCACTGGACCAGATATCACCTCCCTACTAAACAGAATCCCTCAATGTCTGTCCGCTATTTCATCCTTTTTCTCCGCTAGATTCCTAAAGCTTAATATGGACAAAACAGAACTCATCATCTTTCCCCCATCTCACACAACCCCTCCAATGGACCTATCAATTAATGTAAACGACTGCCCATTCTCTCCAGTCCCACAAGCTCGCTGCCTTGGGGTTATCCTTGACACTGATCTCTCTTTTAAACCACATATCCAAGTCCTCTCCACCTCCTGCCGACTTCAACTCAAAAATATCCCACGTATCCGTACATTCCTCAACCAAGAATCTGCAAAAACCCTAGTCCATGCCCTCATCATCTCCCGCCTCGACTACTGCAATCTCCTACTCTGTGGCCTCCCCTCTAACACTCTCGCACCCCTCCAATCTATTCTAAACTCTGTTGCCCGACTAATCCACCTGTCCCCCTGCTATTCCCCGGCCTCTCCCCTCTGTCAATACCTGCACTGGCTCCCCATTACACAAAGACTCCAGTTCAAAACCCTAATCATGACATACAAAGCCATCCACAACTTAAATCCTCCATACATCTGTGACCTCGTCTCCCGCTACCTACTTGCACGCAACCTCCGATCCTCACAAGATCTCCTTCTCTACTCCCCTCTTATCTCCTCTTCCCACAATCGCATACAAGATTTCTCCCGCGCATCCCCCCCTACTCTGGAACTCTCTACCACAATATATCAGACTCTCTACTACCATGGAAACCTTCAAAAAGAACCTGAAGACCTACCTCTTCCGACAAGCCTACAACCTGCAGTAGCCACAGATCCACCAAACCGCTGCACGACCAGCTCTACCCTCGCTAACTGTATCCTCACCCATCCCTTGTAGATTGTGAGCCCTCACGGGCAGGGTACTCTCTCCTGCTGTGCCAGTCGTAACTTGTATTGTCTAAGATTACTGTACTTGTATTTATTATGTATACCCCACCTCACATGTAAAGCGCCATAGATTAAATGGCGCTATAATAAATAATATGATAAATAATACCGCACAATGCTACCAAGAGAATGATGGTACTCATCTATTTAACCGCCACCAGCCATAAAAAGTTGAGGCATACTACTTTTATGGCCGGTGGCGGTTAAATAGAGGAGTACCATCATTCTCTTGGCAGCATTGTGCGGTATTTTTTTATCATATCTGTTATATGTGGCTGTTTACCTTTCCTGATTAACAGCTGTGGGTCACACACCGAGTCAGGATATGTTGTATCTATGCCACTATTACACAGAATATAAACTGAATCATAGTCTGCAGTAAACCTGCTAATTATATCTATATGTGCAAACCACATTTTTGTGCCATGAATGAGTCATATCTTGGGTCCCTCATTGACCTGACAAGTTGGTTTAGCATTGTTATTCATCTGTGTCATTAACAATTGGCATTTAAAAGCAGTGTTCATTGTTTGCAGCAGTTTTGATGCAATCTGCATGATAAGAAACCACTTCCAATTTTTGCATGTGGATAATGATGGGGTAGCGTGTTTTTTTTTTGGGCAATATCATGCATCATTTCATGTCACAATTGAAATGTGTCATTGTTGTTTTTTCTTGTTATCAGAAATAGTGTGGACACACACTGCATGCTTAGAAACCACTTATCTATTATAAAGAATATAAACTGAATCATAGTCTGCAGCAAACCTGCTAATTATACCTATATGTGTGCAAACCACATTTTTGTGCCATGAATGAGTCGTATCTCCGGTCCCTCATTGACCTGACAAGTTGGTTTAGCATTGTTATTCATCTGTGTCATTAACAATTGTAGTAGTAAAAAGCAGGGTAGGACCTATTCTTAAAATAACAACTTTTATTAATGCTTATATTAAAATCAAGTAAAGATACCCAAAAGCGACATATAATAAACACACAGAAACAAAAATTGGTACTATGCCAATTCTTTCTAATCAGCAATGAATCATGGGCATATATTCATTAAAGCCCCGGTATAAGATCAATAAATGTATCACCAATAATCCCTTCTTGGTGTCTTAATACAATATAGTTAAAGTGAATCGCTTCAAAATACCAATCACCAAAACTTTCTGTATTGAAACGATCTCACCTCATCTGTTGTATTTCGTCCAGCCTTATAGAGCCATTGTCTCCTATTCAGATTGGGGGGAAGGTTTTTACCTTCATTTATAATTACCCCACCAAAAGAAGCAGTGTAAATTCTAAATCTGCCCATAATAAACTTCCCGACACGTTTTGTTGTCATAACTCATCAGGGGAAGAGAAAATGTGACATGGTGGAATGAAAATCATCCACCACCGTACATGGGGAATAAGAGGCATCACCTGATTTCTCAGTGTGTTCCATTTAAATGGACCGCCACATGGTCCACGTGTTAGCGGCGTGTGGACGTCATCAGAGAGCGTCCCGCTGTTGGACGCAAGTTAAAACGTCACTTCCGGTATCCAAAACGATGTCACATCCGGCCCATGGAACGCGGCTGAACCGCATTATCCTGTTTTCGGCCGCTCATCAGATTCTAGAGCGGTCAGAAATATTGTGCGTCATATCTGGATGTTGGTTAATGGGCAAAACTAAAAGGGGCCGGAATTATCATATAAAGAATTATCAATTCATAGTTTTATCCATTTAGTTTATCTATTGATGTGCGGTCATTCAGATATCACCTTACATATAGGAAAACTACTACTCAAAACGTAACCCATTCTCTTAAACTGCCCTATATATAACATTAGGGGGAGGGGCTAAAAAGACCTCATTGGTGATATTATCTGAAACCATGAAGTCATCTTTTTGTCATAGCATGTACTGGAACTAGAAAAGAAGTTAGACAAAAATCTTTTTGCTTCCACACAAAGAAAAAGAAAAAGGGGGGGGGTTATCTCAGGACTCATCAGGGGGAATTGAAAAAATTAAAATGAAAAAAAAATGACATGAAAATGTTGGACATTGTGAGAGTTGGTAACCTCAATTATTTAGAAAAATTAGTGGGTAAAAACACGGATTTTGGTAAAGACTTACCTGTAAAATCCTTTTCAGCGAAGGAAGGAAGAGAGACACAGTATTCATTACTGATGGGTAGGCGGAGCCCCAGATCAGGATGTTACCTCAGATCAAAAGAGTGATGACTGGCTGGCCCCTCCAGCTCGGGCTCCTCCTACTCAGCTCCAGTCGTACCAAAGCTTTTAGGAAAAGAGCCAAGATCACCAGCGGAGCAACATAACCCCTTCTGAAGGAACTTCAGAGAAAAAACACAAGGATACAGGTTATGCATGCAAAGAAAGCCAAAAACCACAGAGTTCCAGGTACTACTCACGGAACCTGACTACTGCGATGAGCTGGCGATGCTGGAACAGAGCCTTAGCGCGCTGACCTCAGCCCAGATAATCGCTATCAGATAAGGGTCGCGCTGCATCTGAAAACATCAACACACTTCTGCCGTGGGAGGGTGCTGTGTCTCTCTTCCTTCCTTCGCTGAAAAGGATTTTACAGGTAAGTCTTTACCAAAATCCGTGTTTCAGCTGCAGATGGAAGGAAGAGAGCCACAGTATTCATTACTGATGGGACGTCCAAAGCAGTTCAAAAATAAGGGTGGGAAAAAACCAACAAAAGGCAGAAACCCAACAACCTTAACAACAAAAACGCAACCAGCGCTAAACACAAGTTCATCCAGAACTTTAAACTACAGCTGCCTGCAGGACCCTACGTCCGAGGGCTGCATCAGCGGAAGCACTGACGTCCACTTTATAAAACCTTGTAAACGTGTGGACAGAGCGCCAAGTCGCCGCTCGGCAAAGCTGCACTGCCGAAGCACCTTGATGAAAAGCCCACGATGAAGCCACAGCTCTCGTGGAATGGGCTCGAATCTTAATCGGGCAAGATTCACCCCGAAGGCGGTAAGCTTCCAAAATAGCTGACCGGATCCAACGAGCTATAGAACCCTTGGAAGCTCGTTGACCACGCCGACGACCTGCCGGAACCACAAACAGGGAGTCCGTCTTACGAAAACCTTGAGTAATAGATAGATAAAACTTCAAGGCCCGCACTAAATCCAATGTGTGTAAATCTCGCTCTTTCGTATTCTTCGGATCCGGACAGAGTGAAGGCATACAATATCCTGGTTAACATGAAATTGTGACACCACTTTAGGCAAAAAATCACCCCGAGTGCGAAGCACTACACGATCCGGAAAAAACTCCAGAAAAGGAGGCGAACAAGAAAGAGCTGCCAACTCAGAAACTCTCCTCAAGGAAGTGACTGCAACAAGGAAAGCCACCTTCCAAGAAAGTAAAGAAAGGCTAGCAGAAACCATAGGTTCAAAAGGTTTATGCTGAAGAGCCTCTAAAACAAGGTTGAGCCGCCAAGGAGACACGGGTGCCTTCCGCGGCGGAAACTTACGAGAGATACCTCGGAAAAAGGAGAGCACGTCTCTATTTGAAGCAATGGTTCTCCGGAACAATAAGGACAGAGCAGAAATCTGACCTTTCAGAGTGCTAACTGCCAAACCCTTGTCTAGCCCATGCTGCAGAAAAGCCAACAGGTTGGGAATGGAAAATTTTCTCGGGTTCCGAGAAGACCCCAAACACCACGAAAAGAAGGTTTCCCAAATTTTGTGGTAAATCCTAGAAGTAGCCGGACATCTTGCAGCACGAAGGGTAGCAATGACCTCGGCTGAAAAACCTCTACGGGTCAAGATTTCGGTCTCAAGAGCCACGCCGTCAAACGCAGGGACATCAAGTCCGGATGACAAACGGGCCCCTGAGTCAACAAGTCCGGTTGAAGAGGGAGTGGAAACGGAGGTGCCGCCAACAGCGACATTATTGTCGAGAACCACACCCTTCTTGGCCAGTCTGGAGCTATCAGAATAGCTGGAATTCTCTCTAGTCTGATCCGACGCAGCACTAGAGGAAGTAAGGATATCGGCGGGAATACATAGATCAGCTCGAACTGATCCCACTGAGCCACTAGAGGATCCACCGCCACCGCCTTCGGGTCCTTGTACCTGGACATGAATGTCGGTAACTTGGCATTGGACCTGGATGCCATCAAATCCACTTGAGGGGTTCCCCAGCGAGAGCACAGTAGTGCAAAAACTTCCGGGTGGAGGCTCCATTCCCGGGATCCATCCTTCTGCGACTGAGAAAGTCCGCTGTAATATTCTGAACCCCTGGAATGTGAATCGCCGAAATGGCTGGTACACTGGCCTCTGCCCAAATCAGAATTCGGGACACCTCTACCATGAGTCTGGAACTCTTTGTCCCACCTTGGTGATTGATATACGCGACAGCCGTCGCATTGTCTGTCTGCACTCGGACTGGCAGACCGCTCAAAGGGACCGTCCAATGTTGGAGGCAAAGGAAAATCGCCCTCAATTCCAGGATGTTGATCGGAAGCACAGACTCTTCCGATGACCATACCCCCTGAATCCAGAGATTGTTCCAAACACCCCCCAGCCCGTCAGGCTGGCATCGGTGGTTATGACTGACCACTTCAGAGGGAGGAAAGACTTCCCCAGGGAGAATGCCCTGGACGTAACCACCATTCTAGAGAATCCCGCACCGCGCGAGAAATGGTGACACTGCAATCCAGCGATTGCGACTGATTCCATCGACTCAAGATGAACCTTTGAAGAGTCCTGGAGTGGAACTGGGCAAAAGGAATTGCCTCCATGGACGCCACCATCAGTCCTAGAAGACGCATACACTTCCGTAGAGACATTGCCGTTGAGGATCTCATAATCTGTACATGTCGAAGAAGACATGACTGTTTGTCTGGTGGTAGGGAAACTACCGACCGAAACGTGTCGAGATGCATTCCCAAAAGAGGATTGTCCTCGATGGTTCCAGGGACGACTTCTCCCAATTGACCAGCCAACCGAAGTCTTTCAGAAACTGAAGAGACAAATCCCGAGCCGTCAACGCCTCCTCCTCCGAGGAAGCCATGATCAAAAGATCGTCCAGATAAGGGAGAATCGTAATCCCCTGTTTTCGAAGGATTGCCATGAGAGGCGCCAGAATTTTTGTAAAGACCCTTGGCGCTGAGGCTAAGCCGAACGGCAGAGCCACGAACTGGTAATGATTCTGACCTATGGCAAATCGAAGAAAGCGCTGATGAGCCTTTCCGATGGGAATATGCAAATAGGCGTCGCGAATGTCGATTGACATCAGAAAATCGTTCTGTGACAGAGCTGCCACAACGGAACGAAGCGACTCCATGCGAAATTTCCGGGCATGGACATGCCGGTTTAATCGCTTGAGATCCAGAATCGGGCGAAATTTGTTCTCCTTTTTGGGAACTATAAAAAGGTTGGAATAAAAACCTTTCCCTCGGTCCTCTGACGGAACCGGTATCACTACACCCTTTTGTAGTAGCGATTCGACCTCTCGCTGTAGAGCGACAACAAGCTCGGGTTCCGACGGAACGCGAGATTGACAAAAAACATTTGGGGGTTGAGAAGCAAACTCTATGAAATAGCCTGCCGACACTATCCGCGTTACCCAGGAATCTGGAACGCGAGCCATCCAAGTCTCCTTGAAAAGAAGCAGGCGACCCCCCACTCGAGAATCCTCGAGTGGACCCCTGGCGTCAATCCGACTTTGCGGGTTTCTTGTCAAGTTCCCGCTTGCTCTGGCGGAAACTCTGCTTCCAGGGAGTACGAGTTTTCTGAGAGGATTTCTTTCCTGAGAAAGAAGGACGACCCGATCCCCACGAGGAGTGACTAGATCGTCCTCGGCCCCGAAAGGACCGCCGACCACTATAAACACCAGGCTTACTGGACACCGAGGCCATGGCCCTTCGCTGTGGTAATGCTGATTCCTTCGCCTTAGCCTTGGAAATCAGCTCTGTGAGGTCGGATCCAAAAAGATGGCCACCCTTGTAAGGTAAGGCCAACAACCTTGTTTGGAAACTGCGTCCCCGGCCCACTGTCTGAGCCATAAAGCTCTTCTGACTGTGACCGCTGAAGCTTGCGCTTTGGCCAGCAGAGATGCCGTATCCAGACCGGCATCAAAGATATAACAGGCTGCCGTTTCTAACCATTCACAAGTTTCCCGTATCTCAGATAACGGAGATTCATTTTGCAACTCCGTCTTCAGACGTGCCAACCAGCTTAGAGAAGCTCTAGCAGCACACATGGATCCTAGCACTGCTCGAAATCCATGACCCGCAGCCTCATAGCTTGCTTTTGCCGCCAATTCTGCCTTTCTATCCAAAGGCTCCTGTAAGCTCGCTTTTCCCTTAATAGGGAGTAGAGAGGATTTACTAAGCTGAGACAAAGACACATCCACTTCAGGAGCAGAAGTCCAATTAGCCTTTAACTCCGTAGAGCAAGGATAAAGTGTATCAAAGAAATGCGTTCCATGAAAACGCTTATCTGGACATAGACGTTCCTCCTCTATTACACCATTAAGCTCATCCAGAGCTGGCAATGTTGTGCGCGAAGCACGGGACTCCTGGAACATGCGTGCTGATTTACCAGGACGACTAGTTACCTCCTCCGGTAACTGTAGTATATCTCTCATGGCTTCAATTAATGCCTCCGTACGCTTCGTCATAGAGGAACGCCCCTGCGGCTCGTCCGCATCTGAATCGGATATTTCTCCATCCGAATTTAAAGGGGAACTCTGCCCAATATCAGATACATCTGACTCGCTCCGTGTAGAGGCCGGTAACGGCCTGCGTCGCTTCCTCTGAGAGGAATTAGCAGACACACATTGACCTAAAAGGTCAGACAAGTTATTAATCGATCGAGCGATATCATCCAATTTTCCACCGCTGTCGACCGCAGCGCTAGAGCTGTGGAGGTCTGCGTATCTGATTGCCGCAATGGCACTGGGACGTGATCCGCGGCATCTGAACTCTGTTCAGACATGTCTCACCTGTATGAGCAGGTCAAAGCGGTAATACCAGCAAAAAACTATGCGTTTTTTTTTTTTTTTTTTTTCAAACGCTGAAGGGTTAACGCTCCACCAAGCAGGGTTACCCCAGCGGTATTCAGTCAGCAAATTTAGCTGGTAGAAATAACCCTCAGAGGGGTTAATATTGCAAACTCACCAAAATATATATATATATATATTTGTGAGCCCCAGCCAATTTTTATGTCTCTGATGAGACTGCAGCTGCAGTATAGCGATCGCTGCGCTGCGGGGTGAGGAATCCGCACTCACCCAGCTGGCCGTGGTGTCTTATGAGGAGAGGAGCGGTCCGAGGAGCCCAGGAGCCTGAGTAATGGCCGCCACAGTGAGGGGGTCGCAGGAGAAACGCCAGAGCGCGCGTCTTCCTGCTCAAAAGACCGGGATAGATAGGCCACGCCCCCCGCCAGCTCAAATAATGAGCGCGAACTCTCCCCGCTCCTGCTCCCTCTCTGTCCTGCAGCTATCTGCCTGCGGACAAAAAATCACCACATCTCCTTGTAACAGCGCTGTCACAGCAGCGCTGAAGCATACTGACATTACATGTAGTAGCGCTGTCACAGCAGCGCTGAAGCATACTGACATTACATGTAGTAGCGCTGTCACAGCACGCTGAAGCATACTGACATTACATGTAGTAGCGCTGTCACAGCAGTGAAGCATTGCATCATGAGTAGCCTGTAAGCGCTGAGCTATGACATATGTAGTAGCGCTGTCACAGCAGCGCTGAAGCATACTGACATTACATGTAGTAGCGCTGTCACAGCAGCGCTGAAGCATACTGACATACATGTAGTAACGCTGTCACAGCAGCGCTGAAGCATACTGACATTAGTAATAGCGCTGCTCATTCAGACGCTAAAGCACTCACACATAATTATTATTAAAATTTGTGTGGAGTACTCACCAGCCAAGGCGCCACAGGGACCCTCAGGGGTTTCTGGCGCAGTGCCCATGCTTCCCCCCAGGGCGAAGAACGCAGTGACCGCACGTGTGGTTTGCGTTCCCGCCAGAGAAGCTCTCCTCATCCCCCAGGGCCGGCAAGGATTCTGCAGGGACTTTGAGTAAATACAGATCCGCCAAGGGAGAGGTTGGGGTACAGCAGCGCTGGTACCCCTGAGACCTCTAGACCAACTAGTGATCCAAGTCTCCTGTCCGAATATTAAAATAATAAAATCTTCTGAGGAGCTGCATTAGCAGCGACCATCCTCTGGACCTCAAATCTTAGACTGGAGCTGAGTAGGAGGAGCCCGAGCTGGAGGGGCCAGCCAGTCATCACTCTTTTGATCTGAGGTAACATCCTGATCTGGGGCTCCGCCTACCCATCAGTAATGAATACTGTGGCTCTCTTCCTTCATCTGCAGCTGAAAAGATAGCTGTGTTTTCCAAACCCATTCCCTACCGTAACTATAACTTATTCCCTGCCTAACAGCGGAGGTTGGCACCCTAGGACAGAAAACGAGAGTGGCGCCCCCACTCCTTGGCGGCTGACCCTTCTAAGCCCTGTAAGGCCCTATTAGTGTTGAAGGCGGGAAAGATAGAAAAGTATCCACACATAGATGGATCATATCTCGTAGAATCAACTCAAATATGTATCACATTAAACAGGGCTCATAGAAAACAGCTATAGGTAAGTATCTCGTTGAGACCTCTAGGTGGAAAATCCATTTAGTTTCACATTGTAAAAGGGCCCGATCCCAGTCACCCCCTCTTCTTGGTATGTGAATTCAATTAATTCCCATAAACCTCAGATCACATCCTTTTCCTTGATGTTCTGTATTCATGTGTCTGGCTATGGGCGTATCTCTATTTAGAGCAACATCTCTCAAATGTTCACCTACTCGTCTCCTAAACTCTCGTTTTGTTTTGCCTATATATTCCAGACCACACGGACAGACGACTCTATAGATTACTCCTTTCGTTCTGCAATTGATGAAGTGAAGGATCTGGTATTCTCTCCCATCAAAATTGCTCCTGAATTTAGAGTCTGTCTGGATCACTGGACATGCCACACAGTCACTACACTTAAAACAACCTTTAAGGTTGTTAGATAGCCATGTCTCCTTTTTGTTCTGAGTATAGTGGCTGTGCACAAGTCTGTCTCCTATTGACCTGCCCTTTTGGAAAGTGATACTGGGGTATGACCCCACCAATTCTCCAATGTCCTCATCCATGTGTAAAACAGACCAATGTTTTTGTAAAATGGAACGAAGTTGTTGTGCTCCATTATTATATGTGGTAATGAACCGACATGTATTAGTTTCCTCTCTCTGTGGAGCTGGTACGAAAAGACTATTCCTATCAACTCTTTTTGTCATTAAAAATTGGCATTTAAAAGCAGTATTTATTGTTTGCAGTAGTTTGGGATGCAATCTGCATGCTTAGAAACCACTTCCAATTTTTGCACGTGGACAATGATGGGGTTAACGTTGTTTTTTTGGGCAATATCATGCATCATTTTATGTCACATTTGAAATGTGTCATTGTTGGTTTTTCTTGTTGTTATCAGAAATAGTTTGGACGCACACTGCATGCTTAGAAACCACTTATTTAACCAATATTGGGGTTTTCCCTAGAGTGACTACATCTTAGGTGGTTTTAAAAGTTGTCTGAGCATTATTTTTCATCTATGCCAACTATTGGGTGATAATATAAGCAGTATCTAACTTTTGTAGCAAATTTTGAAATCTAGTTGGCAAAGGGCCCAAACCCCTGAAGAATTTTTATTTTGACCACATCGTGGAAGGTTTCATACCTATGTTAATCGTCACCAATTGCCAATTGTGTTCTTGATTTTAATTGGGGTCTAGGGTCCTCTTTTAGATATAGGATTGTTTATGTCTATTGGTAGGGGCTCCTTTAGTATATCGGGTAGGAGGGTTCATCCAATGTGGCTGTAGGGAATTGTAGGGCTCCCAGTGTCAGCCATCGTGGAGCGGGGCGCCACAACATTCCTCCCTAGGGTGCCAACCTCCGCAGCCAGGAAGGCGACAGCCTAGTTGACTTAAGAGGGACTCCTAGATTCACCCATTTTAATGGTAATTTTGAACATGGTTTTGTTTTTGTTTATGCACGTTTGTTTTTTGGTGTGAACCATTTAATATGGTTTTTTAATCAAAAAAGATATTTTAAAGGGATATATATGATTTAACCCCCGTCAGCACTAGCCTACTCGCTAGCACAGCCCCCCCCAGCACTGCCATCTCAGCACTTGATTCTTCCCTAGCACAGCCTCCGGTACTCGCCTTCTCCCCCACACTGCCCATTAGTTCACGCCTCATCTCCCACACTGACCCCTAGAATTGCCTCCTCAGCTCTCACTTCCTCCCCACACTGACCCCAGCCCTCGCCTCCTTCCTAACACTGCCCCTCCTGTACTCAACTCCTCCCCCGCACTGATTCCTCAGCACTAGCTTCCTCCCCACACTGACCCCCAGCACTCACCTAGTCCCTCACACACGCCTCATCAGCCCTCGCACCGCCTCCCCGGCCCTCGCCTCCTCCCACCGCCGTCCCGGCCCTCACCTCCCCCCCTCGCACCGCCCCTCCTTCACTTGCGTCCTCTCCCACACCGCACTCTCCTCCTTCCTCGCACTGCCTCCTCAGCACTCGCTTCATTCCTTGCATTTCCTCCAGAGCACTCGCTTCTTCCCTTGCCCTACCTTCCCAGCACTCACTTCCTTTCTCATACTGACACCAGAACTTGCTTCCTTCCTTGCATTGCCTCACCAGCACTTGTTTCCTCCCATGCACTGCCTCACCAGCACTTGTTTCCTCCCATGCACTGCCTCACCAGCACTCACTTCCTCCCAGGCATTCGCTTTCTCTCCCGCAGTGCCCCCCCCCCTTCGCTCACCTCCTCTCCAAAGTTGATGATGTCTACGCTGACCTTCTCCTTTTTCAAACGCTTGGCCATCTTCACCAACTGCAGGACAGAAAGGGTGTAAATACGCAGAGCCCCTTCTCTGCTCCCACCCCCCCAGCGCAGCTTTGACATGTCATCCCCTCACTACAAACAGTGCAGCTGTAGAAGCAGCTATCAGAGAGCAGCAGTAGCCTCTGCCCCTATGAGGGCAACCTACGTCCTTCTCGTTGTCCTCCACCGGGCTGCCAACAAAGGCGATGATCCTCATTTTGTGGTTCTTCCCCTGGCGGTGCTTCAGAGCCAACTGGTGAAAGAAGGCACAATCACTGTGTGTTTCCAGCAGGAGAACAGCGGCGCCCCCACGAGGCACCAGGACTTACATGTGCGATGCGGATCCCTGTGCAGAAGCTGATCTTACCCACCGGCTGTACAGAGTGAAGCTTGGAGAGGATTCTGCCTGTGTCCGGGGTGAGGGTGGTGAGCACCTCGCAGTTACTGCAAGAGAGGGCAAGAATGAAGCCAGATCCCAGGGAAGGGTCCGCAGCCCGATACTGGAGAGTGCGGCCCACTCTGCAGCTGAAGCGGGAGCCAATATATGAGTGACTGACGTGCCCCTTCCTGACTTATGCTTGTATACAAGCTGGTATATAGGCCAATCCCCTCCCCCAGTGATACACACACAGGCTGGTATGAAGGCCAAGCCCTTCCACCAGCGATACATATACACAAGCTGGCATACAGGCCAAGCCCCTCCCCCAGCGATACATACACAAGCTGACAGACTGGTATATAGGCCAATCTCTTTCCCCAGTGATACACACACAGGCTGGTATATAGGCCAAGCCCATCCCCCAGTGATACATACACAGGCTGGTATACAGGCCTAGCCCATCCCCCAGTGATACATACACAGGCTGGTATACAGGCCTAGCCCATCCCCCAGTGATACATACACAGGCTGGTATACAGGCCAAGCCCCTCCCCCAGTGATACATACACAGGCTGGTATACAGTCATGGCCAAAAGTTTTGAGAATGACACAAATATTATATTTTCACATGATCTGCTGCCCTCTGGTTTTTATGTGTGTTTGACAGATGTTTTTATCACAGACAGAAATATAATAATTGCAAACATATGAGTAACAAAAGCTTATATTGACAGTTAGAATGAGTTAATGTAGCAAGTCAATATTTGCAGTGTTGACCCTTCTTCTTCAGGACCTCTGCAATTCTCCCTGGCATGCTCTCAATCAACTTCTGGACCAAATCCTGACTGATAGCAGTCCATTCTTGCACAATCAATGCTTTCATTTTGTCTGAATTTTTAGGTTTTTGTTTGTCCACCCGTCTCTTGATGATTGACCACAAGTTCTCAATGGGATTAAGATCTGGGGAGTTTCCAGGCCATGGACCCAAAATCTCTATGTTTTGTTCCCTGAGCCATTTAGTTATCACCTTTGCTTTATGGCAAGGTGCTCCATCATGCTGGAAAAGGCATTGTTGATCGCCAAACTGCTCTTGGAGGATTGGGAGAAGTTGCTCTTGGAGGACATTCTGGTACCATTCTTTATTCATGGCTGTGTTTTTAGGCAAGACTGTGAGAGAGCCGATTCCCTTGGCTGAGAAGCAACCCCACACATGAATGGTTTCAGGATGCTTAACAGTTGGCATGAGACAAGACTGGTGGTAGCGCTCACCTTGTCTTCTCCGAATGAGGCGTTTTCCTGATGTCCCAAACAATCGAAAAGGGGATTCATCAGAGAAAATAACTTTACCCCAGTCCTCAGCAGTCCACTGCCTGTACCTTTTGCAGAATATCAGTCTGTCCATGATGTTTTTTCTGGAGAGAAGTGGCTTCTTTGCTGCCCTCCTGAGACCAGGCCTTGCTCCAAGAGACTCCGCCTCACAGTGCGTGCAGATGCACTCACACCTGCCTGCTGCCATTCCTGAGCAAGCTCTGCACTGCTGGTAGCCCGATCCCACAGCTGAAACACTTTTAAGAGACGGTCCTGGCGCTTGCTGGTCTTTCTTGGGCGCCCTGGAGCCTTTTTGGCAACAATGGAACCTCTCTTCTTGAAGTTCTTGATGATGCGATAGATTGTTGACTGAGGTGCAATCTTTCTAGCTGCGATACTCTTCCCTGTTAGGCCATTTTTGTGCATTGCAATGATGACTGCACATGTTTCTTTAGAGATAACCATGGTTAACAGAAGAGAAACAATGATGCCAAGCACCAGCCTCCTTTTAAAGTGTCCAGTGGTGTCATTCTTACTTAATCATGACAGATTGATCTCCAGCCATGTCCTCATCAACACCCACGTCTGTGTTAATGGAGCAATCACTGAAAAGAGGTTAGCTGGTCCTTTTAAGGCAGGGCTGCAATGATGTTGAAATGTGTTTTGGGGGATAAAGTTCATTTTCTAGCCAAATATTGACTTTGCAAGTAATTGCTGTTAATCTGATCACTCTTTATAACATTCTGGAGTATATGCAAATTGCCATTAGAAAAAGTGAAGCAGTAGACTTTGTAAAAATTAATATTTGTGTCATTCTCAAAACTTTTGGCCGTGACTGTACAGGCCTAGCCCATCCCCCAGTGATACATACACAGGCTGGTATACAGGCCAAGCCCCTCCCCCAGTGATACATACACAGACTTGGATATAGGTCAAGCCCCTCCCCCAGTGATACACACACAGGCCGGTATATAGGCCAAGCCCCTCCACCAGTGATACACACACAGGCCGGTATATAGGCCAAGCCCCTCCACCAGTGATACACACACACAGGCGCCAGTGATCATATAGGCCAAGCTCCCCATACCTACCATGTGATACACACACAGGCCGGTATATAGGCCAAGCCCATCCCCCAGTGATACAACCAACAGACAGGCTGGTATATAGGCCAAGCCCTCCCTCACACAGGTATACATCAGTGCCAGGGTATATAGGCCAAGCCCCTCCCCAGTGATACACACACAGGCCGTATATAGGCCAAGCCCCTCCCCCAGTGATACAACACAGGCCGGTATATAGGCCAAGCCCCTCCCCCAGTGATACAACACAGGCCGGTATATAGGCCAAGCCCTCCCCAGTGATACACACACAGGCCGGTATATAGGCAAGCCACCAAGTGACTACAGCCTATAGCCAGCCCTCCCAGTGATACACAGGCTGGTATATAGGCCAAGCCCCTCCCCCAGTGATACACACACAGGCCGCTATATAGGCCAAGCCCCTCCCCCAGTGATACACACACAGGCCGCTATATAGGCCAAGCCCCTCCCCCAGTGATACACACAGGCCGATATAGGCCAAGCCTCCGGATAACCTATAGGCCAAGCCCCTCCCCAGTGATACTACAGTGACGTGAGGGACATCACGGGACCGAGCGGCACTTACTTGGCGAGGGTGATGAGCCCCACATTGTTCTCGGGGTTACTGCGAGTCTTGGAGTGACACACGATGTTCACAGCATCCTGCTGCGCTGCAGACGCGTCGGGAGAAAGTCGCCATTTCTCATATATCACTGTTATCCACGCTGAAGGCAAAAGGCGGAGTGAGAACCCCGAAAGTAAGGTCAGGAGAAAAGGCAGGACGGGGGACACACTGGTAGAAGAGGCGGGAGACCCCGGTTTATCACATTTGTGTTACCTTACAACAACCAATCAGAAGAGGTATATCATGTGCATATACTAGCTCTAGCTGCATAAGCTGCCGCGTTCTGATTGGTCTCTGTAGTTGGCTGTCCCCTAGGATCGGCCTTTCTACCCTTTTCCATAGCAACAGTCCTGACTCTCGGCTGCCGCTTCTCCCAGCGCTCTCAGGCTACCGGGATGACTCAGGGATTTGTGCCGGGCACAGCCTACTCTGTCTCATCATGGATGCCGTTCTTCTGCTCCCGGACCCTGCTCCATTTCTTCCCGCCCACTCCCTGCCTTCCTCCTGTATTCCCGCTGCCGGCTCCCGGCACTCACCACACCATAGTACTCTCCAGCACCATCTTGCCGTATTGTCACTGTGAAACTGCTCTCCAACAACAGCCGCTCTCATTGGACGACACGTTTATCCAATCGGCTTCATTTCCTATTCTCTGCGCAAGCACTGCCGGGAAATGTAGTTCTGTTATCCGCTGTGTCCTAGTGAGAGAGTGCAGCTCTGGGGTATAATACAGGATGTAACTCAGGATCAGTAATGTAATGTATGTACACAGTGACTGCACCAGCAGAAAGTGAGTGCAGCTCTGGAGTATATACAGGATGTAACTCAGGATCAGTAATGTAATGTATGTACACAGTGACTGCACCAGCAGAATAGTGAGTGCAGCTCTGGAGTATAATACAGGATGTAACTCAGGATCAGTAATGTAATGTATGTACACAGTGACTGCACCAGCAGAATATGAGAGCAGCTCTGGGATATAATACAGGATGTAACTCAGGATCAGTAATGTAATGTATGTACACAGTGACTGCACCAGCAGAATAGTGAGTGCACTCTGGAGTATAATACAGGATGTAACTCAGGATGAGTAATGTAATGTATGTACACAGTGACTGCACCAGCAGAATAGTGAGTGCAGCTCTGGGTATAATACAGGATGTAACTCAGGATCAGTAATGTAATGTATGTACACAGTGACTGCACCAGCAGAATAGTGAGTGCAGCTCTGGGTATAATACAGGATGTAACTCAGGATCAGTAATGTAATGTATGTACACAGTGACTGCACCAGCAGAATAGTGAGTGCAGCTCTGGAGTATAATACAGGATGTAACTCAGGATCAGTAATGTAATGTATGTACACAGTGACTGCACCAGCAGAATAGTGAGTGCAGCTCTGGGTATAATACAGGATGTAACTCAGGATCAGTAATGTATGTACACAGTGACTGCACCAGCAGAATAGTGCGTGCACTCTGGGGTATAATACAGGAGGTAACTCAGGATCAGTAATGTATGTAGTACACAGTGACTGCACCAGCAGAATAGTGAGTGCAGCTCTGGGTATAATACAGGATGTAACTCAGGATCAGTAATGTAATGTATGTACACAGTGACTGCACCAGCAGAATAGTGAGTGCAGCTCTGGGTATAATACAGGATGTAACTCAGGATCAGTAATGTAATGTATGTACACAGTGACTGCACCAGCAGAATAGTGAGTGCAGCTCTGGGTATAAAACAGGATGTAACTCAGGATCAGTAATGTAATGTATGTACACAGTGACTGCACCAGCAGAATAGTGCGTGCAGCTCTGGAGTATAATACAGGATGTAACTCAGGATCAGTAATGTAATTATGTAACAAGGACTGCACCAGCAGAATAGAGAGTGCAACTCTGGAGTATAATACAGGATGTACTCAGGATCAGTAATGTAATGTATGTACACAGTGACTGCACCAGCAGAATAGTGAGTGCAGCTCTGGAGTATAATACAGGATGTAACTCAGGATCAGTAATGTATTGTATGTACACAGTGACTGCACCAGCAGAATAGTGAGTGCAGCTCTGGAGTATAATACAGGATGTAACTCAGGATCAGTAATGTAATGTATGTACACAGTGACTACACCAGCAGAATAGTGAGTGCAGCTCTGGAGTATAATACAGGATGTAACTCAGGATCAGTAATGTAATGTATGTACACAGTGACTGCACCAGCAGAATAGTGAGTGCAGCTCTGGAGTATATTACAGGATGTGACTCAGGATCAGTAATGTAATGTATGTACACAGTGACTGCACCAGCAGAATAGTGAGTGCAGCTCTGGAGTATATTACAGGATGTACTCAGGATCAGTAATGTAATGTATGTGCACAGTGACTGCACCAGCAGAATAGAGAGTGCAGCTCTGGAGTATAATACAGGAGTAACTCAGGATCAGTAATGTAATGTATGTACACAGTGACTGCACCAGCAGAATAGTGAGTGCAACTCTGGAGTATAATACAGGATGTAACTCAGGATCAGTAATGTAATGTATGTACACAGAGACTGCACCAGCAGAATAGTGAGTGCAGCTCTGGGTATAATACAGGATGTAACTCAGGATCAGTAATGTAATGTATGTACACAGTGACTGCACCAGCAGAATAGTGAGTGCAGCTCTGGGAGTATAATACAGGATGTAACTCAGGATCAGTAATGTAATGATGTACACAGTAGACTGCACCAGCAGAATAGTGAGTGCAGCTCTGGAGTATAATACAGGATGTAACTCAGGATCAGTAATGTAATGTATGTACACAGTGACTGCACCAGCAGAACAGTGAGTGCAGCTCTGGAGTATATTACAGGATGTGACTCAGGATCAGTAATGTAATGTATGTACACAGTGACTGCACCAGCAGAATAGTGAGTGCAGCTCTGGAGTATAATACAGGATGTAACTCAGGATCAGTAATGTATTGTATGTACACAGTGACTGCACCAGCAGAATAGTGAGTGCAGCTCTGGAGTATAATACAGGATGTAACTCAGGATCAGTAATGTAATGTATGTACACAGTGACTACACCAGCAGAATAGTGAGTGCACTCTGGAGTATAATACAGGAGGTAACTCAGGATCAGTAATGTAATGTATGTACACAGTGACTGCACCAGCAGAATAGTGAGTGCAGCTCTGGAGTATATTACAGGATGTGACTCAGGATCAGTAATGTAATGTATGTACACAGTGACTGCACCAGCAGAATAGTGAGTGCAGCTCTGGAGTATATTACAGGATGTGACTCAGGATCAGTAATGTAATGTATGTGCACAGTGACTGCACCAGCAGAATAGAGAGTGCAGCTCTGGAGTATAATACAGGAGGTAACTCAGGATCAGTAATGTAATGTATGTACACAGTGACTGCACCAGCAGAATAGTGAGTGCAACTCTGGAGTATAATACAGGATGTAACTCAGGATCAGTAATGTAATGTATGTACACAGTGACTGCACCAGCAGAATAGAGAGTGCAGCTCTGGAGTATATTACAGGATGTGACTCAGGATCAGTAATGTAATATATGTACACAGTGACTGCACCAGCAGAATAGATGAGTGCTGGA
>JARQOD010000001.1:530755899-530850139 GCA_033576555.1 Oophaga sylvatica
AGGAGCCTGTCATGAACTGTTCTTGACGTGCTCTTCACCCCAGCTGCCATTTGCCATTCTTTTTGTAGGTCACTTGATGTCATTCTGTGGTTGCTGAGTGACATTCTAATAAGATGATGGTCATTCCGGTCACTGGAGAGTCGTTTGCCCTCTGCCAGTCTTTAGCTTTGTTGTCCCCAATGTCTGCTGCTTGACATTGTTGTAATGGACTGCCATCTTAGAAATTTTAAGGATGGATGCATAATGACTCTCACTGTATCCCTCTGCTAGTAATCCCAGAATTGAGCCCTTCTTTTCCTCACTCAAGACTTTTCTTTTCAACTCCTTTGGCATGGTTAAAAGTTATTTTTTCATTCCTATTTCTTTTGGGATATTACTAGCACTTGTTTTTCCATCCAGCTTGTCCTATTACAAGAGGATTGTGAACACCACAGCAGTGTTTTTATATTTTCCTTTGTTAAATAAGATTTGATTCAGGTGATCACCTAATCAGAAGTACGTTAAGTAGAATGAGGTGTACTCTGGATGGAATTCAACTTACACTGGAATGGAATGGAATGGCTGTCAGACATGTAGAGAAGCTGATTTTTATAAAACTGTGCAGTGGTCTCTTAATTTTTGCCAGAGCTGTATGTACACAGTGACTGCACCAGCAAAATAGTGAGTGCAATTCTGGAGTATAATACAGGATGTAACTCTGGATCAGTACACGATAAGTAATGTAATGTAGGTACACAGTGATTGCACCAGCAGAATAGTGAGTGCAGCTCTGCTCAGCTGTTGCTCGCTGTGGTGGTTGTGGGTATGTTCGCTGTTGATCCTGCTGTGTGCTGCTGAGCTCCATTGCAAAGGCGCGGGGAGATTACAGAGCACAGTAGTGAGGCGCAGAGCTCCTTCTCTGCTTGTAGTAGCAGGAGGTGCATCAGCCGAGAGGCTGGACAGTGAGGGCAGCCCTGTGGCGGGTGTCCAGTTAGGCCACGATCAGTAGCGTAGCTACCAGGGGGGCAGAGGGGGCGGTGGCCCCGGGCCCCGCGCTCTGAGGGGGCCCACCCGGAGCTACGCTACTGTAACTGTATCGGCGTGCACAGCGCGCCGATACAGGTACATTCTGGGGTAGAGCAGGGAGAATCGATCTCCCTGCTCTGCCGCTATGGGGCCCCTGAGCAGGCGGTGGGGGGCCCGGTGCCAGCAGTGGGCCCCCTGCCCGTCATCGGATGGTCAGCTGTATCAGCATCTAGCCGATACAGCTGACCGCATTGTGAGAGGAGCGAGTGCTCCTCCTCTCCCATAATCCCCCTCTCAGCGTCTGACAGCGGGCGCGATGACGTCACTGCCCGACGCCGGCAGTCAGATGCTGAGAGGGAGAGCAGTGAGCAGCGCAGGAGCCGGGAGCAAGAGAGATGAGTACAGGATTTGTTATTTTTGTAATGGGGGTGCATTATAAATAAGACTGCATTTGGGGGTACATTATAAATAAGGCTGCATATGGGGGAGTGCATTATAAATAAGACTGCCTATAGGGGTGCATTATAAATAAGGTTGCATATGGGGGAGTGCATTATAAATAAGACTGCAATTGGGGGTACATTATAAATAAGGCTGCATATGGGGGAGTGCATATAAATGGCTGCCTATGGGGTGCATTATAAGACGGCCTATGGGGTGCATTATAAATAAGGCTGCCTATGGGGTGCATTATAAATAAGACTGCATATGGGGGTGCATTATAAATGGCTGCCTATGAGGTGCATTATAAGTAAGGCTGCATATGGGGGACTGCGTTATAAATGACTGCCTATGGGGTGCATTATAAGTAAGGCTGCATATGGGGGACTGCGTTATAAATGACTGCCTATGGGGGTGCATTATAAGACGGCCTATGGGGTGCATTATAAATAAGGCTGCCTATGGGGTGCATTATAAGTAAGGCTGCATATGGGGGACTGCGTTATAAATGACTGCCTATGGGGGTGCATTATAAGACGGCCTATGGGGTGCATTATAAATAAGACTGCCTATGGGGGTGCATTATAAATAAGGCTGCTTATGGGGTGCATTATAAATAAGACTGCATATAGGGGAGTGCATTATAAATGGCTGCCTATGGGGTGCATTATAAGTAAGGCTGCATATGGGGGACTGCGTTATAAATGACTGCCTATGGGGTGCATTATAAGTAAGGCTGCATATGGGGGACTGGGTTATAAATGACTGCCTATGGGGGTGCATTATAAGACGGCCTATGGGGTGCATTATAAATAAGGCTGCCTATGGGGTGCATTATAAATAAGGCTGCCTATGGGGGTGCATTATAAGTAAGACTGCCTATGGGGTACAGTATAAATAAGGCTGCCTACAGGGGTGCATTATAATATAGAGTCTGTCTATGGGGGGGCATTATACTACAGAGGCTCCCTATGGGAGTGCCTTATAATATAGAGGCTGTCTATGGGGGTGCATTATAATATAGAGGCTGCCTATGGGGGTGCATTATACTATATTGAGGACTATCTGGTGTATTATGGTATATGAATGCTATCTAGGGGGCCATCATACAGTGTGGGGATTATAGTGGGGGGCCATCATACTGTGTTGAAGCCATTAAATAGTTTGGGGACATTAAGGGGTCAGTATATATCCAGTGAGGGTGGCATCACACTGTGTATAGGGGAGCTGTACAGGGGGGAGACTCGGGACATTATTAAGTGTAAAGTGGGCACTTATTGTTATAGGGGAACTCTGGTTACTGTGACTGTCAAAGGGGCACACAGGGCAATATTACATTCTAGGGGACAAAATGCGGGCATTGTTTTCTAGGGCACTTGCACCTGGCATTACTATATTATAGAGGGGTGCTTTAGAATTTAGAGGTCACACAGAACCACACACTAGGTGCAGTAATAGGGGCACATACGGCAGCAGCGGCTCAGTATTGGGGTATGAGGTGCAGTAATAGGGACACATATGGGGTATCAGCAGGATGAGGAGTTTGTACAGGTTGAGAATAGTCCAATCGGTGATCGTGACAGTGTTGAAAATATGAGAAGTGAAACGTGTCTTTGTTGTATTTTCTGCAGTCAAGTCTCGGCTGGAGGAGTTGTTATGTTGGTCTGGGCCAGATGGAAAAGACATCAAAAGTAAACGATTCCATCAGAAGGAACGTCAGCGGTAAGTCATTATATGTACCTGTGCTGTAATCTATTATATGTTCTGTAGGACTGGTATTATTTACCACTGACCACACGACGGTGATATCAATATTGGTCTTTTTATATATAATTTTTGGCAACAGTGCGGTCATTTGCTGAGGTTCTCTGGTTAGGGACCCACTCAGAAGTTTCGCCCCCCCTAAACCGAAACCCTAGCTATGCCTATGGCCACGATACTGTGGTATGCTCCTCAGTGGCAGGGGGGAGCGGCCAGTGTCGGGGGTTGTTCCGGTAGCCTCGGTGCCCCTGAATGCTGTTGCCGGTAATCACTTAGTTGAGAAGCTGCGGCAGTGTGAGGGGGTTGCCGAGGATGGGAGTTCCGGTCTCCCAGAGTCTTATTCTGTGTTGGTGCCGCTGGTCAACAAGATACTGATATAAAGGATCAGCGGTGCTTCACAGTAGCATAAGATCAGCGGCGTCTATTATCAACTGTGAAACAGCGGAAAATACCAACTGATCATGCTGAGGGCACACGTAAGACCAGGGGTGAGGTCGCCTCCAGTTCTGTGAAGGAGACTGAATCCCTTGTGCCTGATGATGCTGAGGTCAAAATGTCACCCTTTGTCACTAGTCCAGGAGGAGTGAATGTAGTGGTGGGTATGGATGAGGAAAATTCTTTGTCTAGTGGTGTGGTTGCTGGTCCGGTTGCCCCCCCCAGTGGTGCCAGCACCCATCAGTAGTTATGCCGCTGTCAACGCCAGAGAAAAGAGGGCGTCCTCCTCATCTCTTGGAGGCTCTAAAGAAAGGGGAGAGATCACTAATGGTAGAGGGTCGAGAGGTTGATCTATCCTTCTGGATAGAGAGGCATGGCCTCGGGGCCTTCCGAGAGGAAAAAAAGGGGGGATGCAGGGTGGTCCCTCCCAACAACCGGGTCGGGTATTGTGCGTAGGAATGTGGTCCGTCTTCAGTGGAGGGGCAGTCTAAGGTTGTGGAGCTCCTGCTGAAGATTGATATCTATGCCTTGATACATCCCTATTCCACACCTGAGTTTGATGCCAGCTTTGTTCGGCCAGAGGGGCTTGAGCTCTTCTGGTCGAATTATGAGTTGGCAAAAAATGAGCCAGGCTGGCGAGACTTTGCCATTCAGGCGGTGTCTCGCCAAAGCCAAATCAAGAAAGTGACCGTGATAACTTGTAATGAGTCGCTTTCTTGTTATGACATCATGACGTGGCTTGGCCGGTATGCAGGGCTGGCATTAGGGGCAGGCAGACCAGGCAGCTGCCTAGGGCCCCCGCTCCCTCAGGGGCCCCCAGCTAGCGGCACATCATGCAGACGCTATGGGGCCCCTTGAGGCAGGGGGCCAGCCAGCCCCCAGCGCCAACTCCCTCCGCCACCGCATTGAACTGTACCAGTGTCTATGACGGTTCAAAGCAATGATGGAGGAGAGAGCGTCCGCTGATGCTCCCTCTCCCATCATTCCCCCGCTCTGCCTCTGACACTGCGGGTGCGCGATGACGTCATCGCGCACTCACTGTGTACCAGGCAGAACAGGAGACAGGAGCAGCGCGGGCACGAGAAGGTGAGGAGTGTGTATTTTTTTAATGCAACAGTGACTGGGGCCATTCGGGAGTGCTGTATACCATGGTGCAGTGATTGGGGGGGCAGGATCTGTGCTGTATACCATGTTACTGTGATTGGGGGGGCAGGATCTGTGCTGTATACCATGGTGCTGTGATTGGGGGGGCAGGATCTGTGCTGTATACCATGGTGCTGTGATTGGGGGGCAGGATCTGTGCTGTATACCATGGTGCTGTGATTGGGGGGGCAGGATCTGTGCTGTATACCATGGTGCTGTGATTGGGGGGGCAGGATCTGTGCTGTATACCATGGTGCTGTGATTGGGGGGCAGGATCTGTGCTGTATACCATGGTGCTGTGATTGGGGGGGCAGGATCTGTGCTGTATACCATGGTTCTGTGATTGGGGGGGCAGGATCTGTGCTGTATACCATGGTGCTGTGATTGGGGGGCAGGATCTGTGCTGTATACCATGGTGCTGTGATTGGGGGGGCAGGATCTGTGCTGTATACCATGGTGCTGTGATTGGGGGGGCAGGATCTGTGCTGTATACCATGTTACTGTGATTGGGGGGGCAGGATCTGTGCTGTATACCATGGTGCTGTGATTGGGGGGCAGGATCTGTGCTGTATACCATGGTGCTGTGATTGGGGGGCAGGATCTGTGCTGTATACCATGGTTCTGTGCTGGGGGGGGGTCTGTGCTGTATATCATGGTGCTGACGGGGGCTGTGCTGTGCTGTATACCATGGTGCTGTGCTGGGGGCTGTGCTGTATACCATGATGCTGTGCTGGGGGAGGGGGGCTGTATTGTATACCATGTGGTGCTGTGCTGTATACCATGTGGTGCTGTGCGATATACCATGTGGGGCTGTGCTGGTAACCATGTGGGCCTGTGTTGTATACTATGTGGGGCTGTGTTGTATACTATGCAGCTGTGTTATATACCATGGGGGGTACATTATATTCTATGGGGGAAGCTGTGTTATATAATATAGGGGGCTACATTATATTCTATGGGGAGGTGGGCTGTATTATATTCTATTCGGGGCTACATTATAATCTATGGGGGGCTGTATTATATTCTATGGGGGTGATTGCATCATACTCTTAGGGGCTACATTGTATTCTGTGGGGGGCTGTATTATATTCTATGGGTAGCTGCATTATATTCTATGGGTGGCTAGATTATATTGTGAGGGGGCTTCATTATACTTTATGAGGGGGCTACGTTATATTCTATTAGGGCTGCATTATACTATATGAGGAGGGCTACTTTGAATTCTATGGAGGGGCTGCATTATATTCTATGGGGTGGCTGTATTATTCTCTAAGGGGTGGCTGCATTATACTATAAGAGGGGGGCTGCATTATATTCTATGGGGGGTTACATTATATTGTATGGCGGGCTGCATTATACTCTGCGGTGGCTGCATTATGCTCTATGGGGTGGCTGCATTATGCTATATGTGGGCTTCATTATACTGTATCGAGGACTATGGGGAATACATTATGTTATGTGAAGAACTATGGGGTGCATTATACTATGGGAAATGAATTGTACTACATGGATGACTGGCGGTGTATTATACTATATGGAGCACTATGAGGAGTGTATTGTACTATATAGAGGACTGAGCAGTGTATTTTAATATATGGAGGACTGAGTGTATTTTAATATATGGAGGGCTATGAGGAGTGCATTATACTATATGGAGGACTATGGGGAGTGTAAAATACTATATGGAGGACTGAGGAGTGTATTATACTATATGGAGGACTATGGGGCACATTATATTATATGGAGGACTATGTGGCGAATTATATTATATGGAGAACTATGGAGTGTAAACTGTAGATGTGTTGCTGATAACATGATACTGTATGGGGACAGATTGATAAATTAGTGATTGTTCTATCCCCAACATTATTCCTCAGACTGTAAGAAAGAGCCCGGGAAACAAGTGTTGAACGACTTCAATATTGTCGATCACACTCATTTAGCGGCCTGACCTCAGTGTAAATACAACCGAAATGCTTCTGTGTGATGTGCAATATTTTAGCATTTGGGGCCCCATTTTAAACTTTGCCTAGAGTCCCACTTTGCCTAAAATCGGCCCTGCCGGTATGGAGAAGTGGTGGAGATGCCAAAAAAAAACCGTGATGAGTTTGGTATCTGGTCATAGACCTGGATGTTTATGGTAAAAATAAGCATTCAGGTGGTACGGTTGCCCACATTCCATCATCTACCTTCCTGGGTAGGGATCGTATCCTGGTCTTCTACCAGGAGCAACCGAAGTTCTGCCACAGGTGCAACGACCCCACACACTTCAGTGCAAACTGCACTGTGCAGAAATGTGCATTGTGTGGTGATATCGGCCATCTTGCCACATCTTGTGTGGAGATTAGGTGCCACCTGTGTGGTGAGTTAGGTCACTCATTCAGCCGTTATCCTTGCTCCTTCGCTACTGCAGCCGTGACCGCTGTGGGAGAAAGCTATGAGGCTGATTCTGCAGGGGAAGGAACTAGCAGAGGTGAGGGAGCTGAGGGGCCAAGGAGGAAAAGCAATAAAAAGACGCCTGCCCAGCTGAGGCATCTAGACAAGCGCAGACAGGAGAGGGAGCTGGGTGAGCCCAGGGCTACTGGGACAGCCCCTGTCCTGGATGCCAGTCTTGCTGCTGAGGTAGTGGTAGTAGTGGCTATAGCACAAGCGTAAGCTCGGCACCAAAAAGAAGAGAAAGAAGGGAGATAAAACATCTTCTCCCGCTTGACCAAGGTACCCAAGAAGGAAAAACTGACTCCCCTCTGGTTAGTCTTTCTAACCGGTTCCATTTATCAATCAATGTTCTTTATTATTTTATTTTAGCACACTGATGGTCTTCGGACCGAAATGTTTGTCCTAGCTAAGTGACCACTGCATGTATTAAATTTTGACTTACTACACTATACATGAGTGTGCCCAGTTTGTCTATACACGATCTCCAGCCATGTCCTCATCAACACCCACAGCTGTGTTAATGGAGCAATCACTGAAAAGAGGTTAGCTGGTCCTTTTAAGGCAGGGCTGCAATGATGTTGAAATGTGTTTTTGGGGATAAAGTTCATTTTCTAGCCAAATATTGACTTTGCAAGTAATTGCTGTTAAGCTGATCACTCTTTATAACATTCTGGAGTATATGCAAATTGCCATTAGAAAAAGTGAAGCAGTAGACTTTGTAAAAATTAATATTCGTGTCATTCTCAAAACTTTTGTCCATGACTGTAGTATCCCTTAAAAAACCCTCCAGGATTTTACCCACAGTAGATGTTAAGCTCACTGGCCTATAATTTCCAGGTTCAGTTTTTGCCCCCTTTTTGAATATTGGCACCACATTTGCTATACGCCAGTCCTGTGGTACAGACCCCGTTATTATGGAATCTTTAAAGATTAAAAATAATGGTCTATCTATGACTGTACTTAATTCCTGCAGTACTCGGGGGTGTATCCCATCCGAGCCCGGGGATTTATCAACTTTAGTGTTTTTTAGACGCCGCCGTACTTCCTGCTGGGTTAAGCAGGTGACATTTAATGGAGAAATTTTTTTTATCACTGATCATGTTATCTTTCATGGGATTTTCTTGTGTAAATACAGTTGAAAAAAAGTCATTTAGCATATTGGCTTTTTCCTCATCCTCATCCACCATTTCACCCAGACTATTTTTAAGGGGACCAACACGATCATTTTTTAGTTTCTTGCTATTTATGTAGTTAACCCCTCTCTGACATTAGACGTACTATCCCGTCCATAAAACCCGTGACAATCTGACCATGGACGGGATAGTACGTCATAGCGATCAGCTGCGCTCCTGGGGGGAGCGCAGCTGATCGCCGCTGGGTGTCAGCTGATTATCACAGCTGACACCCGGGACTGTGTGCCAGGAGAGGTCACGGACCGCTCCCGGCACATTAACCCCTTGCACACCGCGATCAAACATGATCGCGGTGTACTGGGGGCACAGGGGGGCATCGCGCAGGGAGAGCGCTCCCTGCGCGCCCCCCTGAGACCCTCAGAACAGCGCGATGTGATCGCGCTATTCTGAGGGCTTCCTCCCTCCCAGGACCCGGATCCAAGATGGCGCCGGGGTCCTGGAGGGAGGCGGCTTCCTCAGTGCCTGCCGAGAGCAGGCACTGAGAAGCTGCAGCGCTGCCTGTGAGATCGCTGGTCTCACAGAGTGCTGTGCACACTGTGAGACCAGCGATCTCACATTTTACAGTGATGTCCCACCCTGGGACAATGTAAAAAAAATAAAAATAAACGTGTAAAAAAAAAAATTCCAAAATAAGTAAAAAAAAAAAAAAAAAAAATATTCCCCAATAAATTCATTTTTTCCTGTAAATAAAAAAAATAAAACAATAAAAGTACACATATTTGGTATCGCCGCGTCCGTAACAACCCCCCCTATAAAACTGTCCCACTAGTTAACCCCTTTAGTGAACCCCTTAAAAAAATAAAAACAAAAGCAAAAAATCAGTGCTTTATCATCATACCGCTGAACAAAAAGTGGAATAACACGCGATCAAAAAGACGGATATAAATAAACATAGCACCGCTGAAAACGTCATCTTGTCCCGCAAAAAACGAGCCATCACACAGCATCATGAGCGAAAAAATAAAAAAGTTATAGCTCGCAGAATAAAGCGATGCAAAAATAATTATTTTTTATATAAAATTGTTTTTATTCTATAAAAGCGCCAAAACATAAAAAAACGATATAAATGAGGTATCGCCGTAATCGTACTGACCCGAAGAATAAAACTGCTTTATCAATTTTACCACACGCGGAACGGTATAAACGCCTCCCCCAAAAGAAATTCATGAATTGCTGATTTTTGTTCATTCTAACCTCCCAAAAATCGAAATAAAAAGCGATCAAAAAATGTCACGTGCTCAAAAATGGTACCAATAAAAACGTCAACTCGTACCGCAAAAAATAAGACCTCACATGACTCTGTGGGCCAAAATATGCAAAAATTATAGCTCTCAAAATGTGGTGATGCAAAAACTATTTTTTTGCAATAAAAAGCGTCTTTTAGCGTGACAGCTGCCAATCATAAAAACCCGCTATAAATAGTAAATCAAACCCCCTTTATCACCCCCTTAGTTAGGGAAAAATAATAAAATTACAAAAATGTATTTATTTCCATTTTCTCATTAGGGTTATGGTTAAGGTTAGGGTTGGCGCTAAAGTTAGTATTAGGCCGGCGTCACACTGGCGACAGAATCGGACGACTGCAATGCGATGAAATATCGTATTGCAGTCTGCCCTATGTTAATCTATGGAGCAGCTCCCAGTATCAGATTTTTTGTGGTCCGTTTTAAACGTCCGTGTGCAATCACAGCATGCTGCGATTGTCACCGATTGTGGGTCGACTATCACCAATGCAAGTCTATGGGAGCGATGAAAAATCTGATTACAAACGGACCGCATGTGTGACTTGCGATGAAATCGCATCGGTGTCCTTTAGAAAAGCCGGCAATTCATCCCCGGCTATACTGTAAAATCACACTGACAGCTTTAATAAAGAATAGAAAGAATAAATATACACACATAGAATACATATATATATATATATATATATATATATATATATATAATTTTATATAATTGTGACATGTATATATATATATATATATATATATATATATTTTTATTTCCTAGACTTCTACATACTGTAATAGCCTAGAGAGAACATAATCTATGACCAAAATAATCACATATATGGCAAAATCGGTAATACATAGAAGAATCACCGAAATAGGGTAAGTGACCCTATGGCACTCCTTTGAGCAATGCCAACACAAGAAAATTGGAGCAAAACGCCATAAGAAGTATGAAAATATATATTTATTGAGTACAAAAAGCATATACTTAAGACACAGTAGAACATGCATCAGTAAATGACTACAAAAGTGGTTTGATACGGTATGCGTGATGTTACCAGATGTAAGCTATTCTGAAAACATATGCCAACAGGGTGAGAACAGCATTATTTAATCAAAATATGTGCCATGGTGTGCCATAAGTATGGAACCAAATACATGAGCAAAAAAAGGCCGCAAGTGCGTGTACATAATAGGGATCCGGATTCCCCAGCTCAAAATTGGCCACATGCCCCCCGAGGAAGCCATAGCGAAACGCGCGTCGGGGCGCGTCTCTGAGTAACACTGTCACTATGGGTGAGTTCTTCTCCAACCTGTGCAATAGTATTTACTAGCATATCCAATTTTGAGCTGGGGAATCCGGATCCCTATTATGTACACGCACTTGCGGCCTTTTTTTGCTCATGTATTTGGTTCCATACTTATGGCACATATTTTGATTAAATAATGATATTATATGCTTGGTTATTACTATGTGCTGTTCTCACCCTGTTGGCATATGTTTTCAGAATAGCTTACATCTGGTAACATCACGCATACCGTATCAAACCACTTTTGTAGTCATTTACTGATGTAAGTTCTACTGTGTCTTAAGTATATGCTTTTTGTACTCAATAAATATATATTTTTCATACTTCTTATGGCGTTTTGCTCCAATTTTCTTGTGTTGATACTGTAATAGCCGCAAATTCAATTGCCGGCTTTTGTGAAATCACAGAAGCCGACATGAAATGATACATTGTTTCCACAAAGTTAACCATGTCATTTCCTGTATTTTGATATTTGTTTAGAACTTACAATTACATGAGTGTATTTGTGCTAAATTTCAGACATGTAGGGGTTAATTAAAGGTGTAATTTCGTTGACAAAAAAATGCGTGGGCTCCCGCTGTATTTTCTCCACCAGACAAAGCAAGCGAGTGGGGGCAGATAATAACAGCCTAGGGAGGGTACTTTTTTTTTGTGCCCCCCCTGGCTACTAACATCTGCCCCCAGACACCCCAGAAAGGGCAAATCTATAATTAGATTCGCCCTTTCTGGCACTTTGCCCGTCTATTCCCATTGCCCTGTAGCGGTGGCGAATGGGTTAATAATCTCACCTTAATGTCACCTTAGTATTGAAAGGTGACCTTAAGGCAGGTTAATAATTGAGAGCTGTCAATTAGACAACTATCAATTATTAATCCTATTGAAGTAAATAAAAAAACACACACACACTTTAAGAATAAATAATTTTAATGAAATAAAAACATATTTTTGACCATCTTTTATTTAAGTCTTAATCTGTTCGAAGCCCTTGTTCTTTTAAAATAAATATAAAATAAAACATTATTCTTACCTATCTGGCAATCTGTCACGTCCCACGATGTAATCCTTCACAAAGGGTTAACTACTAGCAATCAGATAAGCAGCGCAAGTAATCCTGCGTGCTCATCTGATAGCTCCTGAATGAATGAGCTTATCTCCTGCCGACAGGAGAGGATGTGATTCATGAATGAAGCTTAATTGATTGTATCCACTTTCACCTTAGGTCAGGTCACTCAAGTGAAAGTTGTAATAAATCAATTAAGCTCCATTCATGAATCTATTCCTCTCCTTTCGCTGGGAGAGTAACTGATTCATTCAGGGGAATACAGGTCTGAGACAGCATTATTAGCTCTCTGCGACCTGTAACCTGTTAACCCTTTCTGATGGATTACACCGTGGGACCTGACTGTACTTCGGATTGGTAAGAATCATTTTGCTTTTTTATTTTATTTTTATTACAGGAAATGGTTTTAGCAGGAAAATAAAATATTGTCAAAAACTGTGTGATTATTTCATTAAACTTCTTTTTTATTAAACTGTGTGTGTTTGATTTTTCTATCATACAATAGGATTAATAATTGATAGTTGTCTAATTGACAGCTCTCAATTATTAACCTGCCTTAAGGTCACCTTTCAATACTAAGGTGACATTAAGGTGAGATTATTAACCCATTCACCACCGCTACAGGGCAATGGGAATAGACGGGCAAAGTGCCAGAAAGGGCGAATCTAATTATAGATTTGCCCTTTCTGGGGTGTCTGGGGGCAGATCTTAGTAGCCAGTGGGGCACAAAAAATGTACCCTCCCTAGGCTGTTATTATCTGCCCCACTCGCTTGCTTTGTCTGTCTGGTGGAGAAAATACAGCGGGAGCCCACGCATTTTTTTCAACGAAATTACACCTTTAATTAACCCCTACATGTCTGAAATTTTGCACAAATACACTCATGTAATTGTAAGTTCTAAACAAATATCAAAATACAGGAAATGACATGGTTAACTGTGTGGAAACAATGTATCATTTCATGTCGGCTTCTGTGATTTCACAAAAGCCGGCAATTGAATTAGCGGCTATAACAGTATGTAGAAGTCTAGGAACTATAAATATATGTATATATACATGTCACAATGACATGTATATATATATATATATATATGTGTTCTATGTGTATATATCTATTCTTTTTTTTGTGATTGAAATACTATTCTTTTGGATCCATTATATGTCAGTTTTGCAAGCCTGCGAGCAATTCTCGCAAGTCGGATGAAAATCGGATGTTACAAGGTACACACACATGCGACTAAATCGCATCTTTGAAGGAAAATCGGATGCCAGAAGGATGTGTGATGTTTGCATTTTGATCCGACAATCGACCGTCTAAAACGGACCGATTTTTTGTCGTTGTGTGTGACGCCGGCCTTAGGGTTATGGTTGGGATTAGGGATAGGGGTGTGTTAGGGTTACGTTTGTGGTTAGGGTTGGGACTAGGGTTAGGGGTGTGTAGAGGTTAGGGTTGGAGTTAGAATTGGGGGGTTTCCGCTGTTTAGGCACATCAGGGGCTCTCCAAATGTGACATGACGTCTGATCTCAATTCCAGCCAATTCTGCGTTGAAAAAGTCAAACGGTGCTCCTTCCCTTCTGAGCTCTGCCATGCGCCCAAACAGTAGTTTACTCCCACATGGGGTATCAGCGTACTCTGGACCCTAAGAGTTATTGTGCAATTTGTCCTATTTCTTCTGTTACCCTTGGGAAAATAAAAAATTGGGGGCAAAAATATCATTTTTTTTTAAAAAAAAAAAAAATTTTTGTGTTTTTACGGCTGTACGTTATAAACGCTTCATAGCGCTCACCACACATCTAGATAAGTTCCTTGTGGGGTCTATTTTCCAAAATGGGTCACTTGGGGGGGTTTCCACTGTTTAGGCACATCAGGGGCTCTCCAAATGCGACATGACGCCCCCACACCATTCCATCAAAGTCTACAATCCAAAACGTCACTACTTCCCTTCCGAGCCCAAACGTGTTCCCATACAGTAGTTTTCTCCCACATATTGGGTATCAGCGTACTCAGGACAAATTGGACAACTTTTTGGGTCCAATTTCTCCTGTTACCCTTGTGAAAATAAAATATTAGGGGCGAAAAAAATAATTTTTGTAAAAAAAAATATATATTTTTTATTTTTACGGCTGTTCGTTATAAACTTCTGTGAAGCACTTAGGGGTTCAAAGTGCTCACCACACATCTAGATAAGTTCCTTGTGGGGTCTATTTTCCAAAATGGGGTCACTTGTGGGGGGTTTCCACTGTTTAGGTGCATCAGGGGCTCTCCAAATGCGACATGACGCCCCCAGAGCATTCCATCAAAGTCTGCAATCCAAAACGTCACTACTTCCCTTTCGAGCCCCAACGTGTACCCATACAGTAGTTTTCTCCCACATATTGGGTATCAGCGTACTCAGGACAAATTGGACAATCACTTTTGGGGTCCAATTTCTCCTGTTACCCTTGTGAAAATAAAATATTGGGGACGAAAAAAATCATTTTTGTAAAAAAAAAAAAAAATTTATTTTACGGCTGTACGTTATAAACTTCTGTGAAGCACTTGGGGGTTCAAATTGCTCACCAAAGATCTAGATAAGTTCCTTAGGGGGTCTAGTTTCCAAAATGGGGTCACTTGTGGGGGGTTTCCACTGTTTAGGCACATCAGTGGCTCTCCAAATGCAACATGGCGTCCAATCTCAATTCCAGCCAATTTTGGTTGGAAAAAGCCAAATGGTGCTCCTTCCATTCCGAGCTCTGCCGTGCGCCCAAACAGTGGTTCCCCCCCACATATTGGGTATCAGCGTACTCAGGACAAATTGGACAACAACTTTTGTGGTCCAATTTTCCTGTTACCCTTGGGAAAATAAAAAATTAGTGACTAAAAATAATTTTTGTGGGAAAAAAATAGGATTTTTTATTTTCATGCCCGGGCATTATAAACTTGTGTGAAGCACTTGGGGGTTCAAAGTGCTCACCAAAGCTATAGATAAGTTCCTTAGGGGGTCTAGTTTCCAAAATGTGGTCACTTGTGGGGGGTTTCTACTGTTTAGGCTCATCTGGGGCACTGCAAACGGAACATGACCCCCATCAACGTCTGCATTCCAAAACGTTACTACTTCCTTTCCAAGCCCTGCCGTGCGCCCAAACAGTTTCCCCCCCCACATATTGGGTATCAGCGTACTCAGGACAAATTGGCCAACAACTTTTGGGTCCAATTTCCTTGGGAAAAATAAAAAATTTGGGACTAAAAAATCATTTTTGTGGAAAATTGTTTCTTTTTTTTTTTCACACCCAGGCATTATAAACTTTTGTGAAACACTTGGGGATTCAAAGTGCTCACAACAGATCTAGATAAGTTCCTTAGGGGGTCTAGTTTCCAAAATGGTGTCACTTGTGGGGGGTTTCCACTGTTTAGGCGCATCAGGGGCTCTCCAAACGCGACATGGCGTCCAATCTCAATTCCAGCCAATTTTAGTTTGAAAAAGTCAAACGGCGCTCCTTCCCTTATGAGCTCTGCTGTGCACACATACAGTGGTTTTCCCCCACTTATGGGGTATTGGCGTACTCAGGAGAAATTGCACAACAACTTTGTGTCCATTTTCTTCTTTTACCCTTGTGAAAATAAAAAAAAAGTTTGTAAAAGATCATTTTTGTGGCTAAAAAGTTAAATATTCATTTTTTCCTTCCACGTTGCTTCAGCTCCTGTGAAGCACCTGAAGGGTTAATAAACTTTTTGAATGTGGTTTTGAGTACCTTGAGGGGTGCAGTTTTTATAATGGTGTCACTTTTGGGTATTTTCTGCCATATAGACCCCTCAAAGTGACTTCAAATAGGAGGTGGTCCCTAAAAAAAATTTGTTGTAAAAATGAGAAATCGCTGGTCAACTTTTAACCCTTATAATTTCCTAAGAAAAAATTTTGATTCCAAAATTGTGCTGATGTAAAGTAGACATGTGGGTAATGTTATTTCTTAACTATTTTGTGTGACATATTTCTCTGTTTTAAGGGAATAAAAATTCAAAGTTTGAAAATTGCAAAATTTTCGCCATATTTGCATTTTTTTCAAAAATAAACGCAAGGTATATCGAAGAAATTTTACCACTAACGTAAAGTACAATATGTCACGAGAAAACAATCTCAGAATCGCGCAGATCCGTTGAAGCGTTCCAGAGTTATAACCTCATAAAGAGACAGTGGTCAGAATTGTAAAAATTGGCCCGGTCATTAACGTGCAAACCACCCTTGGGGGTGAAGGGTTAAAGAATATTTTGGGATTATTTTTACTTTCTCTGGCAATGAGTCTCTCTGCCTCAATCTTTGCTGTCTTGATTTGCTTTTTACAGAATTTATTCAGTCTTCTGTATTTATTTAATGGCTCATCACTACCTACTTGCTTTAATTCCCTAAACGCTTTCTTTTTGTCCCTTATTGCACCCCTTACAGCTCTATTTAGCCATAGTGGTTTCCTCCTAATTCTAGCATGTTTATTCCCATAGGGTATATACTGTGCACAGGTCCTATTCAGGATACTAATAAACGTCTCCCATTTTCTTTGTGTATTTTTATGTCTCAGGATGTCGTCCCAGTTTATTGCACTAAGATCATCTCTCATCCGTTGGAAATTTGCCTTCCTGAAGTTTAGTGTCCTTGTAACCCCTCGACTACACATCTTATTAAAGGATACATGAAAGCTTATTATTTTGTGATCACTATTACCCAAGTGACCCCCAACCCTTATATTTGATATGCGGTCTGGCCTGTTGGATAATATTAGTCTAGCAGTGCCCCCCCTCTTGTTGGGTCCTGAACTAGTTGTGAAAGGTAATTGTCTCATAGTTGCCAAAAGCCTATTACCTTTGCTGGAACTACAGGTTTCTGTTCCCCAATGTATTTCAGGGTAGTTGAAGTCCCCCATAATAATGACTATGTTCTGGAGGGAGACATGCCTATCTCAGCTCGCACTTTGAACACTGCATTTCTGGTGGCCATTACCACAGCTAAGAGAGTGGGGGAGATTCAGGCTCTGTCCACTAGAGACCTGTATCTACAGATTCGGGATGATCACATAGTCTTAAGGCTGGATCAAGCTTTTATACCGAAGGTTGCATCCAGTCAAAATCAAAACCAACAGATTGTGTTACCCTCTTTTTGCGAGAACCCCTTAAACGATAAAGAGCAAGCTTTGCACTCCCTGTATGTAAGACAGGCAGTGATTATTTGGAGGCCACTCATAGCTGGAGAAAGGACCCTAATTTGTTCATCCTGTTCGGGGGTAAAAGCAAGGGAAAAAAGGCTTACAAAGCTTCCATCGCAAGATGGATTACCACCGTAATTTCTAACGCCTATACATCAGAAGGGGTAGATTGCCCAGTAGGGATAAAAAGCCCATTCTACCAGAGCCATTTCAGCATCTTGGGCCGAGCGAGCAAGAGCATCTCTAGAGCAGATCTGCAGGGCCGCAACTTGGCCCAGGGTAAACACGTTATGCAAGCATTACAAACTAGATGTGTTATCTGGCCAACAGACAGTATTCGGGAGAAAGGTTCTCCAGGCAGTAATCCCACCCTGAGGATGTTCTTTGGCATTCACCATGGTGCTGTCAGGAGGGATGTCCTGGAAAATGGGTATTAGACCTACCGGTAATTAGGTTTCCAGGAGTCCATCCTGGCAGCACGGTTAGTTCCCCCATGTATGTTATTTCTTATGCTGTAATATGACGTAGTCAATAAAAGTTATGTGCATTTATCCAAGGTGTAGTACTTGTCAAAACACTGAAGGGAAAGGGGCGGGGTGGGACCTTTTAACCTCTCATGTGCTTTCCTGTCCCTGCAAGGAGGATGTCCTCCATGGTGCTGTCAGGATGGACTCCTGGAAACCTAATTACCAGTAGGTCTAATACCCATTATACCCTGAAGTTGTTAGAGATGTTGCCCATGTGGTTACTGCTTTGCCACCAACCCAAGTTAGTGTAGGGAGGTTGTTCTCTAGCCTTAAAATAATTAGGTCAGATTTGAGGTCAACTATGAAAGAGGATCTGAAGGAGGCGATACTATTTCTCAGGACAAATTCATAGACGGCACAACTGTTGTTCATCACGTTTTTGTTGAAAACTTTTTTACCCATTTACTGAATAGTGTACAATAAATTGTAAATATGCAAATTTTTTTGTTCTAAAGTTGTATTCCAATAAATATATTTTATGTTCTATCTAAATGGCTTGATTATTGTATCATAATAATGATTAAAAGCCTGATGTTACCATTTTACTACAGTAAATTTATCACTTAAACATGAGCCATGTAGGAGAAAGTCAGAGTCACGAGGAGTCTGATGTTTGGCTTACCAACTCCACAGCCCTGGAGGAGAGTCATGCATCCACGGAGAGGTGCCAAGAGAGGCGCGGGGCACTGGAGCTGTGCGTGGTCCCAAAGAGGTGCGAAGTGAGGCGTGCGGTGCAAGGAGAGGCGTGCGGCCCTGGAGCGGTACATAGCCCAGAGGTGTGCGAGGAGAGGCGCGTGGCCCCAGAGTGGTTCAAGCCCCTTAGCGGTACGAGGAGAGCCAGGCGGTCCTGGAGCAGTACATGGCCCCAGAGACGTGCGGCCCTGTAGAAGTGCGAGGCGTGACGCATAGTTAGACGCTTAGGGGGCACAAAACACTTTCTGGAATAGTGAGATTTTTTGTTATGCCGTTTACCCTACCGGTCACTTTATTTGGCTATATCAACATTTTCCAGGTGACTGTCCCATTGCCCAGGTGCAGGGCCATTACCTAGTAGGCACATAGTTTGAGGTCCCTGTCGCACAGGCAGCCATCATGGTGGGGTGACATATCAGGGGCACAGCCGGACAGACAGATCTAACCCCTGTGTTCATGCCTCTTATGCACAGCAGACCCTGCAGAACGCATACAGCAGTGCCCCCTCCTGGTACACAAGCCACACCCAGACCACTACTGGTTTCAGGTCTCAGTTTATGTGCCCTGCCCCCTAACAGTTAAATAAAAGTCTCATAAATAGTAAAAACTTCAGATGTAAGAAGAAAGCCATTGTATAAAAGCACAGAAGCTGCAGCAGCGGGGGTCTCCTCAGGGCAGATGATCAGGTGCAGGGCCTCAACAATTTTGAGAATCAGTCATAAAAAAAGAGAAAAATAAAACAACCCTTTAAATAGTGTGAAACGTAAGACCCCTGCAATGTGAATGACACACGGGGGGTAGCACTTAGGATAAGGAAAAATAAATACATTGTCAGCCGATGTGGGGGAGGGGGAGTTCTCTCCCCTCAGGCAGCAGTTGGCACATGACGGGGTGACATAGGCAGCAATCGCTTTTCAGATTTGGGGGCTTTGGTCCAGGTTTATGCATCGCAGCATCGAGAAGATCAGAAAAGTCCTGGGGGTCTGTCTAGTCCAGAAATATGTGTTAAATAGGGTGGAGGTCTCATCCGTGGCGGATGACGAGCTGACCCCTGCTTGTAACATTCACCAGGGTTCTGGCACAGCTCAGGGAGCTCCAGGCCCCCACTATGTCCAATAATACAAAGTCCTTAACGTTCAGGCAGCGGCTCCCATCACTGTGAGGAGAGAAGAAGGAGTAAGAGTGCCCCCCTGCTGCAGCTGTCCCAATAACACCCGGCTACTTACAAAACAGATCTCTGTCTCTATGTGACTGACATCCAGCACGGACTCCTCGTCCTCCTCACCGCCAGCCGGTGTGTGACAGGCGGCCGCGCTGCTGCAGGGAAGAAAGCTCAGCACTACTGATAAGACAAGCCCTGCTCCCACCCCTGCAGGACACCCTGATCCCCAGCATCCCCCCCCCCCCCAGGACTCAGGGGCACCCTGCTGCTTCTTTCCTCCAAGAAGGGAGAAGCCCTGCAGAACCTTCCTCCTACCCACCTCTCGAGCACTCGGGTGGGGGGGGGATGGGGGAGAGGGGGAATGGTCACCCAACTCCCCTCCAGGACTTGGGAGAAGCCTTATCGCTCCTTCCCCACACCCCTACAGGACTCGGGTGTGCCCTGCTCCTCCACCCACCTCACCTCTCTCTAATGTTCGCCTCATTCTCTGTAGTCTCCGCTTTGTGAACTTCTACTCCAATCGCCCTAGAAAAGAGAAATCCTGAGCGCTCAATCACTACACGAACCCTGCGCCGGCTGCTGAAGCCCGCCCCTGCGTGCTGGCCAGTGCAAGCCCGCCCCTACGTGACGGCCGGCCAGTGCAAACCCGCGCAGGCTGCTGGAGAACGTACCTGTCTGCCAGCGAGTGTAACCAAGCGCAGGCTGCTGGAGCACGTACCTGTGTGCCGGCGAGTGTAACCCCACGCTGCCTAAAGACGATGTAGACAGAGTGGTGGCCAGAGAGTCGCTGGCAGCTTCATCCATTGCAGGAGTGCGAGGGAGCACGTCCGGACGTCCTAAGGGACCTGCCATGATGGAGACGGGTCAGACAGGAGGACGGGGATGACGCCAGCTACACTGAGGACACTCACCCTGATCGGACTCTGAACTCAGGTATGGCTTGTTCTCTTCTGTCAGCTGGAGCTGTGTGGGCACGAAGGGCTGGGTGGCTCTGCGGGTGATGCCTGGCATGATCCGGCTCTTCTTAGAAGGAGAATTTTTTACTGTGAAGAGGAAATGTGATCGGTGACATAGCTCAGGTGGGCAGGGGACAGGACAGAGCGATGGATAGCGCTCAGGTCAGCGGGGGTAGTGATACAGCTCAGGACAGGGGACATAGGTCAGGACAGTGAATGGATGGTATGCAGGGGGAGTGGCGGATTCTCAGCGGTCACAGCTCGGCTCTACATGGAGGATATGCTGGGGAGGGGAGGATTCTTAGCGGTGACAGGTCGGTTCTGAATGGAGGGTACGCTGGGGGAGTGGAGGATTCTCAGCGGTCACAGCTCAGCTCTACATGGAGGGTATGCTGGGGTAGGGGAGGATTTTCAGCGGTCACAGGTCGGTTCTGAATGGAGGGTACGCTGGGGGAGGGGAGGATTCTCTGCAGTCACAGCTCGGCTCTGAATGGAGGGTACGCTGGGGAGGGGAGGATTCTCTGCAGTCACAGCTCGGCTCTGGTGGGTAAGCTGGGGAGGATTCTCAGCGGTCACAGCTCGGCTCTGAATGGAGGGTACGCTGGGGGAGGGGAGGATTCTCTGCAGTCACAGGTCAGTTCTGAATAGAAGGGTACGCTGGGGGAGGGGAGGATTCTCTGCAGTCACAGGTCGGTTCTGAATGGAGGGTACGCTGGGGAGGGGAGGAGTCTCTGCAGTCACAGATCGGCTCTGAATGGTGGGTAAGCTGGGGAGAATTCTCAGCGGTCACAGCTCGGTTCTGAATGGAGGGTACGCTGGGGAGGGGAGGATTCTCTGCAGTCACAGGTCCGTTCTGAATAGAGGGTACGCTGGGGGAGGGGAGGATTCTCTGCAGTCACAGGTCGGTTCTGAATGGAGGGTACGCTGGGGAGGGGAGGAGTCTCTGCAGTCACAGATCGGCTCTGAATGGTGGGTAAGCTGGGGAGAATTCTCAGCGGTCACAGCTCGGCTCTGAATGGAGGGTACGCTGGGGGAGGATTTTCAGCGGTCACAGCTCAGCTCTATATAGTGGGTACGCTGGGGGAGAGGATTCTTTGCGGTCACAGCCCAGCAAACGCTGTTACTCACGTGGGATTTTCTTGAACACAGTGTTACACATGAAACGCTGGAAACGTTCGGCGTAGAAGCCGGGTCTGTGAACTGAAACCGTGTCCTAAATAGAAAGTGACCGTTACCCCCATAAGATTAGCGACCGGAACCTGCACACCAGATGAACAGGCACTACTCACCCCATCGTGGACCAACGCCTTCCAGGAATGCTCCAGTTTCTTCATAAATCTGAAGAAGCGAGGCAGGGCAGAGTTGAGTGCAAAGCAGGGCAGAGTTGAGTGCAAAGCAGGGCAGTACAGACCACGGGTGCAGCGGGGGAGGGAGGGCAGGACAGACCCCGGGAGGGAGGGCAGGACAGACCCCGGGAGGGAGGGCAGGACAGACCCCGGGAGGGAGGGCAGGACAGACCCCGGGAGGGAGGGCAGGACAGACCCCGGGAGGGAGGGCAGGACAGACCCGGGGGGAGGGCAGGACAGACCGCGGGAGGAGGGGGAAGACCCGAGAGGGCAGGACAGATGAGTGGAGGCAGGAAGACGGGGAGGACAGAATGACCGAGGGAGGCAGGCAGACCGGGGGGCAGGACAGAATGAGTGGGAGAGGTGAGAGGGCAGGACAGAATGAGTGCGGAGCAGGAGAGAGGGCAGGACAGAATGAGTGCGGAGCAGGAGAGAGGGCAGGACAGAATGAGTGCGGAGCAGGTGAGAGGGCAGGACAGAATGAGTGCGGAGCAGGAGAGAGGGCAGGACAGAATGAGTGCGAGCAGGAGAGAGGGCAGGACAGAATGAGTGCGGAGCAGGAGAGAGGGCAGGACAGAATGAGTGCGGAGCAGGAGAGAGGGCAGGACAGAATGAGTGCGGAGCAGGAGAGAGGGCAGGACAGAATGAGTGCGGAGCAGGAGAGAGGGCAGGACAGAATGAGTGCGGAGCAGGAGAGAGGGCAGGACAGAATGAGTGCGGAGCAGGAGAGAGGGCAGGACAGAATGAGTGCGGAGCAGGAGAGAGGGCAGGGAAAAGAATGAGTGCGGAGCAGGAGGAGGGCAGGACAGAATGAGTGCGGAGCAGGAGGAGGGCAGGACAGAATGAGTGCGGAGCAGGGAGGAGGCAGAACAAATGAGTGCGGAGCAGGGAGGCAGCAGATGGGGACAGGAGAGCGCACGGGGGAGGGCGGCTGACTGGGCTGGGAGGAGGACGGACTGACCTGTAGGCCTGCTAGGTGCAAATGGATTCCCGATGTACAGCAGCAGAACGCTCTCCTCGGGCATTACGAGAAGGAATACCACCCATCCTGTAGACGCAGGTATTAATGAATTCAGCGTCCCCCACTGGGGAGACAGTGAGACACAGGGTAATACTTACTGATCATCTGTCTCTATGGGACCCCCTCGCCGGGCCTCCCCTTGGATGGACTCCATTGCAGTGGAATAGAGCGCCTTCTGTGTGGCTGGCTTGCGGGTATCGGCCTGCGAGTGCCCGTCCACCACAGCGTTCTCCTTCTGTGCATGGTCTATGTTGTGGACACCCACGAGTAAGCTGTAATCCATGATCTTAAAACTCTGAAGAACCTGGAGCAGAAACACAAGAACGCTGGGCAATAAGACAGCAGCAGGCCCACATCACCCCTCCACCAGGGGGCTAAGCTGTGAGCCAACTGCCACAATATTCAATGCTGGAGATGTATACAGCCTGGCCTGACACACTGTGACAACCACTCAGGGCATCCACCAACAAGCCGAGCTCTTGCCCTGCAGCCCCTCACCAGACAGTCCCTCTGGATGGTTTTGCACAGGGCGCTGTACATGTCGGGGTCCAGGAACAGTCCGTCTGGCATGTCCTGCATGAAGTCCAGGTCCTTGTAGGTGGGGAAGCTCTTGTCCCGCTCTTTAGGGGACGCGCGCCTCTTGTACGTGGATCCTTTCAGGTCGTACTTCAGGTGCATCTTTACTGAGCGCGGGAGCAGATTGTTCATCACCACGATGCGGATGTTCTTGCCCCCGGCCTGGACGCAGTACAGTCCGTAGAACTTGGGCAGCAGTGTGCGGGGGTTCTGGTTCAGGTTCTGGAGAAATTGGAAGCGGAAAATCAGCAGTGACTGCGGGGTCCGCGTCCCCCAGCCGACCCTCTCCTTACCATGTAATATCCGGGCAGCAGCTTCTGCAGGAACTCTGCCTCCTTGTGCTGAACGGTCTTGATGATGAACTCATCGTCCCCAGACACGTAGAAGATGGACCCGCTGGCTCCAGAGTTGCTCAGCTCAATTAGGGGCTCGTTACAGAGTGAATACTGCGGAGAGAGACGCCCTGATAAGTATGGGGGCTCACATCACACAGGACCCCCATGCTCCACACTGATCACCGACAGGATCACAACTCACCAGATAATCATCTGGCCGAATGCCGAAAAGTTCCCGGAAGTAACGGAAAGCCACAGGGGCGTAAGTCTTAAAGCGGAAGTCGTTGTAGTGATGGGCGGGCGTCAGGTTACTGCCCTCGCTGTAAGAAGAGAAGGGTGGGTGGTGAGTGCTGGGGAGATTATGTGACCACGTCCCACCCCAATGCCATCAGAACTGGGATGACTGGAAGGAGCTTACCCCGGGAAAAAAATGCTCTCCACCACATAGAAGTCCTGCATCAGGACGTCTCTCTCGGGCTTGGTGCTGAGGCTGCCCACCGTGTGGGTGATGCCCAGCTGGATGGCACCTTTCAGAGCAGAAGATGTGGTCTGTGGAAAGAAGGAGGGTCAAGTTACTCCTCCGCTAGGAGCAGGGGGTCGTTGTGATCCTCAGCACCCACCTTCTTATACGTCGTCTCCCCTGTGGAGTCGACACCTCTGTGACCGATCTTCTTCATGGTGGGCACGCCAGCCTGAGCCGAGGGGCCGGGTAACTTGGAAAGAAACACAGATCAGGGCGATTATTACACAGGTCAGTGAGATGACCCGTCACCCAACGGCACCGACTGCAGCTCCAGCCAGAGAAATGCTCCAGAGCTGCGCTCACTACTCCGCTATCTACAGTGGCCATCACTCACCCCTACGCTGCCCTCAGACTGAGTGCTCCTCTTCATGGTGGGTGCTCCTGGAAAAAGAACTGTAATTACAATTTGCCTATTAATGATATAAACACAATTATTCATGTTTCAGCCGAAAATTATGATAATGAAGTCACAGGGGTGACCAGCAATAATGGGGTTACCCTCATTTCTAGGATTCAAAGGGATAATAGGAGGTAGCGATCTTTTGTCCGTCGCCCGGTCTCTCCGCCTCCGGGTCTCAGGCTGTCCCCCCCACCCATCAACTGTCTCTCTAACGCCAGCAACCGGAGGCAGTGATCTCCCACTATCAATATATTGTGTATAAAGGGGTCTTACAAAGCACAGCAGGACAACACCCATCATTCTCGTGCTCTGCATATCTACACACTCAGGGCTAACTGACAGGACAGATGAGCATCAGTCAGACATGTATGGGGTCCAGCCAGGATCTCTAGATGTTAGACGGGTGAGAAAAGGCAGCGGCACTACGTTATGTGAACAAGCCCCACGCTGCCCCCTAGTGGGGCACAGGACAAGACGCATGCAGCACTCAGAATGCACCCGGTACCTCTGCCGGGGAGAAGAGCGCCCAGGCCACAGCACAGACCGCACCAAACTGGGGGAAAGAAGGAGGACAACCATCAGTAGATCTCCGGAGCCAGCACTGTACTACTCTCCCCATCATTTGTCATCTTACCCGCTCATCACCTGAAATACTGGAACTCAGCCCACAGGAGACCTCCACATAGCGGTACCCCAGAATATTGGTGGAAGGGACGTATACAAAGTTTCCCCAAAATATAAGGTGTGACGCAGGGTGGTCTCCGATGCTCCATGCACCATGAGGCGCAGGCCGGACCTGATCTACAGGCACAGGTGATGCGTCACTCACATTCCGCACAAGTGACGAGGGAGCCGGTGATGTCACCGCTGTCACGGGGAACACGAGTCTCCAGCAGATGGAGAGCAGCGCTGCCAGACAAAGCAGGAATGTGGAGTATGCGGCAGCACGGCGATCGACAGCCAGTGTGTACAGCATTAACCAGGGCATCAGACGACTGCAGCAGAGCCGTGGGCCCCCAGGGTGACACGGCCCCAGGTGGTGGCCTCCAAGGCACCCCGGCAACAGAGGGTGGCTCCCAAGGGCACCCCGGCAACAGATGGTGGCCCGCCAAGGCACCCCGGCAACAGATGGTGGCCCGCCAAGGTACCCCGGCAACAGATGGTGGCCCGCCAAGGTACCCCGGCAACAGATGGTGGCCCGCCAGGGCACCCCGGCAACAGAGGGTGGCCCGCCAGGGCACCCCAGCAACAGAGGGTGGCCCCCCAGGGCACCCCGGCAACAGAGGGTGGCCCCCCAGGGGACCCTGGCAACAGAGGGTGGCCCCCCCCAGGGCACCCCGGCAACAGAGGGTGGCCCCCGGCAACAAATGGTGGCCCCCCCAGGGCACCCCGGCAACAGAGGGTGGCCCCCCCCCGGCAACAGAGGGTGGCCCCCCCCCGGCAACAGAGGGTGGCCCCCGGCAACAAATGGTGGCCCCCCCCAGGGCACCCCGGCAACAGAGGGTGGCCCCCCCGGCAACAGAGGGTGGCCCCCCCCCGGCAACAGAGGGTGGCCCCCCCCGGCAACAGAGGGTGGCCCCCCCCGGCAACGGAGGGTGGCCCCCCCGGCAACGGAGGGTGGCCCCCCCGGCAACGGAGGGTGGCCCCCCCGGCAACGGAGGGTGGCCCCCCGGCAACGGAGGGTGGCCCCCCGGCAACGGAGGGTGGCCCCCCCCTGCAACGGAGGGTGGCCCCCCCCTGCAACGGAGGGTGGCCCCCCCGGCAACGGAGGGTGGCCCCCCCGGCAACGGAGGGTGGCCCCCCCCGGCAACGGAGGGTGGCCCCCCCCGGCAACGAGGGTGGCCCCCCCCGGCAAGAGGGTGGCCCCCCCACGGCAAGAGGGTGGCCCCCCCCACGGCAAGAGGGTGGCCCCCCCCACGGCAACAGAGGGTGGCCCCCCCCACGGCAACAGAGGGTGGCCCCCCCACGGCAACAGAGGGTGGCCCCCCCACGGCAACAGAGGGTGGCCCCCCCACGGCAACAGAGGGTGGCCCCCCCCCACGGCAACAGAGGGTGGCCTCCCCCACGGCAACAGAGGGTGGCCTCCCCCACGGCAACAGAGGGTGGCCTCCCCCACGGCAACAGAGGGTGGCCCCCCCCACGGCAACAGAGGGTGGCCCCCCCACGGCAACAGAGGGTGGCCCCCCCCACGGCAACAGAGGGTGGCCCCCCCCGGCAACAGAGGGTGGCCCCCCCCGGCAACAGAGGGTGGCCCCCCCCGGCAACAGAGGGTGGCCCCCCCCTGGCAACAGAGGGTGGCCCCCCCCTGGCAACAGAGGGTGGCCCCCCCCCGGCAACAGAGGGTGGCCCCCCCCCGGCAACAGAGGGTGGCCCCCCCCGGCAACAGAGGGTGGCCCCCCCCCGGCAACAGAGGGTGGCCCCCCCCCCGGCAACAGAGGGTGGCCCCCCCCCGGCAACAGAGGGTGGCCCCCCCCCCGGCAACAGAGGGTGGCCCCCCCCCGGCAACAGAGGGTGGCCCCCCCCGGCAACAGAGGGTGGCCCCCCCAGCAACAGAGGGTGGCCCCCCCCGCAACAGAGGGTGGCCCCCCGGACCCGGCAACAGAGGGTGGCCCCCCAGGGACCCCGGCAACAGAGGGTGGCCCCCCAGGGACCCCGGCAACAGAGGGTGGCCCCCCCAGGGCACCCCGGCAACAGAGGGTGGCCCCCCCAGGGCACCCCGGCAACAGAGGGTGGCCCCGGCAACAAATGGTGGCCCCCCAGGGCACCCCGGCAACAGATGTTGGCCTTCACCCTAGATAGTGACCCACGCTAGCGCACCCCGGCTCCCGTGTCAGGGCTCCACAGACTATCCATATGATAGATGGCGGCCAGTCTGTCTACCCAGTGCAGGATTAGCTGCGGGTGCCTGATGGGTGGATGGCAGCAGATGATGTGCCTGATGGGTGCCAAAGTCAGTGCTTGGGCTAGTTTCCTTTAAGGTCCTGCTGGGAATTATAGTTCCCCTGAGATGACACATCTGGGCGGCTCTCTGTCAAGTACTGAACCAGTCCAGCTGAGTATGAGTCGGGAAATTGCAGGTGATGAGGCTGAGATAATTACACAGCGAGCAAAACAAGATGAGAAATGCTGCTATGGTTGCCATGTAACCCTCCCCAGAGGTGCGCCGTCATACCGCCAAGTATCCCTCCCTAGAGCTGCTCCGTCATACCGCCATGTATCCCTCCCCAGAGGTGCGCCGTCATACCGCCTTGTATCCCTCCCCAGAGGTGCGCCGTCATACCGCCATGTATCCCTCCCCAGAGCTGCTCGTCATGCCAGTATCCTCCCAGACTGTCGACCGCCCTGTATCCCTCCCCAGAGGTGCGGCGTCATACCGCCATGTATCCTCCCCAGAGGTGCGGCGTCATACCGCCATGTATCCCACCCCAGAGGTGCGGCGTCATACCATGTATCCCTCCCCAGCGGTGCGCCGTCATACCGCCATGTATCCCTCCCCACAGGTGCGCCGTCATACCGCCATGTATCCCTCCCCAGAGGTGCGCCGTCATACCGCCATGTATCCCCCCGGAACTGCCAGTCATACTTCCATGTATGCCCCCAGAGCTGCGCCGTCGTACCGCCATGTATCCCTCCCAGAGCTGTGCCGTCATACTGCCATGTATCCCCAAAAGCTGCCCGTCATACTTCCATGTATCCTCCCAGAGCTGCGCAGTCATACTGCCATGTATCCCCCAGGTCTGAACCAGCCATACCGCCATGTATCCCTCCCCGAGGGTTGCGAAGTCCATAACACAATGTATCGCCCCCTCCCCAAGCACTGAACCGCCCAAAGGGCAACGTACTCCTCCTGACAGCTGCGCCGTCCACGCCGCCATGCACCCCTCAGGGGCTATTTCGTCCATAGACCCGCCCTCCCCTCGAGATCCTCCCCAAGGGTCACACCGTCCACGCCATGCAACCCTGGCCCTCCCCAAGGGTCACACCGTCCACGCCATGCAACCCTGGCCCTCCCCAAGGGTCACACACCGTCCACGCCATGCAACCCTGGCCCTCCCCAAGGGTCACACCGTCCACGCCATGCAACCCTGGCCCTCCCCAAGGGTCACACCGTCCACGCCATGCAACCCTGGCCCTCCCCAAGGGTCACACCGTCCACGCCATGTAACCCTGGCCCTCCCCAAGGGTCACACCGTCCACGCCATACAACCCTGGCCCTCCCCAAGGTCGACACCGTCCACGCCATGTAACCCTGGCCCTCCCCGAGGTCACACCGTCCACGCCATACACCTGGCCCTCCCAAGCGTCCACCGTCACGCCATGTAACCCTGGCCCTCCCCGAGGGTCACACCGTCCACGCCATGTAACCCTGGCCCTCCCGAGGGTCACACCGTCCACGCCATGCAACACTGGCCCTCCCAGAGGGCCACACCGTCCACACCATGTAACACTGGCCCTCCCCAAGGGCCACATCGTCCACACCATGTAACACTGGCCCTCCCCAAGGGCCACATCGTCCACACCATGTAACACTGGCCCTCCCCAGGGTCACACCGTCCACGCCATGTAACCCTGGCCCTCCCCGAGCGTCGCACCGTCCACGCCATGTAACCCTGGCCCTCCCCGAGGGTCACACCGTCCACGCCATGTAACCCTGACACAAGGGCCACACCGTCCACACCATGTAACTCTGGCCCTCCCCAAGGGCCACATCGTCCACACTATGTAACCCTGGCCCTCCCCAAGGGTCACACCGTCCATGCCATGTACCCCCAGAACCCGAAGGGCCGTGCCATCCACGCCATGTACCCCTGACACCCCCTCAAGGGCCACACCATGTAGCCCCAGCCCCCCTCAAAGGCCACACCGTCCATACCATGTACCCCCAAGACCACTCTGTCCACGCCAAATACCCCGACCACCACATGTATCCCCGGGCCCCCCCTCATCCACAGATTAGCCCTTACCTGGGCTTGGGCCCCCGAGGGGCTCAGCGGCGGCGGCCATGTCAGTGGCGCAGCTTTGCACTCAGGGGCCCATACACTGCACGATTTCCGGGTCGGGGCCCTTGGGTCCCCTCCAATGTCCTCAGTACACGCTCACAGCACACACCTCAGGGGCGACAGCTGACCTCCTGGGCCCCGTTAACCTCAGAAGGGACCCCGGCGGGGGAGAAGCCTCCAGATGGATCTCCCAGGCTACAGGACGAATTCCCGGGCCCTGCTCTCGACAGCTGACGGCGGCTCACACCAGAGACCTCCGGGAACGGAGAAGTCTGGGAGCGTCCATGTATATTCAACAAACAATTCGCTCGGTCGCGGACTCCAGTGACTACGCATGCGCAAAGCGCGTTCACAAAGAGGCGGAGTCAGAGTGATAGTCGCGATGTCACGAAGGCCACGCCTCCCATGACGTAATGATTACACACGTGATCCGGAAGCCGCACGCGGCCACACTCTCAGTGACCCGGCCACACTCTCACTGACCCGGCAACTCTGAAAGCGGCGAGAGAGGGCGCTGTCTGAAAGTGTCTCCCAGTGTCCGTATACGGCCCCCCCACTAATAGTGTCCGTATACCGCCCCCCACTAACAGTGTCCGTATACCGCCCCCCACTAATATTGTCCGTATACGGCCCCCCACTAACAGTGTCCGTATACGGCCCCCCCACTAACAGTGTCCGTATACCGCCCCCACTAACAGTGTCCGTATACCGCCCCCCACTAATATTGTCCGTATACGGCCCCCCACTAACAGTGTCCGTATACGGCCCCCCCACTAACAGTGTCCGTATACCGCCCCCACTAACAGTGTCCGTATACCGCCCCCCACTAACAGTGTCCGTATACCGCCCCCCACTAACAGTGTCCGTATACCGCCCCCCACTAACAGTGTCCGTATACCGCCCCCCACTAACAGTGTCCGTATACCGCCCCCCACTAACAGTGTCCGTATACCGCCCCCCACTAACAGTGTCCGTATACCGCCCCCCACTAACAGTGTCCGTATACGGCCCCCCACTAACAGTGTCCGTATACGCCCCCACTAACAGTGTCCGTATACCGCCCCCCACTAACAGTGTCCGTATACCGCCCCCCACTAACAGTGTCCGTATACGCCCCCCACTAACAGTGTCCGTATACCGCCCCCCACTAATAGTGTCCGTATAGGCCCCCCACTAACAGTGTCCGTATACCGCCCCCCACTAACAGTGTCCGTATACCGCCCCCCCTAACAGTGTCCGTATACCGCCCAGGGCCGGCTCCAGGTTTTTATGGGCCCCGGGCGAAAGAGTCTCAGTGGGCCCCTTTTACACAGACCACGATTCATGATGCACAGATACCGCAGAGAAATATGGGTACAGTACAATGCCAAACACTTCACTTCTTCCATTACATGACTGATATCTATTGTAAATTGTACAATAGCTCAAAAACCGCCAAATCCTCACAGTGCACAGAACAGACTGGACAGTACAGACCTCCATACAATATTATGGGCACCACAGTCTCCCCCTCATCACCCATATAATACCCCATGCAGGATGTCACCCCCCATATAATGCTCCATACAGAATACTGGACCCAAAATAATGCTCCATACAGAATACTGGACCCAATATAATGCTCCATACAGGATACTGGTCCCCATATAATGCTCCATACAAAATATGGAGCTCTGCGCTGTACTGCGTTCTGCACTTACGGCTCAGGAAAGGGCGCTGTGGAAAGACTCCCCATTATCATCATGATTGCCTCCTTATCATCATCATTGCCTCCCCATCATCATCATGGCCTCCCCATTATCATCAATGCCTGCCCATCATCATCTCCTCCCCATCATCATCAATGCCTGCCCATCATCATCTTCTCCCCATCATCAATGCCTGCCCATTATCATCAATGCCTGCCCATTATCATCATCTCCCCATCATCATCAATGCCTCCCCATTATCAGCAATGCCTGCCCATCATCTCTCCCCATCATCAATGCCTGCCCATTATCATCAATGCCTCCCCATTATCAGCAATGCCTGCCCATCATCATCTTCTCCCCATCATCAATGCCTGCCCATTATCATCAATGCCTGCCCATTATCATCATCTTCTCCCCATCATCATCATCATCAATGCCTCCCCATTATCAGCAATGCCTGCCCATCATCATCTTCTCCCCATCATCAATGCCTGCCCATCATCCCACTAATAGTATCCATATACCGTCCCCTACTAGTAGTGTCTGTAAGAATTTGTGGAACTCCTAGAGTGGACCCGCAGGACCCCGACCACGGGCCTCCCAAGGGCGAGCTGACCAGGTAAACCACCCCCTATACAGGGAGCGTCAAGGGCAAGCCCTAGGGAGACTATAGCCGTGGCAGCTGGTACCCGGGGCGGACTAAAGGAGACACAACCGGGCAACGGGCGAGATCTGTAAAGAAGCAGGCACAGATGAGACATTGGCAGAAGGACACGGCTGAGACAATGGGAAGCGTTCAAGGCAGAGGCACAGGAACGCTGGCAGGGTAGGGGCATAGACAGGATGGCAATACCAGCACTGGTACAGGGATGCGCAGATGAGGCACAGGCAGGACGATAAGGCAGAGGACCGGACCACAAGCAAGACAGAGGGACCGACAGGCGGACACTGGAGGGGAAACAAAAGAAGAACACAGTGAGGCACAGAAGAAGGCAGCGCAAGCACCGCCTAACACAGAGGATGGCGAGGAGCTCGGGCAGGCGAGGGGCCAGAATCAAGTGCAAGTACAAATGATAATCAGACGCCGCCTACGACGGACAGTTGCCTGATAAGGGAAGCGCCCCGAGGACTTCCGGGGGCAAAGAGGGGACGGGGAGCTGGCCTGCAGGAAGGTCAATGTGTGCGTGCGCCGCTGAACCCAGCGCGCACTCGACGAGAGGCAGGAGGCGGCCACGAGACCGGAAGTGCGGCTGCCGAGTGGCGCGCACCAGCGCAGGGAGCACGCCTGGATGCCGCGGACAGGGAAGGGCAGGTGGCGTGACAGTATCCCCCCCCCCCCTTTATATCACCTCCTCTCAAGGCTGGAAAGAAACTTTGCCAAAATTCGAGGGGCCTGTATATTCTCTCGAGGCTCCCAAGATCTCTCCTCAGGACCAAAGCCTTTCCAGTCAATCAAAAACAGGGTATTCCCTCCCTTAACTTCAAAGACATTCTCAGCGGAAACAGGCCGAGAAGAATGCCCGGAAGAAGCATGAAACTGATTAAGGACCACTGGCTTAAGGAGAGAAACGTGGAAAGAATTGGGGATGCGAGGCTGGCAACTTTAACTTGTAAGCAACATCATTAATGCGAGCCAAAACCTCAAATGGTCCAATATACCGGGGACCAATTTGTATGAGGGGATTTTAAGGCGGACAAATTTGGAAGATAACCAGATCCTGTCACCAGGATGGTATAATGGAGGGTCCAACCGCCTTTTGTCAGCATGTCTTTTCATTCGGTCACACGCTTGCTCAAGTTTGGTCCTGGTCTCCTGCCAGACTCTGGAGAACTCCTCGGACAGAAGATCAGCCGCCGGCACACCCGAGACAGGAGACACTGGCAAAGGCATGCCAAGATGTTGCCCGTAGGCAATAAAGAACGGTGACTTAGAAGACTCGCTGGTATGATTGTTGTAAGCAAATTCTGCCCAAGGAAGCAAGCTGGACCAATCATTCTGATGTGTGTTGGAGAATTGGCGGAGATACGACACCAAAATCTGATTTGTACGTTCCACCTGACCGTTGGACTGGGGGTGGTAGGCCGAAGAGAAGTTCAGGGTGACGTTCATGAGCTTACAAAGGGCTCTCCAAAATCGGGAGGTGAATTGGACTCCTCTGTCCGAAACGATGTGTTGAGGGAGGCCATGAATCTGGAAAATATGAATGAAGACGTCTGCCAACTCGGGTGCAGAGGGCAAGCCAGGCAGAGGGATGAAATGAGCCATTTTGGAGAAACGATTACAACCACGAGGATATCTGTACAACCAGAAGACAGAGGCACCTCGATAAAAAAGGCCATAGCAATATGCTGCCAAGGAGTAGAGGGAACGGGAGTCCAGAGGGTAACTGCCTAAGAACCTTGTTTTTGGCACAAGACGGGCAGGAGGCCACAAAGCTTTGGAGATCTTGGAGCAGGGCTGGCCACCAATAGTAGCGAGACACAAGGATGAAGGTTTTCTTTATACCGGCATGGCCTGCAAGTTTGGAGGCATGTCCCCAGTGTAAGACTCGCCTTCTATTGCTCCCTGGAACAAATGTCTTCCCCAGGGGTAGGGAGGTTAGCATGATAACCTTGGAGGGATCTATGATGTGCGAGGGTTCCTCCTCAGTCCAAACAGACAGAAAGGACCTGGATAACGCGTCAGCCTTGAGATTCTTGTTACCAGGACGAAAATGGAGTTCGAAATCAAAACGGGCAAAAAACATAGACCACCTGGCTTGCCGGTGATTAAGTCTTTGCGCTGTCTGGATGTATGCCAGGTTCTTGTGATCCGTGTAGATCTTAAATGGATGTACGGCTCACTCCAAAAGATGTTGCCACTCCTCCAGCGCCAACTTGATGGCCAACAGCTCCCTATCACCAATAGAATAATTTCGTTCCGAGGTAAAGAACGTCTTGGAGAAGAAGCCGCAGGTGACCAACCGACCAGAGGAGGACCTTTGAGACAGCACCACCCCGGCCCCGACGGCCGAAGCATCAACCTCCAGAGTGATGGGTCTGTTAGCCTCAGGATGATGGAGCACAGGGGCCGAAACAAAGGCTTGTTTCAAAGACACAAAGGCATCCTCGGCCTCGGACGACCAAACATGAGGGTTGGCTCCCTTGCAGATCAAAGAGGAAATTTGACGGGTCATGGAGGAGAAGTGTGGGATAAACTGCCGGTAGTAATTGGCGAATCCAAGGAATCGCTGGATCGCCTAAACACCATGGGGACGCGGCCAGTTGAGCACGGCGGGCAGCTTTCCTGGGTCCATGCGTAAGCCAGAGTGTTGTGAATGTTTTGGAAATGAATTCTGAGCAGAAGCTCCTCTGGTGGTTACAAACAGTACTGAACCATTCAATGAGGATTGGCAATCAGGAGTCACGGAGTGGCTTGATATAAGGGAGGTTCCCTCCCATCATGGTTGCCGGTGATCAATTGTTCTTGTCTCAACTGTGGTTCCTGGTTCACTTGGAAGCTTGCTGAGTCTTGCCTCTTCTTCTGCTTTTAGATAAGATATTTTCTGTTTTTGTTTTTGTGCTTTCCATTTGCATATTTCTCTGCATTTCTGTGAGGTTAGCCAGGTCCCCCCCCCCTGGGGGGCTTGGGCTCCTCTCGGTTCCGCTGGAGCCACTGTTGTTTGTTCATTTGCCTTTTCCAGCTTTTTCAGTGGCTGCAGCTTAGTTTTGTTACACCAGAGAACTGATTTAGGTGGTAGAGGTCGTGTGATCTCAGGTGTTTTTGCAATCAGTAGTGTTGGCATTTTTTAGGGTTTTTTTGGATTGCAGTGAGTATCCTTTCTATCCTTTTCTGTCTAGGCAGATTGGGCCCCAGTGTTTGCTCATACTATTTTCTGTCTGTCTCTGTATTTCCTCTTGTCTAACCGCCATTACATGTTTGGGGGCTTCCTATGTTCTTTGGGGATCTGCTCCGGGGCAGATAGCTTTCCTCTTTCTATCTTTAGGTGTAGTTAATCTCTCAGGCTGTGACGAGGCGTCTAGGACCAACGTAGGAACGCTCCACGGCTGCCTTTAGTTGTGGTGGTTAGTCAGGGTACTGCAATCCAATAGATTCCAACCTCTCTGGTGTATTGCCGTTGTTGCCTGCTCTCCTCAGCTACCAAAACATAACACCAGAGTCGGAGATGATATAACCCAGGAACGGAAGAGACGACTGGTCGAAGGCGCATTTCTCCAGCTTGGCAAAGAGATGATTCTCCCTCTGGCGTCGCAGTACTTGGCGGACGTCCTTTCGATGGGTAGACAGATTCGGGGAATAGAGAAGAATATCATCTAAGTACACTACCATGCAGGAGTACAGTAGATCCCGGAAAACATTGTTAACGAATTCCTGGAATACTGCGGGAGCGTTGCACAAGCCGAAGGGCACAACCAAATACTCGTAGTGTCTATCACGGGTATTGAAAGCGGTCTTCCACTCATCCCCTGAGCAGATACAGACCAAATTGTATGCCCCATGGAGATCCAGCTTAGTAAAGATCTGTGCTCCCCGTAACCGGTCGAAAAGTTCAGGAATAAGAGGTAGAGGGTTATTTGCTCTTAATAGTGATGTCGTTGAGGCCCTGATAGTCAATGCAGGGAAGGAGGGACCCATCCTTCTTTTTAACAAAGAAAAAACCCGCACCTGCGGGTGAAGAGGATTTCCGGATGAAGCTTCTGGCCAAATTCTCCTGGACGTACCCGGTCATGGCTTGAGTTTCGGCAGGAGACAAAGGGTAAATCCTACCGCGAGGTGGAGTAGAACCTGGCACGAGGTAGATCGGGCAATCATACGGACCATGCGGGGTAAATTCTCAGCCTCCCTTTTACTGAAAACATCCGCAAAGGCCCAATAGGCTGATGGCAATTGTGCAGGCACTGAGGCTGGCCGCAGGAAATTCGCCGGCTGGATGGGAAGCAGCACCTTTTCTGGCAGGAGTGTCCCCAACGCAAAACGTCACCAGAGCGCCAATCAAGAATGGGTTCATGAATTCTTAACCATGGAAGTCCCAGAAGGAATGTATGAGACAATGAGGGCAGAATGTGGAACGCTATCCTCTCCTGGTGCAGGGCTCCGATCTGTACTTCCACCTCCTCGGTGACTTGAGTAACAGTCTCCCGCAAGGGCCTACCGTCAACCGAAGCTATCTGCCGAGTAGTCTCCAAGGCCCTGACAGGAATCTGAAATTTTTTGACCGCCTCGAGCTGGATGAAGTTGCCCGCCGCGCCCGAGTCAATGTAGGCTATTTCAGAAAAACGACTGGAATCCAACTTTAAAATAACAGAGAGGGTCAAAGGCAGAGAGGAATCGCAGTCACCTAGGGAGGCCTCTCTTACCTGACCTAGGCGGACTCGTTTCCCGGCCTCTCAGGACAAGAGCGTAGAAGATGAGAGGCACTGCTGTAGTAAAAACAGAGTCCTTGTGCGAGTCTCTCTCCACGGCGCTGTCCTACCGGCTTGAGACGGTCCACCTGCATAGGCTCAGGTGCAGAGGCCGCAATAGCCGACACGGACAGCGAACGGGGCGGACTTCGCGTAGCCATAGACAGTCGGGGAAGTCTTCTCTCTCTGGCTGACTCACGGGAGCGCTCCTGGAAGCGAAGATCAACCCGAGTCCCCAAGGAGATTAGATCCTCCAAAGAAGTCGGTGTGTCCTGTTATGAATGTTTTAGAAATGAATTCTGAGCAGAAGCTCCCTCTGGTGGTTACAAACAGTACTGAACCATTCAATGAGGATTGGCAATCAGGAATTACAGACTGGCTGGATATAAGGGAGGTTTCCCCCATCATGGTTGCCGGTGATCAATTGTTCTTGTCTCAACTGTGGTTCCTGGTTCACTTGGAAGCTTGCTGAGTCTTGCCTCTTCTCCTGCTCTCAGATAAGATATTTTCTGTTTTTTGGTTTTGTGCTTGCCATTTGCATTTTTCTCTGCATTTCTGTGAGGTTGGCCAGGTTCCCCTCCCTGGGGGCTTGGTCTCCTCTCGGTTCCTCTGGAGCCACTGTTGTTTGTTCTTTTGCCTTTTCCAGTTTTTTCTGTGCTGCGGCTTAGTTTTGTTACACCAGAGAACTAATTTAGGTGGTAGAGGTCGTGTGATCTCAGGTGTTTTTGCAATTAGTAGCGTTGGCTTTTTTTAGGGATTTTTGCAATTGCAGTAAGTATCCTTCCTATCCTTTTCTGTCTAGGCAGATTGGGCCCCAGCGTTTGCTCATACTATTTTCTGTCTGTGTCTGTATTTCCTCTTGTCTAACCGCCATTTCATGTTTAGGGGCTTCCTATGTTCTTTGGGATCTGCTCCGGGGCAGATAGCTTTCCTCTTTCTATCTGTAGGTGTAGTTATCCTCTCAGGCTGTGACGAGGCGTCTAGGACCAACGTAGGAACGCTCCACGGCTGCCTTTAGTTGTGGTGGTTAGTCAGGGTACTGCAATCCAGTAGATTCCAACCTCTCTGTTGTATTGTCGTTTTTGCCTGCTCTCCTCAGCTACCAAAACATAACAGTATCACCGGCCCAAACTGAAAATTATATGGTACTCACAGAAGGGAAAAATAGTGTGGAAAGAAAAAAGTTGTCAGAGTTGTCAGAGATTTTTTTTTTCTGCATTTTTTTTTCCCTCTTTTTCTCTGGGTGCTGAGGAGGATTTTTTTTCTCTCAATGGAGTTTGCACAGTTGTCTGGCCGTGTGGATCAGCTTGCCACTGAAGTTCGGAGTATTGCTACCTATCTTGCAGGGTTGCCTGTTGTGGAACCTAGGATCCCCATGCCAGATTTGTTTTGGGGGATCGAGCTAAATTTCTGAATTTCAAAAATAACTGTAAGTTGTTTTTTGCCTTAAAACCTAAGTCCTCAGGGAACGAAGCACAGCTGTCACGCGGTCTTATGATATGTGTACGATGTCAGTAAACTATTCTTAAAAGAACAACACTCTATACAACATATAGATTAGCAACATCAGCATGTAAATATAGAATAGTTTTACCTGACACGATATCCGTTGAACTCAGGGTTAATCTTGAGGACTTGATACACTGTCACAGGAAAGAGGAGGACCGGGGGTCTAACCTGACCCTAAACTGGGGTCCTAACTAATCCCTCACCTTGGAGGTACTGATAATGGTTCAGAGGTCCAAGTCTCCAGCCTAACCCTGTCTCCTATCAGTCCCTGAACCCTGTAATCAGTCCTAAGAAGGACCCTGATTACCACCAAAGGGAATGAACAGGTAACGGATAATGAACAGAAAGACATACAAGAAAGAGAAGGAATAAAGTAAATAAAGTCTTACATACAACACTCACACACAGTAGGAACACCTAAGGTCTCAGAGATAAACTATAAGCTATAAGAGTAAAAACAACTAATGAGCTCTTAGCTTAAATATTCTCAGAACCGATCCAGACTGCTGAACTACATGAATGCTTTCACCGGCGTCTAACACCCAGACTGGCAGAAATATAAAGGAAACTAATTAGAACATAATCAAAAGCAGCCGGGCGAGGCTGCACCTAGCCTTAGCAAAGAGCTAGGAAAAATTAACTCTCACATTACCAAAAAACAAAGAAACAGAAGCTCAGCTGTGAGAAGTCAGAATGTGCAATCGCGACGATCTTTGTGGCGATGCACCCATGACAGTACCCCCCTTCTACGAGGGGCCTCCGGACCCTCATGACCAGGTCTGTCCGGGTGAGTTGTGTGAAAGGTCCGTCCACGTTATCATTGACCACCACTGAAGGAGGAGGTAGAGGTGACGGTATGACTGGTGCCACATACTTTTTAAGTAATGACTTGTGAAACACATTATGAATTTTAAACGTAGGAGGGAGGTCCAGACGAAATGCCACAGGATTAATTATGGAACTGATCCTGTACGGCCCGATGAATCTGGGACCCAACCTCCAGGAGGGAACTTTAAGTTTAATATTCCTGGTAGACAACCACACCAGATCATTCACCTTCAGATCTCGACCAGAAACTCTCCCCCTATCAGCCATCCGTTTGTAACGGTTCTCCGTAACCTTCAGTCTTAACTGATCTGGAACTATCAGTCTCCCTGGAAGTCCCACAGGGGCGTCCCCCTGAGCCCCCAATACCTCCCCCTCAAGCTCAGAGCATACAGCTGACACCACAACTCCCTCCTGAGGAATAGGAACCGGATCATCCATCCTCCCGGTCCCTGGGAAAGTACGAGATAAGGCATCAGGAAGCAACTTTATTGAGCAGTCATATCGCGATGAGGAGGTAACTCTTTACACCCCTTCTCTGAGAACATCTCCCCAAAGTCCTCCAGAAAAGGAGGCAAAGTCCTAGGCACAACTGCACCGATGACCGTGCTCATGCAGTTATTCTTGCAAAATTCACCCCACTGGCTTATCTTTCTGGATTGCCAATCAATCACTGGGTTATGTTTAGCCAACCAAGGAAGTCCCAACACAATAGGAGTAGGTAGACCCTCCAACACATAACAAGACAATTGCTCTTTATGCATTGCCCCTACTCGAAGATCTATGTTATGAACAGCTTGAACCAAGCTACCTTGACCAAGAGGTCTAGAATCAATAGAGAGTATAGGGACCGGTTTGGCCAATACACTCAGTTGCATACCATGCACCTGGGCAAACCGAGCGTCCACAAGATTAGCCCCGGACCCACTATCAAGAAAAACAGAAATCCTCTCAGTTCTAGTACCAATCACCACCTCCGCAGGCACGATAAACTGAGAGGGATTTGGGGACGAAATACAGACTCCCAGGTTAACTCCTTGGGTCAAAGAGGTCCGGGATGGACAACCCCCAACAAAATGTCCCTCTCTCCCGCAAAAGAAACACCTTCTAGCCTTGCGGCGCACCGCCGATTCCCTCCTACAAAATGATGTCCCTCCCAACTGCATGGGTTCCTCAGAACAGACCAGGGGAACCTCAGTATAAGGGACTTTAGTAGTAGGTGGAGTCATCATGGGGGGCGGAGTTACCTCGCGTCTTCCCCGAAGTCGTCTATCAATGCGAATAGCAAGGGCCATAGCAGCCTCCAGTGATGGAGGAGAATCATACTGAGCCAACACATCTTTTAATTTGTCAGACAACCCTTGACAAAACTGGCTCCTAAGAGCTGGGTCATTCCACTGAGTATCTGTGGCCCATCTACGGAACTCAGAAGCAAATTCCTCCGCCGGACGATCTCCCTGCTGTATCTTACGTAATTTTGTCTCAGCAAGAGAGACCCGATCTGGGTCATCATATACCAAACCCAGGGCAGTAAAAAATCGATCTACTGACTGTAGAGCCGGTGATCCCGGAGGAAGGGAGAAGGCCCAGGATTGAGGGTCCCCTTGTAGGAGCGAGATAACAATTCCCACTCTCTGCTCTTCACTCCCTGATGATCGAGGCCGAAGCCGAAAATACAATTTACATGCTTCCCTGAAGGTAAAAAATTTGTCTCGCCCACCAGTGAACCTGTCCGGGAGAGCTACTTTAGGTTCAAATCTAGTTTGCTCCGAGGGAGACAAAACTTTGGACTTAATGTCCGTCAGCTCCATGGATAATCCCTGCAACTGCAGAGCCAGCTGGGCTACTGGATCCATGGCAACTGGGAATAATTTTATGGGCCAGTGAAAATGTCACGCGGTCTTATGATATGTGTACGATGTCAGTAAACTATTCTTAAAAGAACAACACTCTATACAACATATAGATTAGCAACATCAGCATGTAAATATAGAATAGTTTTACCTGACACGATATCCGTTGAACTCAGGGTTAATCTTGAGGACTTGATACACTGTCACAGGAAAGAGGAGGACCGGGGTCTAACCTGACCCTAAACTGGGGTCCTAACTAATCCCTCACCTTGGAGGTACTGATAATGGTTCAGAGGTCCAAGTCTCCAGCCTAACCCTGTCTCCTATCAGTCCCTGAACCCTGTAATCAGTCCTAAGAAGGACCCTGATTACCACCAAAGGGAATGAACAGGTAACGGATAATGAACAGAAAGACATACAAGAAAGAGAAGGAATAAAGTAAATAAAGTCTTACATACAACACTCACACACAGTAGGAACACCTAAGGTCTCAGAGATAAACTATAAGCTATAAGAGTAAAAACAACTAATGAGCTCTTAGCTTAAATATTCTCAGAACCGATCCAGACTGCTGAACTACATGAATGCTTTCACCGGCGTCTAACACCCAGACTGGCAGAAATATAAAGGAAACTAATTAGAACATAATCAAAAGCAGCCGGGCGAGGCTGCACCTAGCCTTAGCAAAGAGCTAGGAAAAATTAACTCTCACATTACCAAAAAACAAAGAAACAGAAGCTCAGCTGTGAGAAGTCAGAATGTGCAATCGCGACGATCTTTGTGGCGATGCACCCATGACAACAGCAGGTTCAAATTGTCATCTCTCTCCTGCGCGGCGATCCTCAGGATTGGGCTTTTTCCCTGACACCTGGGGACCCTGTTTTGAGTAATGTTGATGCATTTTTTCTGGCTCTGGGGTTATTGTACGATGAACCTAATGTCACTGATCAAGCTGAAAGAACCTTGTTGGCATTAAATCAGGGGCTTGAGGACGCTGAGTTGTACTGTCAGAAATTCCGAAAGTTGGCAGTTCTGACCAAATGGAATGATGATGCTTTGGCAGCCCTTTTTCGGAAGGGTCTGTCAGAGAATGTAAAAGATGTTATGGTGGGTTTCCCTGCTCCCTCTGGTCTCACTGATTCTATGTCATTGGCGATTCAAATTGACAGACGTTTGCGTGAGCGTAGAGGTATGCGTGGAATGGTGTTGCCTTGTGAACCAGCTTCTGAACCCATGCAGTGTGATAGAGTGGCTTCTGGGGCACAGCGTCATGAGTTTCGAAAACGCAATGGGTTATGTTTCTATTGTGGTGATGCCTCTCATGCTATTTCAGTCTGCCCTAAGCGGGGAAGACGTTTTGCACGCTCAGTTGTCTTGGGTAGTGTTCTGACTAAATTTCTGTTGACTGTTACCCTGATTTGCTCCCTGTCCACATTTTCTGCTCAGGCTTTTGTTGATTTGGGAGCAGCTATTAACCTGATGGATTTTGATTTTGCTAAACGTTGTGGGTTTCCCTTGATACCCCTACGGAAGTCTATTCCCCTACTGGGAATTGATTCTACCCCTTTGGCTGAGAATAAACCCCAGTTCTCTACTCAGGTGATAATGAGGGTTGAACCTGATCATCAGGAGAGTTGCAAATTTTTGGTGCTGTATAATCTGCATGACATTATTGTACTAGGTTTCCCTTGGTTGCAGTCTCATAATGCTGTTTTGGATTGGAAATCTGTGTCTGTAACCAGTTGGGGCTGCCAATGTGTTAATGCCAACACTCCTGTTTTTTCGTGCCTCTGCCCAGGCTCAAGATGTGCCTGACTTTTTGACTGATTTTTCTGATGTGTTTAGCGAAAGTAAATCTGCATCCTTGCCCCCCCATAGGAGCTATGACTGCACTATTGAATTAGTGCCTGGTAGTAAATTCCCTAAAGGTCGCCTTTTTAACTTGTCTGTACCTGAACATGACGCTATGCGGTCTTATATCAAGGAGTCATTGGAGAAGGGTCATATCAGACCATCCTCTTCACCCTTGGGTGCTGGTTTTTTCTTTGTGGCCAAAAAGGATGGTGTCAGTATTCCGGGTTTTCTAGGTAACTTTGTCAATGATTTTGCCCTTTGTTAAAATGGAGTTTGCTGTTTTCTGTGCCCTACTTCCTGTTCGTTTGTTTAAAACCCGGCTCAGGTGCTGGCTTCACTGCTGCAGTATTCTGCTTCCGTTTCCCTGCAACCCAGCTGCTTTGTTCCTCACAGATCTTTTGTGTATTTACCAGGAAAGTGCATAACCTTATCTTCAGGTGTTTCTCAGCCACAGCAGTTTCTACCCATGGCTCTGGACATTCTCTGCATAGGTAAGTTGCATGTACTGTGTTATCACTAAACTGTTACTTGGGAATTTAACCCTTGGTTCACTCCATCTGATAAGAACTGTGTTTCTGAACTGTTGCTGTTTAACCCCTTGTGCATTACCTCTGGTGAGAGCTGTTGGAACTGTTACTGGAACCTTACTGACATATGAACTTGTTGTTGGACTTCACTGAATTAAGCCACAACTGAGATTAACTTGTTCCTGGACCTCCCTGTGTTTTCTGCATACCTGGATCTGACTCTTCACACACCAGCAGTGTGTAAATCCAGCCACGTTACCCTGCATCAGACTTACCTTGTGGTCACATTTGTGTGAGGACTCCGTCGTAAGAACTTTACCACCCTCGCTATAGAGGTTCAAGGACTTATATATCCGGATTCATATAACTGGACTTGTGTATATATATATGGACTCATTGCATGTCACTACGGGTTGTTTGAATATTGTTTTTGGGTGTTTTGCTGTTTCACAAATACATTATTTGCATTTAAAGAAACCCGTCTCTGATTGTTCATTGCCCCACGCTATCAGAATCCTCGAGTTCCTACAATAGTATTACAGGATACTGCAGCCTAAAAAAGAGGATTCTGCTGGGGCAATGACGGAGACACGGGCAGACAAATTGTTCACCATAGTTAACTCCTTGCAGCAGGAGGTGGCGGCTGCACACAATCAGATTAGAGACTTGGAGTCTCGGGTTAACCACAATGCACAGGGGTTTGGTCAGGCTCTCCAAGATCTACGTACTAGGTTAGGAGTCCTGGAGGCCTTACCTACTGAGCCTACCTCATCCACCAGTATGCCCAAATTGCCTCCATTCCGTTTTAATGGTGACCGAAGTCAATTCCGTGGGTTTGTTAATCAATGTATATTATTTTTTGATGTACATGCCTCCTACTACCGGTCTGATAGATCTAAGGTTCTATGTATTATTATGTTGTTGACATCACGTGCACTGGCTTGGGCAAATCCTATGGTTGAAAGTCATGATACCCGTCTAAATAATTTGGACAATTTTCTGGCAGCCATGGCGCAAATGTTCGACGATCCCAACCGCCGTGCTACCGCTGAATCTGCCTTGCTTTCCTTACGCCAGGGGAAACGGTCAATCATTGAATATGTTACTGAATTTAAAAGGTTAGTGGTGGACACCCAGTGGGAAAACAATGCTTTATTACCAATCTTTAGAAAAGGTTTGTCAAATGCAATCAAGGATGAGCTAGCTCGTTCAGAGTCTCCACAGGAGTTTGAATTGTTTATACAGCACTGTGTACGTATTGATATCCGTTTAACTGAACGCAGACAAGAAAAATGGGCCGCTGTAAATCGCATTACTAATTACTCTCTTCCGTCCAGGGAAACCACAGGCAAAAACCCGCGAGAGGCTGAGGAGGTGCCTATGCAGGTGGACTCACTGCAGAGACGTGAGAATAATGAACGCTGCGAACACCGTCTCCGTGAGCGCTTATGTTTCTATTGTGGTCAATCGGACCATTTCCTCATCAATTGTCCTAAATGTCCTAGGCGACCCAACAAGGTGTTGGCGGTAGTAGGGGATTATGATAACACAGACGCTGAGTCTGAAGTTTCGGAAACCAGTCTACATCTAGATGCGGTTTTTCCCCCAATACTGATGCCGACTTCCCCTAAAGATCAAGGGGAGAAATATTCACATTGTTCTCTTCCTATACAGATTCAGTGGGAGGAACAGTGGATATCAAGTTCTGCCATGATAGACTCTGGAGCAAGTGGGAATTTCATGGATTCTTCTTTTGCAAAGGAACATGGTATAAAGACACAACTAAGAGCTTCACCAATCACTATGGAAACAGTGGATGGTTCCCCATTAGTTTCTGGACCAGTAGATCGGGAGACAGTGCCTCTGGAGTGTAAGATGGAACCAGACCATCAAGAAACACTTTCATTCATGTTAATATCTTCTCCTCATTTTCCTGTAATTTTAGGAATTCCCTGGTTACGGTCACAAAATCCAATCATCAATTGGGAAACCAAGGAGATAACCTTTCTCCCGAAGTGCAGTTCTACCATCAGTCCAACTGTAGCGGCTCCAGTTACCCAGAACTTGGAAGAGGTGATACAGGTACCTACTCTCCCTCTGATTTATCAGGAATTCTCAGACATTTGTGATAAAAGGAAGGCAGATCAACTTCCCCCACATAGACCGTATGACTGCCCCATAGAATTGCTTCCTGGAGCAGCGATTCCTTTCGGCCATGTTTACCCGTTGGCGGCTCCGGAATTAAAATCTTTACGAGAGTATATAGATGAGAATTTAGCCAAGGGGTTTATCCGACCATCTTCTTCACCAGCGGGAGCTCCAATATTCTTTGTAAAGAAGAAGGATGGTACTCTAAGACCCTGCATTGACTACCGGGAGTTAAATAAGGTAACCATTCGTAACAGGTACCCGTTGCCCCTAATTCCAGAATTGTTGGAAAGAGTTCGCCAGGCCAAGGTATTTACCAAATTAGATCTTCGTGGGGCATATAATTTACTCCGTATACGGCCCGGAGACGAATGGAAGACAGCTTTTAGATGCCGGTATGGACATTTTGAATATTTGGTGATGCCATTCGGACTCTGTAACGCTCCTGCTGCTTTTCAACATTTAGCCAACGACATTTTCAGGGATTTATTGGACCAATATGTGGTAATTTACCTTGATGACATCTTAATCTTTTCTGACTCCTTACAGGAACATCAGGAACATGTCAAGACCGTACTTAGACGTTTGAGAGATAATCATTTGTACATCAAACTCGAAAAGTGTGAGTTCCATTGTTCTGAAATTCAATTTTTAGGCTATGTTATCTCGCCTCAGGGATTGAATATGGAGTCCAGCAAGATCCAGGCAATCTTGGACTGGCCGGTACCAGGAAACATTAAGGAGGTACAACGATTCATTGGCTTTGCTAACTTTTATAGACGGTTTATCCGAAATTTTTCAGAAATTGTCCGTCCCATCACTCTCCTCACCAAGAAGGGGAAGAAATTTGAATGGTCTTCGCAAGCTCAGGAAGCCTTTGATCGCCTGAAGGGTTGTTTTACCACGGCTCCAATATTGATGCATCCGGATCCTGCACAGCCTTTTATCGTGGAGGTGGACGCGTCTGACTGTGCATTGGGAGCTATCCTCTCACAACGTACCGGAGACAAAGGTTTGCTGCACCCGTGTGCCTTCTTCTTTCGTAGGTTATCTTCTGCAGAACTGAACTATGATGTGGCAGATAAGGAACTTTTGGCAATTATTTCTGCCTTTAAGGAATGGAGACACCATTTGCAGGGGGCAACTCAGCAGGTAGTAGTACTCACGGATCATCGCAATTTGGAATTCCTTAAGTCTGCCAGGTGTCTTTCTCCTCGACAAGCTAGGTGGAGTTTGTTCTTGAACCAGTTTAATTTTATTATTTCGTACCGCCCAGGTTCACGTAATGGGAAAGCTGACGCATTATCCCGAATCCATACCGTGGATTCCGTGCCTGGGACCCCGTCGAAGACCATCTTGTCGGAGGCCAATTTCGTTGGAGTGCTCCGGAACCGGGACTTGTGGCAGGAGATCAAGCTGGCCTATGACGGTGACGTATTTCTAGCAGCTCCACCTGACAATGTGAATCTTGTCCTTCGGAATGGTGTGTGGCTTAGAGATCGATGTATTTATGTCCCAGAGGCTGTAAGACTTCGAGTTCTCAAATTGGTCCACGACTCTAAATTGGCTGGTCATAGGGGGGTACAGAAGACGCAGGAATTGTTAACTCGTTTTTTTTTGGCCTACCTGCTTGAAGGATGTGAATGACTATGTCCGCTCTTGTGAAGTTTGTGCCCGGTACAAGGTTCCTCGCGTTTCACCTACTGGTCTTCTTAAACCGCTACCTGTACCGTCTCGCCCTTGGGGGTCTATTTCGATGGACTTTATTGTGGAGTTACCCACCTCTGGTGGTAAAAATACTATTTTGGTGGTAGTAGATCGTTTAACGAAAGCTGCTCATTTCATTCCGTGTGCTGGTCTTCCCTCAGCTACAGAGACAGTAGATCTAGTTATCCAGAACATTTTCCGGCTGCATGGGGTACCAGATGACATCATTTCTGACCGGGGAATACAATTTACCTCTAGATTTTGGAAAGGATTTTGTTCTGCGCTCCACATTAATGTTTGCTTGTCTTCTGCATACCATCCTCAGACCAACGGGCAGACCGAACGGACAAATCAAACCTTGGAGCAATATCTATGCTGTTACGTCAGTCATTTGCAGGACGATTGGCTGAAGCTACTTCCTCTAGCGGAATATTCGTACAACAACTCCCAAAGCAGTTCCACGAAGGTAACGCCTTTTTTTGCCAACCTGGGTTATCATCCAAGTATTTTGCCTAGGTCTCCGGTTACGATTTCGGTACCAGCGGTTGAAGACAGAGTGACGGCGTTGCAACGTAATCTTGAAGTTTTGAAGGACTCCCTGACCACAGCACAGGAGCGTTACAAGAAGTCGGCCGATAGATTCCGGAAACCAGCACCTATGTATAAGGTAGGAGACTCAGTTTGGTTGTCCACCAAGAATCTAAAATTGGGTGTTCCTTCGCAGAAACTGGGACAGAAATTCATCGGTCCATTCAAGATCACTGGGATTGTGAGCTCTGTTGCCTGTCGGTTGAAGCTACCACGGACTTTAAAGGTACACCCAGTATTTCATGTTTCCTTATTAAAACCAGTCTCTCCTAACACGTTTCAGGGAAGTATCGTACCTCCCCCTCCACCAGTGTTGGTTGATGGCGAAGAACAATTCGTGGTACAGGATATTGTTAATTCGAGACTTCATAGAAACCGGCTTCAGTATCTAGTTAGATGGCAAGGTTACTCTCCTGAAAATGATTCTTGGGAACCAGTAAGTAACATCAATGCGCCTCTGAAGATTGCTCAGTTTCATCGGAGATACCCGGACAGGCCTGGTCCAGGACCGTCCGGAGGCCGTCTTTAGGGGGGGAGTAATGTCAGTATTCCGGGTTTTCTAGGTAACTTTGTCAATGATTTTGCCCTTTGTTAAAATGGAGTTTGCTGTTTTCTGTGCCCTACTTCCTGTTCGTTTGTTTAAAACCCGGCTCAGGTGCTGGCTTCACTGCTGCAGTATTCTGCTTCCGTTTCCCTGCAACCCAGCTGCTTTGTTCCTCACAGATCTTTTGTGTATTTACCAGGAAAGTGCATAACCTTATCTTCAGGTGTTTCTCAGCCACAGCAGTTTCTACCCATGGCTCTGGACATTCTCTGCATAGGTAAGTTGCATGTACTGTGTTATCACTAAACTGTTGACTTGGGAATTTAACCCTTGGTTCACTCCATCTGATAAGAACTGTGTTTCTGAACTGTTGCTGTTTAACCCCTTGTGCATTACCTCTGGTGAGAGCTGTTGGAACTGTTACTGGAACCTTACTGACATATGAACTTGTTGTTGGACTTCACTGAATTAAGCCACAACTGAGATTAACTTGTTCCTGGACCTCCCTGTGTTTTCTGCATACCTGGATCTGACTCTTCACACACCAGCAGTGTGTAAATCCAGCCACGTTACCCATGCATCAGACTTACCTTGTGGTCACATTTGTGTGAGGACTCCGTCGTAAGAACTTTACCACCCTCGCTATAGAGGTTCAAGGACTTATATATCCGGATTCATATAACTGGACTTGTGTATATATATATGGACTCATTGCATGTCACTACGGGTTGTTTGAATATTGTTTTTGGGTGTTTTGCTGTTTCACAAATACATTATTTGCATTTAAAGAAACCCGTCTCTGATTGTTCATTGCCCCACGCTATCAGAATCCTCGAGTTCCTACAATAGTATTACAGATGGTTCATTAAGGCCGTGTATTGATTATCGTCTCTTGAACAATATCACTGTGAAATATCAATATCGGTTACCCTTGATTTCTGACCTGTTTTCCAGGGTGAAAAGTGCTACTTGGTTTACCAAGCTTGACCTCAGGGGGGCGTATAACCTTATTCGCATTAAGCACGGGGATGAATGGAAGACGGCGTTTAATACCCCAGAGGGGCATTTTGAGTACCTAGTGATGCCCTTTGGGCTCACTAATGCTCCTTCCATCTTCCAGTCCTTCATGAATGACATTTTCAGGGATTTTGTGGATAAATTTCTGATTGTTTATTTGGATGATATCTTGATTTTTTCCAATGACTGGGACTCTCATGTGAAACATGTTCGGACTGTGTTCCAGATTTTGAGAGAAAATGCTCTGTATGTGAAGGGATCAAAGTATCTTTTTGGCGTACAGAGGATCTCATTTCTCAGATTCATTTTGTCTCCATCTGTTATTGAAATGGACCCGGTCAAGGTTCAGGCCATCTGTGATTGGGTCCAACCTATTTCATTAAAGGCTCTTCAGAGATTCTTGGGTTTTGCCAATTTTTATCGTAAATTTATTGGTAATTTCTCTGTTATTGTTAAACCATTGACTGATTTGACCAAAAAGGGTTCTGATGTGGTGAATTGGCCTCCTGAGGCAGTCTCTGCGTTTCAGGAACTTAAACAGAGATTCACTTCTGCTCCTGTTCTACGGCAGCCTGATGTTTCTCTGCCATTTCAGGTGGAGGTTGATGCCTCTGAAATTGGGGCAGGTGCCGTTTTGTCCCAAAGAGATCCTGAGACCTCTAAAAGTAACCCTTGTGCTTTTTTCTCGAAAATTTTCTCCAACTGAACGTAATTATGACGTGAGTAATCGGGAGTTATTGACCATGAAGTGGGCTTTTGAAGAGTGGAGACATTGGCTGGAGGGAGCCAAACATCAGGTGGTGGTCCTCACAGACCATAAGAATCTGATTTATCTGGAATCAGCCAAGCGACTTAATCCTAGACAGGCCAGGTGGGCCTTGTTTTTTACACGTTTTAATTTTGTGGTTTCCTTTCTTCCTGGCACTAAGAATGTTAAGGCGGATGCCCTCTCGAGGAGTTTCCTTGTGGACTCCCCTGAGTTATCTGATCCTGCTGTTAGTTTGAAAGAGGGTGTAGTTCTTTCCGCCATCTCGCCCAATTTGAGACTGGCTCTGGAGGGGTGTCAGGAGGATAAACCCGAGCGCTGCCCTGTTGGGAAATTGTTTGTCCCAGACCAGTGGAAGAAGAGTGTGATGTCTGAAATTCATTGTTCTGCGTTGGCCGGTCATCCCGGAATTTTTGGTACCAGAGACTTGGTGAGTCGGTCCTTTTGGTGGCCTACTTTGTCTCGTGACGTCAGGGAGTTTGTGCAGTCCTGTGGGACTTGCTCTCGCTCCAAGCCTTGCTCTCGCTCTAGTGGTTTGTTGATGCCATTGCCTGTGCCCAAGAGACCATGGACCCATATCTCTATGAATTTTATTTCCGACCTCCCTGTTTCTCAGAGAATGACCGTTATCTGGGTGATTTGTGATAGGTTTTCCAAGATGATAAATCTTGTGCCATTACCTAAGTTGCCTTCCTCCTCCGAATTGGTGCCTTTGTTCCTTCAGCACGTGGTTCGGTTACACGGCATTCCTGAGAACATTGTGTCTGACAGAGGAGTCCAGTTTGTTTCCAAATTTTGGAGGACTTTTTGTTCTAAACTTGGTGTTCAATTGTCTTTCTCTTCTGCTTTTCATCCTCAGACCAATGGACAAACTGAGAGAACAAACCAGACATTGGAGACTTATCTGAGATGCTTTGTGTCTGCTGATCAAGATGACTGGGTCTCTTTTTTGCCTTTGGCTGAGTTTGCTCTTAATAATAGGGCAAGCTCTGCCACTTTGATGTCTCCATTTTTCTGCAATTTTGGGTTTCACCCTCGATTTTCTTCGGGACAGACGGAGGCTTCTGTCTGTCCGGGTGTTGACTCTGTTGTAGAGCGTATGCAGCAGATTTGGGACCAGGTAGTAGAGAGGTTGTCCCTCTCTCAAGAGAAGGCCCAGCGGTTTGCCAACCGGCATAGGACTGATGGTCCTCGGTTTAAAGTGGGGGACTTGGTCTGGTTGTCCTCAAGAAATATCCCTATGAGAGTTGCATCTCCTAAGTTTAAGCCTAGGTTCATTGGACCTTATAAGATCATGGAGATTCTTAATCCTGTTTCCTTTCGTTTACTTCTTCCAGGGACATTTAAGATCCATAACGTGTTCCACAAGTCCTTATTGAAGAGGTTTGTCGAGCCAGTGGTTCCTATGGCTGCGCCCCCTGACCCTGTTTTGGTTGAGGGCAATCTGGAGTATGTGGTTGAGAAAATATTGGATTCTCGTTTTTCTAGACGGAAACTCCAGTATTTGGTTAAGTGGAGAGGTTATGGTCAGGAGGACAATTCTTGGGTGTTTGCTTCGGACATCCATGCTAGGAGACTGATCCGTGCCTATCACAGAGCTCATCCTGACCGACCTGGTTGCACAAATGAGGGTTCGGTGACCTCTCCTCAAGGGGGGGTACTGTTATGAATGTTTTAGAAATGAATTCTGAGCAGAAGCTCCCTCTGGTGGTTACAAACAGTACTGAACCATTCAATGAGGATTGGCAATCAGGAATTACAGACTGGCTGGATATAAGGGAGGTTTCCCCCCATCATGGTTGTCGGTGATGAATTGTTCTTGTCTCAACTTTGTTTCCTAGTTCACTTGGAAGCTTGCTGAGTCTTGCCTCTTTCTCCTGCTCTCAGATAAGATATTTTCTGTTTTTTGGTTTTGTGCTTGCCATTTGCATTTTTCTCTGCATTTCTGTGAGGTTGGCCAGGTTCCCCTCCCCAGGGGGCTTGGTCTCCTCTCGGTTCCTCTGGAGCCACTGTTGTTTGTTCTTTTGCCTTTTCCAGTTTTTTCTGTGGCTGCGGCTTAGTTTTGTTACACCAGAGAACTAATTTAGGTGGTAGAGGTCGTGTGATCTCAGGTGTTTTTGCAATTAGTAGCGTTGGCTTTTTTTAGGGTTTTTTGGAATTGCAGTAAGTATCCTTCCTATCCTTTTCTGTCTAGGCAGATTGGACCCCAGCATTTGCTCATACTATTTCTGTCTGTGTCTGTATTTCCTCTTGTCTAACCGCCATTTCATATTTGGGGGCTTCCTATGTACTTTGGGGATCTGCTCCGGGGCAGATAGCTTTCCTCTTTCTATCTTTAGGTGTAGTTATCCTCTCAGGCTGTGACGAGGCGTCTAGGACCAACGTAGGAACGCTCCACGGCTGCCTTTAGTTGTGGTGGTTAGTCAGGGTACTGCAATCCAGTAGATTCCAACCTCTCTGGTGTATTGCCGTTTTTGCCTGCTCTCCTCAGCTACCAAAACATAAGTGTCCTGTCCCTCCAGTTCGTCCTTAATTCGAGAAGACAGACCTCGCCAAAAAGTTCCTACCAAGACCTCATTGTGCCAACCCAGCTCAGAGGACAATGTACGAAACTGGATGGCGTATTGTACTATGGAGAGAGTACCCTGGTGAAGATTAAGAAGTGACTCAGTAGTGGATGCCAAACGGCCGGGTTCATCAAAAACTCTGTGGAAGGTGTCTAAAAAATTTTGGATACTCAAAACAACAGGGTCATCGCGTTCCCTCAGGGGTTCAGCCAAGCCAAAGCCTCTCCCTCAAGATGAGACATGACAAACGCCACCTTGGCTCGATCCGTGGGGTACTGCTGGGGCGGAAGCTCAAAATGCAGGCGACACTGATTCAGGAACCCTCTACACAATTTGGGGTCTCCGCTATACCCAGGCGCGGCGGAGGACAAGAAACAGGATCTCGAGGTGGTACAGAGGCCGCGGCGGACGACTGGATAGCGAGTAACCTGTCATCCACGGATGCCATATATCTGAGAATGTAGGCCTGAGTGTCACGCTGCTGAGCGAGCTCCTGCTGGAGGCCGGCCAGCAGCGAGGCGTTCCCTTGGTCAGAGGTCTGCAAGGCGGACAACCGGGTGTCCATAGATTTCATGACGGACATAATACGGGTCTGGTTCTCTTGTAAAAAGAGCAACTCCTTTTGAGTTGCGGCCGAGGCACCAGCGGGGTCCATGGCCTGATTATATTGTAAGAATTTGCGGAACTCCTAGAGTGGACCCGCAGGACCGCGACCACAGGCCTCCCTAGCGCGAGCTGACCAGGTGAACCACCCCCTATGCAGGAAGCGTCAGGGGCAAGCCCAAGGGAGACTACACCATTGTCATGATACTGTAAGCTTCATTTCTGGTGCTGTTTCCAGAACTTTCCCCATAGAACTACAACCCCCACCGTTTGCTAGCACAGGGCAAAGTTACCCCTCCCTCCTTCTCTCTGCAGCTCACTTATCTCTCATCCCTCCCACCTCAGGAATTTTTCTTTGTCTTCCCAAACCCTGCAAAAGTCCTATAGCAGCCATTTTGGAGAATTCATCCTTTTGGCTTATAACACGGTGGGAAGTTGCGTCAGAAACACGAACGTCACTGTGTTGAACCATGCGCCGACGGGCATCGTTCCCGTGGTACCGGTGAACCCGTAACTCCAACAGAGCCCGAGAAATGGAATTCTCGGGTGCCCCATGAGCTATGTCACCCAAGTTTGGGTTCATTTGAACCATTATTTCAAAGCAAGATCATTGATAGGTCTGCCATTATTCTGCTAGAGTTCCCCGCTGAGTTATGGACCTTATGATATTTCAGAGCTCAAATCATACACTTAAAAACCAGCCCCGTTTGTGAGGTCAGCAGCCCACATGTATAAGTCTGGCAGTGACCCCCCCCTGAGCCAGTCCCTGCTGTGAGGTCCTGAGTAAGAGATCTGCCAATGAACTATGACGTGTGGCTCCTTCCCCCAGCCTGACTTGCCTATGCATATGTAACTATCATGTGAGTTATCTTTCATTCTTAATCCCATTTTATTTTATAACTGCATCTGTACATAACGATATTGTCTCAGTTTGTTACATCTTTTTATATTATATAAGCACTGCCTGTTTTTTAAGGAATAAACCTATAAATTTATTAGTTTGTTTCTCCTGCTCTATAAACGAATTTGCACGTGCCTGAAGCACTACGCTACTGTTTTGGGGTTGCTACGGACCCTCTTGATAAATTGTTCATCAAAAGCCGTAGCTGGTGGCAGCTAAAAAGAAGGGGTGTAAAGTGTTGACCTATGGGGTGGCGTTGGCGGTGACGGAGCGGGTTTTATAAGTGTATTACCCGGCTGCGGCTCGGAGTAATTATAATTCCCTCACTGCAGCGTGCCCAATAGCCAGCACACATCCAAGTGACCCGTCTGGCGACTGATTATCCTAGGTGCAGTTCCCTGACTGACCTGAGGGTAAGGGGGGCGCCAGAGAGCTGCAAGTTCCTAAGTGGAAGTGGGATAATTATAAATCCCTGCAGTTTACTGGGTCGGACGGCAGCAGCCGTCGTGTGTGTGCGCGTTTTCGTCACATTTGCAGCACGGTGTAAGGTTCTATGTATATATTCCTGAAACTCAGTTTGTTCGTCAGCCATTTTACTTTCTGTCTTGCTTGCAGCTATCTTGCCCTCAGTCAAAATGGAGTTTCCAGCTTGCATGTTCCCGCCCTGATTCTCTCCTTTGCTTCTTAAGCAGCCACAGCTGAGCAATCAGTGCTTCAGAATCTAGCCTGCAGTGAACCTGTGACTTGACTCCTGTAAGCCTTGGACCTTGTACTCCAGCTATTCCTACTGAGGAACTCTGAAGCACTTGTGGACTCTGAACCCTGCTCTTTGAAAGACCCACGTTTGCATGGACTTACGGTAACAGAGAAGAAGATCCTGAATCTGTATTGGAGAGTGATTGCTGAGCTTGGATTACTCTGGCCTGCTGTGTCTCCTGTTTCTGTGTCTGCAAACTGTGTGACTATTTCTGCCAACTTGTATGAAGTAATACAGGACTTTTCTATATCAAACCTGTGACTCCTGTGTTTTCATCGCACCCAAGCACAAGACGCTATATGAACTGTACTACATACATTACACACGGAGGGATCACAAGCCGTGATACCCCGGGCTACCGTGTGGCGGACCGCGTGCCCGTTCATCACATATTGGTGGCAAGCGGTGGGATTATAGAGCATTAGTGATCTGGTTTGAGCAATCATTCCATTCACTAAAAAACTTGCATGGTTCTTCAGCGACCCTGCAGCTAAAGTTTTGGAGAACAGACTCAGTGTTTATTAGTCCTGAGACAATTGTGTGTACTTGCGGTTACCCCTCCCTTCTCTTTGTTTTTCTATCCTATTTTATTTGGCAACCATGGCTACAAGAGGAGCAAGTTGGTTCGAAAAGCAGAACAGGGACACTCTTGTGGGAATCTGCGTGTACCACGGCCTTGACCACAAGAACCAAACCAAAGCCCGACTGGTCCAGGCCCTGAAGGAACTGGAAGAGCACCAGAGTGTGGCGGGCACAGAAGCCGGCCCAAGCCAAGGTGGTGCTGCAGCAGAGGCCCAAACCCTGCACGCTTACACCCAGGGCGGGTTGGACCCTTACCTGCAGGCGGCCCTGGAGGGACTCCCCGCTGACAACCGGGAAGAACGCCTGAGGCTGATCCAGCAAGCTCAAGAGAGAGCCGAGCAGCGAGAGGCCAAACAGCGAGAGGCTGAGAGAGCCGAGCAGGAGGCTGAGAGAGCCCGAGCTGAGCGGGAAGCCCAAGCGCAGAGAGCCCATGAGCTGGAGATGGTCCAGCGAGGGGCAATGCCCTCCACAGCCCAGAGCAGTGTGCCCAGCAGCACTCAGAGTCCCAAGCCCCGGCCGGAGCACTTTCCCGTGATGGAAAAGGACGGAGACTTGGACACTTTTCTGCGGGCCTTTGAGAAAGTCTGCAGACAGTACCGGCTGCCTGACAACCAATGGGCCGGGTACTTGACCCCCGGGCTAAAGGGCAAAGCTCTGGAGGCGTTTGCTTCACTCATGCCGGATCATGATGACAACTATCAGGCCGTCAAGCAGGCCCTGATCGCCAAGTACCAGCTAACCCCTGAGGTATACCGAAAGAAGTTCCGGAACCTCCAACGTGGCCCACACAACAGTTATAGTGATGTGGTGCAAGGACTCAGGAACCACTTTGACCAGTGGATCCATGGACTGTCAGTTGACACCTATGAGGAGCTGAAAGACCTGATGATCAAAGACCAGTTCCTGCATCTGTGCCCAGCTGAGGTCCGACAGTTCATCCTGGACCGAGAACCGGAGGACGCGGTCAGAACAGCACGGATCGCCGACAGCTATGAGGCCAACCGGAAACCCGAGGGGCGGAGGCCCGTCACCACCCGCTGGGGAGGGGGTAAGCCTGCAACCAACCCCAGTGCCCCTGCCAGTCGTCCCTCTGGAGGCACTATCCCCTTTGCCAGCGCCAGGCCTACATCAGACCCTCGCCAGTGTTTCTCCTGTAAAAGGACTGGTCACATCAGCGCCACCTGTCCGGAGAGGCAGAAGAACCCCCAGCCAAGGCCTCCGGGCCCAACGCCTCTGTTCTTTTGGTGGGTGGTGTGGTGGGGAGGGTTGATGACAACGTGCAGCCCGTCCGCGTGGGGGCCCGTCTTGCTACAGGCCTCAAGGACACCGGGGCTGAACGAACCCTCATCCGACCCGAACTGGCAGCCCCTGAAGAGTTGATTCCGGGGAAAACCTTAACTGTCACCGGGATTGGGGGCGTCCACTACCCCTTGCCGATAGCCCGAGTTTTCATTGACTGGGGTGCTGGGAGCGGGGTGAAGGAAGTGGGGGTGTCCGAAAACCTGCCCACTGATGTTTTACTGGGGACTGATCTGGGGAGGATGGTGGCGTACTATCTCCCTGACACCCCTTCCCAATCTGATGATAAGGTTAACGTTAACCATGATGATGATGTTGATGATGATGGGAAACTGAATGTGTTACCTGCCAATGCTTTGCGAAGTGATTATGCAACCGATAACCTTTCTTTCCCTAGGAATGATGTTGATAGTGATGTATCTGTGCCATCTGAATCTGTTAACCCTTTCTCTGAAGTGGTAGATGTGTCCACAGGTACAGGAGCGTTCAGCCACGTCGCTCTGCGGAGTGAGACGGCTGAGGAACCCCTAGCAGGAGCAAGCGACAGTGCTCAAGGAAATGGGGAGGTGCATGGGAACCGTGAGGAAGGTGAAGCCATGACACTGACCAGTGCCACCGAGGAAGGTAACTGGCCCATAAGTAGCACTGCTCCTGAAGTGTTGGGGGTGGATGGGGAGGTAGAGCCCATAGCAGCGCAGGCTGATGGGTCTGTAGAAATCCCCGGGGAGACTGCATATGTAGCTGCTGTCACCCGCAGTCAGAGTGCCCGGATCGCAGGTAGCGCCCTGCCATCTGGACCCTCCTCCGCTACAGGAGAGACTGAACCAGAGGTGGACCCAGAGCCGGTCCCAGAGGGTCCCAGTGAGGAAGGAACCCTGACGTCACTTCTGGCTGCCTCCAGCCAGGAGTTCCAGGCTGCTCTGCACTCAGATGCGAGCCTGGAGAACTTGAGGCACCTCGCCGAGACGCCCACCTCCGTGACTGATAAGGAGAGGGTGTTCTGGGAACGAGGAAGGTTGTACCGGGAGACAGTACCCAGAGACTCCCAAAAGGAGTGGTTGAGGGAAAAACAGCTGGTCGTCCCGCACCAGTTCCGAGGTGAGTTGTTGAGGATTGCCCATGAGATTCCACTCGCTGGACACTTGGGGATTAGCAAAACTAAGGCACGGCTGTCTCAACACTTCTATTGGCCCAAGATGGGGACAGATGTGACTAACTACTGCCGCTCCTGTATCACCTGTCAAAGAGTGGGGAAGGCGGGGCCTGCTCTTAAGGCTCCCCTGATCCCGTTGCCAGTGATAGAGGAGCCTTTCCAGAGGATCGCGGTGGACATTGTGGGCCCGCTGGCCGTCCCCAGCAGCTCTGGAAAGCAATACATCCTGACTGTGGTAGACTACGCTACCCGGTACGCGGAGGCGGTAGCTCTGTCCTCAACTAGGGCAGATAAGGTGGCAGATGCACTGGTGACCATCTTTTCACGGGTAGGATTTCCCAGGGAGATGCTTACCGATCAAGGGACCCAATTTATGTCTCGCCTAATGAAGGCTCTCTGCAGCAAAATGCAGGTGACGCGTATGGTATCGAGTGCGTATCACCCACAGACCAATGGTTTGTGTGAGCGCTTTAACGGTACCCTCAAACAGATGCTCCGCATGCTGGTTGAGACCCAGGGACGCGATTGGGAGCGGTACCTCCCACACCTGCTATTTGCCTACAGAGAAGTCCCGCAGGCCTCGACGGGGTTCTCCCCCTTCGAGCTCCTGTATGGTAGGCGAGTCCGGGGACCCCTTGGGTTGATAAGAGAATCCTGGGAAGATGAGCCAAACCCCACGGAAGTGTCCATCGTGGATTATGTCATGCGCTTCCGCGACAAGATGCAGACCTTGACGCAGTTGGTGCATGACAACATGACACAGGCTCAGGCTGACCAGAAGCACTGGTACGACCAGAACGCCCGGGAGCGGACCTACCAGGTGGGTCAAAAGGTGTGGGTGCTGGTCCCCGTACCAAAGGATAAGCTTCAGGCAGCCTGGGAAGGCCCGTACGTCGTGCACCAACAGCTCAACCCAGCCACCTACGTGGTCATGCTTGACCACACTCGGGGTAGGCGCAAGGCCTTTCACGTCAACATGATGAAGGCCCATCACGAACGTGAAGCCTGCGTCCTACCGGTCTGCAATCTGCCCGAGGACGGGGAAGAGGATCCCCTTCTAGACATGCTGGCCCAAGCTAATGCCAATGGGTCCATTGAGGACATGGAGGTAAATGCCTCGCTAACCGTCTCCCAGCGGTTGCAGTTGCTGACCACTCTGGAACCCTTCCGGGCCGAGTTCACGAACCGACCCGGAAGGACCGAGTTGGCAGTCCACGAGGTGGACACCAGGAATCACGCCCCGTTACGGCGGACACCTTATCGGATCTCTGAGGAAGTGCAGCAGATTATGCGCCAGGAGATCCATGAGATGTTGCAGCTGGGGGTGATCCGGCAGTCCAAAAGCGCGTGGGCCTCACCTGTAGTTCTCGTGCCAAAAAAGGATCGGACCACCCGGTTCTGCGTGGACTACAGGGGGCTCAACGCCATCACTACCTCTGATACGCACCCAATGCCACGCATCGAGGATCTGCTGGAGCGGTTGGCGAATGCCAAGTACATATCCATCATGGATTTGAGCCGGGGATACTGGCAGATTCCCCTGAGCCCTGCGGCGCAGGAGAAATCCGCCTTTATCACCCCTTTTGGACTGTACGAGTCCACGGTCATGCCTTTCGGCATGAAGAATGCCCCTGCCACTTTTCAGCGGATGGTCAACCACCTGCTTCAGGGACTGGAGGAGTACGCTGTGGCGTACCTGGACGACATTGCCGTCTTCAGTTCCACCTGGGAGGAACACCTTCAGCATCTCCAGGAGGTGCTCAAGCGTATTCACCAGGCAGGTCTGACCATCAAGCCGGGAAAATGCCAGATGGGCATGAGGGAGGTCCACTACCTGGGGCACCGGGTAGGTGGGGGTTCCATGAGTCCAGAGCCCGAGAAAGTGGACGCGATCGTGTCCTGGCCCACCCCCAGGACCAAAAAGCAGGTGAAGTCCTTCCTGGGCACTGCAGGGTACTATAGGCGTTTCGTACCGAACTATAGCGCCATTGCAAAACCCTTGACGGACCTCACCAAGGGCGGTCTACCCCAAACAGTCCGCTGGACAGATGGCTGTGAGGCGGCATTCCGAGCTTTGAAAACAGCCCTGTGCAGCTCGCCGGTGTTGAGAGCCGTCGACAGCAGTCGGCCCTTCCTGGTACAGACTGACGCCAGCGAATTTGGCCTCGGTGCTGTACTCAGCCAGGTTGATTCGGGGGACCAGGAGCACCCCGTGTTGTACCTGAGCCGGAAACTTCTGCCAAGGGAAGTGGCATACTCCACCATCGAGAAGGAGTGCCTGGCCATGGTCTTGGCACTGCAACGTTTGCAGCCGTACCTGTACGGGCGCACCTTCAAGGTAGTCACCGACCACAACCCTCTGAGCTGGCTGCACACAGTGTCCGGAACCAATGGTAGGTTGCTACGCTGGAGCCTTGCCCTGCAGCAGTATGATTTTGCCGTACAACACAAGAAAGGCAGTGATCATGGGAATGCTGATGGGTTGTCCCGACGTGGCGAACCCGCTGAGGTGCGCATGGCGGATTACCGAGAGGTCATGCCTCCGTAGCGCCCTCTAAGGGGGGGAGGTGTCATGATACTGTAAGCTTCATTTCTGGTGCTGTTTCCAGAACTTTCCCCATAGAACTACAACCCCCACCGTTTGCTAGCACAGGGCAAAGTTACCCCTCCCTCCTTCTCTCTGCAGCTCACTTATCTCTCATCCCTCCCACCTCAGGAATTTTTCTTTGTCTTCCCAAACCCTGCAAAAGTCCTATAGCAGCCATTTTGGAGAATTCATCCTTTTGGCTTATAACACGGTGGGAAGTTGCGTCAGAAACACGAACGTCACTGTGTTGAACCATGCGCCGACGGGCATCGTTCCCGTGGTACCGGTGAACCCGTAACTCCAACAGAGCCCGAGAAATGGAATTCTCGGGTGCCCCATGAGCTATGTCACCCAAGTTTGGGTTCATTTGAACCATTATTTCAAAGCAAGATCATTGATAGGTCTGCCATTATTCTGCTAGAGTTCCCCGCTGAGTTATGGACCTTATGATATTTCAGAGCTCAAATCATACACTTCTGTCCCTGGGAGGTGGCCAGAAAAACCAGCCCCGTTTGTGAGGTCAGCAGCCCACATGTATAAGTCTGGCAGTGACCCCCCCCCTGAGCCAGTCCCTGCTGTGAGGTCCTAAGTAAGAGATCTGCCAATGAACTATGACGTGTGGCTCCTTCCCCCAGCCTGGCTTGCCTATGCATATGTAACTATCATGTGAGTTATCTTTCATTCTTAATCCCATTTTATTTTATAACTGCATCTGTACATAAGATATTGTCTCAGTTTGTTACATCTTTTTATATTATATAAGCACTGCCTGTTTTTTAAGGAATAAACCTATAAATTTATTAGTTTGTTTCTCCTGCTCTATAAACGAATTTGCACGTGCCTGAAGCACTGCGCTACTGTTTTGGGGTTGCTACGGACCCTCTTGATAAATTGTTCATCAAAAGCCGTAGCTGGTGGCAGCTAAAAAGAAGGGGTGTAAAGTGTTGACCTATGGGGTGGCGTTGGCGGTGACGGAGCGGGTTTTATAAGTGTATTACCCAGCTGCGGCTCGGAGTAATTATAATTCCCTCACTGCAGCGTGCCCAATAGCCAGCACACATCCAAGTGACCCGTCTGGCGACTGATTATCCTAGGTGCAGTTCCCTGACTGACCTGAGGGTAAGGGGGGCGCCAGAGAGCTGCAAGTTCCTAAGTGGAAGTGGGATAATTATAAATCCCTGCAGTTTACTGGGTCGGACGGCAGCAGCCGTCGTGTGTGTGCGCGTTTTCGTCACATTTTCAGCACGGAGGGATCACAAGCCGTGATACCCCGGGCTACCGTGTGGCGGACCGCGTGCCCGTTCATCACAACCATGTTCCAAATTATTATGCAAATGATATTTTTCTCTGATTTTCCTAAGTGGTCGGTGCAAATCACAGTCAGTCTAATTAAAAATCATCACCCGTTAGAGTATACATCGAATTTTATTGAAGAACCCTCCCAATGATAACAGTATAATCTCCCAAATGAATAAAACTCAAAATGCACTGTTCCAAATTATTAGGCACAGTAGAATTTCTAAACATTTGATATGTTTTAAAGAACTGAAAATGCTCATTTGTGGAATTTGCAGCATTAGGAGGTCACATTCACTGAACAAAAAAGCTATTTAACTCCAAAACATCCTAACAGGCCAAGTTACATGTTAACATAGGAACCCTTCTTTGATATCACCTTCACAATTCTTGTGTTAGAACTCTCCTGTTAGTTTTTTTTTATCTTGCTGGTCACATGACCTTTGTGGCCTATTTAATCCGGCTCCACCCTTCTGGCTTTGCTGGACTTCATTGTAACTTATACTCTTAAGCTAGCCAGGTGCTCTGTTACCTGTTGCAGTATTTTTGCAGTTTTTTTTTTTTTTTTTGCAGTCTTGCTTTTAATATATTCAGGAGGCCGTAATGGCACAGCGAAAATAAAAAACGTAGAGTAGGACTGCCCCATATGAGAATGCCTTGTCGTGGCGGGGTGGCTCAAAAAATTGATCAATTATTTGCCAAATGTCTCATTTTTAAGAAAACAGAAACTAATATGTGCAGATGCACTTAATGTATTTCATGCTGATCATGTGCGGCGCTGGCTTCTCTTCTTTTTTTCTTTGTTATTGGTACGTGGCTGACCACCACTTGTTGCCGTGCGCGCCGGGTTATGCATGCCATTTCATCTGTTTTTTTTCTTTTGGTGATTGACCCAGGCTGCTGTACACACATACAGCAGCCTTGCCCTGCCCCAGGCTCTGCGTAATTGTGCACCTGTGTCTGGGCCTGTTTCACCCTTTATCTGTGGTTGCTGGTTTGGCAAGTGTGGAGGTCAGACCTGAAATGTCCATCTCTGGACCTGGTCGGTTTTTATCTGCGCTTGCCTTACTGGCACCATGGGAGTGATTCAGCAATGCTTCAGGTACTTTTGCAGTATTTTTGCAGTTTTTTTTTTTTTTTTGCAGTCTTGCTTTTAATATATTCAGGAGGCCGTAATGGCACAGCGAAAATAAAAAACGTAGAGTAGGACTGCCCCATATGAGAATGCCTTGTCGTGGCGGGGTGGCTCAAAAAATTGATCAATTATTTGCCAAATGTCTCATTTTTAAGAAAACAGAAACTAATATGTGCAGATGCACTTAATGTATTTCATGCTGATCATGTGCGGCGCTGGCTTCTCTTCTTTTTTTCTTTGTTATTGGTACGTGGCTGACCACCACTTGTTGCCGTGCGCGCCGGGTTATGCATGCCATTTCATCTGTTTTTTTTCTTTTGGTGATTGACCCAGGCTGCTGTACACACATACAGCAGCCTTGCCCTGCCCCAGACTCTGCGTAATTGTGCACCTGTGTCTGGGCCTGTTTCACCCTTTATCTGTGGTTGCTGGTTTGGCAAGTGTGGAGGTCAGACCTGAAATGTCCATCTCTGGACCTGGTCGGTTTTTATCTGCGCTTGCCTTACTGGCACCATGGAGTGATTCAGCAATGCTTCAGGTACTTTTGCAGTATTTTTGCAGTTTTTTTTTTTTGCAGTCTTGCTTTTAATATATTCAGGAGGCCGTAATGGCACAGCGAAAATAAAAAACGTAGAGTAGGACTGCCCCATATGAGAATGCCTTGTCGTGGCGGGGTGGCTCAAAAAATTGATCAATTATTTGCCAAATGTCTCATTTTTAAGAAAACAGAAACTAATATGTGCAGATGCACTTAATGTATTTCATGCTGATCATGTGCGGCGCTGGCTTCTCTTCTTTTTTTCTTTGTTATTGGTACGTGGCTGACCACCACTTGTTGCCGTGCGCGCCGGGTTATGCATGCCATTTCATCTGTTTTTTTTCTTTTGGTGATTGACCCAGGCTGCTGTACACACATACAGCAGCCTTGCCCTGCCCCAGGCTCTGCGTAATTGTGCACCTGTGTCTGGGCCTGTTTCACCCTTTATCTGTGGTTGCTGGTTTGGCAAGTGTGGAGGTCAGACCTGAAATGTCCATCTCTGGACCTGGTCGGTTTTTATCTGCGCTTGCCTTACTGGCACCATGGGAGTGATTCAGCAATGCTTCAGGTACTTTTGCAGTATTTTTGCAGTTTTTTTTTTTTGCAGTCTTGCTTTTAATATATTCAGGAGGCCGTAATGGCACAGCGAAAATAAAAAACGTAGAGTAGGACTGCCCCATATGAGAATGCCTTGTCGTGGCGGGGTGGCTCAAAAAATTGATCAATTATTTGCCAAATGTCTCATTTTTAAGAAAACAGAAACTAATATGTGCAGATGCACTTAATGTATTTCATGCTGATCATGTGCGGCGCTGGCTTCTCTTCTTTTTTTCTTTGTTATTGGTACGTGGCTGACCACCACTTGTTGCCGTGCGCGCCGGGTTATGCATGCCATTTCATCTGTTTTTTTTCTTTTGGTGATTGACCCAGGCTGCTGTACACACATACAGCAGCCTTGCCCTGCCCCAGGCTCTGCGTAATTGTGCACCTGTGTCTGGGCCTGTTTCACCCTTTATCTGTGGTTGCTGGTTTGGCAAGTGTGGAGGTCAGACCTGAAATGTCCATCTCTGGACCTGGTCGGTTTTTATCTGCGCTTGCCTTACTGGCACCATGGGAGTGATTCAGCAATGCTTCAGGTATTTTTGCAGTTTTTTTTTTTGCAGTCTTGCTTTTAATATATTCAGGAGGCCGTAATGGCACAGCGAAAATAAAAAACGTAGAGTAGGACTGCCCCATATGAGAATGCCTTGTCGTGGCGGGGTGGCTCAAAAAATTGATCAATTATTTGCCAAATGTCTCATTTTTAAGAAAACAGTTAGAAACTAATATGTGCAGATGCACTTAATGTATTTCATGCTGATCATGTGCGGCGCTGGCTTCTCTTCTTTTTTTCTTTGTTATTGGTACGTGGCTGACCACCACTTGTTGCCGTGCGCGCCGGGTTATGCATGCCATTTCATCTGTTTTTTTTCTTTTGGTGATTGACCCAGGCTGCTATACACACATACAGCAGCCTTGCCCTGCCCCAGGCTCTGCGTAATTGTGCACCTGTGTCTGGGCCTGTTTCACCCTTTATCTGTGGTTGCTGGTTTGGCAAGTGTGGAGGTCAGACCTGAAATGTCCATCTCTGGACCTGGTCGGTTTTTATCTGCGCTTGCCTTACTGGCACCATGGGAGTGATTCAGCAATGCTTCAGGTACTTTTGCAGTATTTTTGCAGTTTTTTTTTTGCGGTCTTGCTTTTAATATATTCAGGAGGCCGTAATGGCACAGCGAAAATAAAAAACGTAGAGTAGGACTGCCCCATATGAGAATGCCTTTTCGTGGCGGGGTGGCTCAAAAAATTGATAAATTATTTGCCAAATGTCTCATTTTTAAGAAAACAGTTAGAAACTAATATGTGCAGATGCACTTAATGTATTTCATGCTGATCATGTGCGGCGCTGGCTTCTCTTCTTTTTTGCTCTGTTACCTAACTCAGACAGTTTTTGCTTGGTCTTTTGACCTCTATGTTCTATGTTCTTTGTTTTGCCTTTTGCTGCTACAACTTCTGTTAGGAGGTGTCCATCTTTTCTCCCAGTCCCTAGTCCTTGTAGGGATCCCTCCCTCACATCTATAGGTCTTCGTTCAGACTAGCTGAGGACTTTAGCGGGTCTGATCGCAGGATCAGGTTCCCCGTTACATCGTAGGGATCCAGCTTAGTTCTATTGTAGGGACAGACCTCCCTTCTTTCCTTAGTGCTTGTAGCAGATCATAACAGTAAGTCCAGCCCAAAAATATCTCTAAGGAAAGATTTCCAGTTTTCATCATGGTGTCGGTTCAGGATTTGGCTCAACTCCTGCAGGTACTCTCTCTGGAGGTGGCTGAGATCCAGCAACACGTGAGTAGTTGTTCTGGAGCACATTTCGTGGAGCCAAAGGTACGTTTGCCTGATTTATTTTTTGGTGAACAACAAGATTTTTTTTCTTTTAACCCCTTCAAGACCCAGCCTATTTTGACCTCAAAGACCTTGCCATTTTTTGCAATTCTGACCAGTGTCCCTTTATGAGGTAATAACTCAGGAACGCTTCAACGGATCCTAGCGATTCTGAGATTGTTTTTTCGTGACATATTGGGCTTCATGTTAGTGGTAAATTTAGGTCGATAATTTTTGCGTTTATTTGTGAAAAAAATGGAAATTTGGCGAAAATTCTGAAAATTTTGTAATTTTCAAATTTTTAATTTTTATTCTGTTAAACCAGAGAGTTATGTGGCACAAAATAGTTAATAAATAACATTTCCCACATGTCTACTTTACATCAGCACAATTTTGGGAACAACATTTTTTTTTGTTAGGAAGTTATAAGGGTTAAAAGTTGACCAGCGATTTCTCATTTTTACAGCAAAATTTACAAAACCATTTTTTTTAGGGACCACCTCACATTTGAAGTCACTTTGAGAGGTCTATATGGCAGAAAATACCCAAAAGTGACACCTTTATAAAACCTGCACCCCTCAAGCTACTCAAAACTACATTCAAGAAGATTATTAACCCTTCAAGTGCGACACAGGAACTAAAGCAACGTGGAAGGAAAAAATGGACATTTTAATTTTTCCAACAAAAATTTTCTTTTAGCATCAATTTTTTCATTTTTACATGGGCATCAGGATAAAATGGATCCTAAAATTTGTTGGGCAATTTCTCCTGAGTACACAGATACCTCATATGTGGTCATAAACCACTGTATGGGCGCACGGCAGGGCTCAGAAGGGAAGGAGCGCCATTTGACTTTTTGAATGGAAAATATGCTGGAATATTTAGCGGTTGCCATGTCGCATTTGGAGAGTTCCTGTGTGCCTAAACATTGGAGCTCCCCCACAAGTGACCCCATTTTGGAAACTAGACGCCCTAAGGAACTTATCTAGATGCATAGTGATCACTTTGAACCCCCAGGTGCTTCACAAATTGATCTGTAAAAAAAAGAAAGTACTTTTTTTTCACAAAAATTTTCTTTTAGCCTCAGTTTTTTCATTTTCACATGGGCAACAGTATAAATTGGATCCTAAAATTTGTTGGGCAATTTCTCTTGAGTACACAGATACCTCATATGTGGTCATAAACCACTGTTTGGGCGCACGGCAGGGCTCAGAAGGGAAGGAGCGCCATTTGACTTTTTGAATGGAAAATATGCTGGAATATTTAGCGGTTGCCATGTCGCATTTGGAGAGTTCCTGTGTGCCTAAACATTAGAACTCCCCCACAAGTGACCCCATTTTGGAAACTAGACCCCCTAAGGAACTTATCTAGATGCATAGTGATCACTTTGAACCCCCAGGTGCTTCACAAATTGATCTGTAAAAAAAAGAAAGTACTTTTTTTTCACAAAAATTTTCTTTTAGCCTCAGTTTTTTCATTTTCACATGGGCAACAGTATAAATTGGATCCTAAAATTTGTTGGGCAATTTCTCCTGAGTACACAGATACCTCATATGTGGTCATAAACTACTGTTTGGGCGCACGGCAGGGCTCAGAAGGGAAGGAGCGCCATTTGACTTTTTGAATGGAAAATATGCTGGAATATTTAGCGGTTGCCATGTCGCATTTGGAGAGTCCCTGTGTGCCTAAACATTGGAGCTTCCCCACAAGTGACCCCATTTTGGAAACTAGACCCCCTAAGGAACTTATCTAGATGCATAGTGAGCACTTTGAACCCCCAGGTGCTTCACAAATTGATCCGTAAAAAAAAGAAAGTACTTTTTTTTCACAAAAATTTTCTTTTAGCCTCAGTTTTTTTCATTTTCACATGGGCAACAGTATAAATTGGATCCTAAAATTTGTTGGGCAATTTCTCCTGAGTACACAGATACCTCATATGTGGTCATAAACCACTGTTTGGGCGCACGGCAGGGCTCAGAAGGGAAGGAGCGCCATTTGACTTTTTGAATAGAAAATATGCTGGAATATTTAGCGGTTGCCATGTCGCATTTGGAGAGTCCCTGTGTGCCTAAACATTGGAGCTCCCCCACAAGTGACCCCATTATGGAAACTAGACCCCCTAAGGAACTTATCTAGATGCATAGTGAGCACTTTGAACTCCCAGGTGCTTCACAAATTGATCCGTAAATAAAAGAAAGTACTTTTTTTTCACAAAAATTTTCTTTTAGCCTCAGTTATTTTCATTTTCACATGGGCAACAGTATAAATTGGATCCTAAAATTTGTTGGGCAATTTCTCCTGAGTACACAGATACCTCATATGTGGTCATAAACCACTGTTTGGGCGCACGGCAGGGCTCAGAAGGGAAGGAGCGCCATTTGACTTTTTGAATGGAAAATATGCTGGAATATTTAGCGGTTGCTATGTCGCATTTGGAGAGTCCCTGTGTGCCTAAACATTGGAGCTCCCCCACAAGTGACCCCATTTTGGAAACTAGACCCCCTAAGGAACTTATCTAGATGCATAGTGAGCACTTTGAACCCCCAGGTGCTTCACAAATTGATCCGTAAAAAAAAGAAAGTACTTTTTTTTCACAAAAATTTTCTTTTAGCCTCAGTTTTTTTCATTTTCACATGGGCAACAGTATAAATTGGATCCTAAAATTTGTTGGGCAATTTCTCCTGAGTACACAGATACCTCATATGTGGTCATAAACCACTGTTTGGGCGCACTGCAGGGCTCAGAAGGGAAGGAGCGCCATTTGACTTTTTGAATGGAAAATATGCTGGAATATTTAGCGGTTGCCATGTCGCATTTGGAGAGTTCCTGTGTGCCTAAACATTGGAGCTCCCCCACAAGTGACCCCATTTTGGAAACTAGACGCCCTAAGGAACTTATCTAGATGCATAGTGAGCACTTTGAACCCCAGGTGCTTCACAGAAGTTTATAACGCAGAGCCGCGAAAATAAAAAATCATTTTTTTTCTCAAAAAATGATTTTTTAGCCCACTGTTTTTTATTTTCACAATGGTTACAGGAGAAATTGGACTTCAAAAGTTGTTGTCCAGTTTCTCCTGAGTACGCTAGTACCCCATATGTGAGGGGGAACCACTGTTTGGGCACACGTCAGGGCTCGGAAGGGATGTAGTGACGCTTTGAAATGCCGACTTGATGGAATGGTCTGCGGGCATCTTGTTACGTTTGCAGAGCCCCTGATGTGCCTAAACAGTAGAAACTCCCCACAAGTGACCCCATTTTGGAAACTAGACCCGGCAAAGAACTTATCTAGATGTGTGGTGAGCACTTTGAACCCCCAAGGGCTACACAGAAGTTTATAACGCCCGGGCATGAAAATAAAAAAATCATATTTTTTCCACAATCAGGATCTTTTAGTCCCCAATTTTTTTATTTTCCCAAGGGTAACATGAGAAATTAGACCCAAAAGTTGTTGTCCAATTTGTCCTGAGTATGCTGATATCCCATATGTGGGAGAAAACTACTGTATGGGCACACGTCGGGGCTCGGATGGGAAGTAGCGACGTTTTGAAATGCCCATTTGATGGAATGGTCTTCGGGCGTCATGTTACGTTTGCAGAGTCCCTGATGTGCCTAAACAGTAGAAACTCCCCACAAGTGACCCCATTTTGGAAATTAGATCCCCCAAGGAACTCCTATAGATGTGTGATAAGCACTTTGAATCTCCAAGTCCTTCACAGAAGTTTATAACGCAGAGCCGTGAAAATATAAAATCATTTTTTTTCCACAAAAATAATTTTTAGTCCCCAATTTTTTTTCCCAATGTTAACAGGAGAAATTAGAACCCCCAAAGTTGTTGTGCAATTTTTCCCGAGTACGCTGATACCCCATATGTGGGGATAAACCACTGTTTGGGCATACGTCGGGGCTTGGAATAAAGGGAGCACTGTTTGACTTTTTGAACGCAAAATTTGCAGGAATCAATGGTGGCTCCATGTCGCGTATGGAGACCCCCTGATGTGCCTAAATAGTGGAAACCCCTCAATTCTAACTCCAACCCTAACCCCAACACACCCCTAACCCCAACCCTAACCCCTACACACACCTAACCCTAATACAAACCCTAATCATAACCCTAACCCCAACACACCCCTAACCCTAATCCCAACTCTAACCATAAACCTAACTACAAGCCTAACCCTAATTCCAACCCTAATTCCAACCCTAACCCTAATTCCAACCCTAACCCAAATTCCAACCCTAACCGTAATTCTAACCTTAACCCTAATGCTAACCCTAACCCTAGTTCTAACCCTAAGGCTGGGTTCATATTGCGTTTTACCAGCCCGTTCAACACGTAGCGGTGACCGGCTGGTAACGGTATAGCATAACGCGATCGCGTTATGCTATACCCGCTAGCGCAGATGAATCAGCAGATAATCAGCCGCGGATCCGCAGCAAAATCCGCCGCGGATCTGCAGCGAATCAGCAGCGAAATCCGCCGCGGATCAGCAGCGAAATCAGCCGCGGATCAGCGGCGAAATCAGCCGCGGATCAGCAGCGAAATCAGCCGCGGATCAGTAGCGAAATCAGCCGCGGATCAGCAGCGAAATCCGCTGCGGATCCGCAGCGAATCAGCAGCAAAATCAGTCGCGGATCAGCAGCGAAATCCGCCGTGGATCAGCAGCAAAATCAGCCGCGGATCCGCAGCGAATCAGCAGCGAAATCCGCCGCGGATCAGCAGCGAAATCCGCCGCGGATCAGCAGCGAAATGAGCCGCGGATCAGCAGCGAAATTAGCCGCGGATCAGCAGCGAAATCAGCCGCGGATCAGCAGCGAAATCAGCCGCGGATCAGCAGCGAAATCCGCTGCGGATTCGCAGCGAATCAGCAGCAAAATCAGTCGGGGATCAGCAGCGAAATCCGCCGCGAATCAGCAGCGACATCCGCCGCAAATCAGCAGCGAAATCAGCCGCGGATCCGCCGCGGATCAGCAGCGAAATCCGCCGTGAATCCGCAGCGAAATCCGCCGCGGATCAGCAGCGAAATCCGCCGCGGATCAGCAGCGAAATCAAGCCGCGGATCAGCAGCGAAATCAGCCGCGGATCAGCAGCGAAATCAGCCGCGGATCAGTAGCGAAATCAGCCGCGGATCTGCAGCGAAATCAGCCGCGGATCAGCAGCGAAATCCGCTGCGGATCTGCAGCGAATCAGCAGCAAAATCAGCCGCGGATCCGCAGCGAATCAGAAGCGAAATCAGCCGCGGATCAGCAGCGAAATCCGCTGCGGATTCGCAGCGAATCAGCAGCAAAATCAGTCGGGGATCAGCAGCGAAATCCGCCGCGAATCAGCAGCGACATCCGCCGCAAATCAGCAGCGAAATCAGCCGCGGATCCGCCGCGGATCAGCAGCGAAATCCGCCGTGAATCCGCAGCGAAATCCGCCGCGGATCAGCAGCGAAATCCGCCGCGGATCAGCAGCGAAATAAGCCGCGGATCAGCAGCGAAATCAGCCGCGGATCAGCAGCGAAATCAGCCGCGGATCAGTAGCGAAATCAGCCGCGGATCTGCAGCGAAATCAGCCGCGGATCAGCAGCGAAATCCGCTGCGGATCTGCAGCGAATCAGCAGCAAAATCAGCCGCGGATCCGCAGCGAATCAGCAGCGAAATCCGCTGCGGATCCGCAGCGAATCAGCAGCAAAATCAGTCGTGGATCAGCAACGAAATCCGCCGCGGATCCGCAGCGAAATCCGCAGCGGATCAGCAGCGAAATCCGCAGCGGATCAGCAGCGAAATCCGCCGCGGATCAGCAGCGAAATCCGCGCGATCAGCAGCGAAATCCGCCGCGGATCAGCAGCGAAATCCGCCGCGATTCAGCAGCGAAATCAGCCGCGGATCAGCAGCGAAATCCGCCGCGGATCAGCAGCAAAATCCGCTGTGGATTCGCAGCGAAATCAGTCGTGGATTAGCAGCGAAATCAGCCGCGGATCTGCAGCGAAATCCGCCGCGGATCCGCAGCGAAATCCGCCACACGTTGCGGATTTTGCTGCGGATCCGCGGCGTATTTTGCTGCGGATCCGCGGCGGATTTCGCTGCTGATCTGCGGCGGATATCGCTGCGCATCCGCGGCTGATTTCGCTGCTGATCCGCCGCGGATCAGCAGCGAAATCCGCCGCAGATCCGCAGCAAAATACGCCGCGGATCCGCAGCAAAATCCGCAACGTGTGCACAGGCCCTAATAGGAAAAAAAAAAAAATAAAAAATCTTTATTTTTTTTTATTTGTCCCTACCTATGATAAAGGGGGGGTTCATTTACTTTTTTTATTTTGATCACTGTGACAGTTTATCACAGTGATCAAAATAAATTTTTGGACACTGGGGGGCGCACTGCGCATGCGCCGGCCGGCGGGCGCACTGCGCATGCGCCCGCCATTTTCCAAGATGGCGGCGCCCATGAAGAGGCCCGGGCGGACGCCGGGACCGATCCAGGGACATCGGTGGATCGGGAGAGGTGAGTAGGGTGGTCGGAAGGTTAGGGGGGGGGATCGGAAGGTGGGGGCACCGGAGCAAAGGAGGAGGGGAGCTGTTAGTGACGGCGGTGACCGATCACTGCCATCTTTCGGTGGCGGCGGCAGATCGCCGCCGTGACTCGGTGTGGGGGGGTCAGGTCTCGGTGTCCAGCCATGGCAGATGCTATTGCAGCATCGGCCATGGCTGGATTGTAATATTTCACCAATTAAATTGGTGAAATATTACAGATTGCTCTGATTGGCTGTTTCACTTTTAACAGCCAATCAGAGCGATCGTGGCCACGGGGGGGTTAAGCCAACCCCCCTGTGGTGAAGCACAAAGGGTCCTGTAACTGCGGGTCGGGTGACCTTTGAGTGACCCCGGTCTCCCGGCCCGCAGGGACGAGATCCTTTCATGACGCAGGGTATGCGTCATAGGTCGGAATGGCACCGACTTTCATGACGCATACGCTGTGTCAAAGGTCGGGAAGGGGTTAAAAATGCTTGCTTGTATTTCTGTTTGAGACCCAGATCCTCTGGTGATGAATCCCAGCGCATAGGGTTCATAATGTCACTTTTGCGCAAAGAACCTCAGGACTGGGCCTTTTCTCTGCAACCTAGTGACCCATGCTTTAGATCAGTGGATAGTTTTTTTTCTGCTTTGGGGTTATTATATGACGATCCTGATTGTGTTTCATCAGCTGAGACAGAATTGAGACGTTTGAGACAGGGATCAGGTAATGTGGAAAAATACTGTACTCACTTCCGTCGGTGGTCTACTCAGGTGGGGTGTAACGATTCAGCCTTGAAAAGTTTGTTTCTTGCAGGGCTAAGTGAAAGGGTTAAAGATTTGCTGATTGCTTATCCCATACCTGGTAACTTGCAAGAGGCTATGCAATTAGCCATACGGGTGGATAGGAGACTGCGTGCAAGGGTTAATGAGAGTAAATCCTCTGCCATGTCAGCTCCAAGTCTTGAGAGTTTCTGTTCTGACATTTGAGAGCCGATGGAGATCGGAGTGATGGCATCTCGCTCTGAGGAAAAAGACCGCCGTTTTTCTGAAGGTTTGTGCTTTTATTGCGGCAAATCTGACCATTTCATTAAGAACTGTGTGCTGCGTATGAACAAAAAAAAAAATAAAGGTCAGTTTTGCCCCTTTAGCCTGTTTAAATACTAAGGGCGGTTTTCTTTCTGCTACTACTACTGCTGCTCAGGAAGAATTAATGGATTTTCGGGTATTTGTCGATTGTGGTTCCACTCTGAATGTGATTGATGGGGAATTCTTGGAAAAACTTAAATTAAAACCTAAACCTTTGTCATCCCCTATTGCTGTGGTTTCTGTTGATGGTTCTCCCTTGAAGAATGTTACTCACAAGATCTGTGAATTTCCTCTCACTATTAATGGTGTTCACCAAGAGAATTTGGGTTTGGTAGTTTTGAATAATTTGCCTTCTCCAGTGATTTTGGGTTTACCCTGGTTAAAATTACACAATCCTGTACTGGACTGGTCTACCAATGAAATTAAGTCCTGAAGCCCCAAGTGTTATGACCAATGTTATAACGGGCGTATTGCTGCTGTGGATAAAGGGGAATTACCTGTACCTATTCAGGATTTTTGGAAAGTTTTTTCTGAGAAGGAATCGCAGATTTTGCCCCCTCATAGAGACTATGATTGTACTATTGAATTTGTCCCTGGAGCGACTCTTCCAAAAAGTTGTTTATTTAATTTGACTATTCTTGAGAGAAAGGCTTTGGAGGAGTACATACAGACAAGCTTGGCCGCCGGTCACATTAGACCTTCTAAGTCTCCTGTGGCTGTTGGATTTTTTTTTGTTAAAAAAAAGGACGGCGGTTTACGTCCTTGTTTGGACTTTCGTGAGATTAATAAAATTACTGTACGCAATCCTTACCCACTGCCATTGATTCCTGATTTGTTTAACCAGTTAGTGGGGGCCAAGTGGTTTTCCAAAATTGATCGGGGGCATACAATTTGTTGCGCATGAAGGAGGGTGACGAATGGAAGACTGCGTTTAACACTCCTGTGGGGCATTTTGAGAATCTGGTTATGCCTTTTGGTCTTACCAACGCTCCTGCATTTTTCAGAATCTTATTAATGACATCCTTAGACCTTTGATCGGCAAAAGTGTGGTTGTGTATTTGGATGACATTTTGATTTATTCACCGGATCTGGAGTCTCATTGGCGGAGTGTGCGTGAGGTATTACAGTTGTTAATGGACAATTCGCTTTTTGCTAAGCTGGAGAAATGTGAGTTCGCTGTACAGAGAATTAGTTTTTTGGGCTACATTATCTCCAGCGAAGGTTTTGAGATGGACCCGGTGAAAGTTCAAGCTGTGCAGGAATGTCCTAGGCCTATTGGTTTGAAATCGTTACAGAGGTTTTTGGGTTTCGCCAATTATTATAGAAAATTCATTAAAAATTTTTCTATTATTGTCAAGACACTGACCGATCTCACCAGGAAAGGTGCTAATGCAGTTCAGTGGACTACTGAGGCCATTGAAGCTTTTGTGTTTTTAAAGGAGAGGTTCAGCTCTGCTCCCATCCTTATGCAGCCTGATGTGACTAAACCGTTTTTGGTTGAGGTTGATGCTTCTTCTGTGGGGGTCGGCGCGGTGTTGTCTCAGGAAAACACGGATGGAGTGCATCCTTGTGCTTTTTTTTTCAAAAAAATTTTCTGAGACTGAACTGAATTATGATATTTGTAATCGGGAATTATTGGCCATTAAACTAGCATTTGAACACTGGCGGCATCTCTTGGAAGGTGCTGAATTTCCTGTTCAGGTTTTCACGGATCATAAAAATCTGATCTATCTTGATGCTGCCAAACGCTTGAATGCCCGTCAGGCTAGATGGGCACTGTTTTTCTCGCGGTTTAATTTTTCTGTCACTTACATCCCAGGTACTAAGAATGTGAAAGCTGATGCTTTGTCTCACAGTTTTTCTCCCATGATTGGTACTGAGGAGGAGGAGAACATTTTACAAGAAGGGGTTGTGATTGCTGCTTTGGACTCTGTGTTGGAAGATGAGATTCTTAAAGCACAGGAGAATGCCCCATCTAACACTCCCCATGGGAGGTTGTTTGTGCCTGGGACCTTTAGGAGAGATTTGTTTGTTGAGTGTCATGAGTCTTGGTTGGCAGGTCATCCTGGAATGTCTGAGACCAAGAGACTTGTGGGTCGCAGTTTTTGGTGGCCTGGATGGCAGAAGGAAGTCATTAAGTGGGTGCGTCAGTGTACTGTGTGTGCTAGATCTAAGTCTTCACATACTTCTGCTGCGGGGTTGCTTTGCCCTCTGGAGGTTCCTAGTGCACCTTGGACACATTAGGCTATGGACTTTATTAGTGACCTTCCCCCCTCTGAGGGTTTCACTGTCATCTGGGTGGTCGTGGACCGTTTTAGCAAGATGTGTCACTTGGTTCCTTTCATCAAACTGCCCTGCGCTAAGAGTCTCGCTAAGGCCTTTGTCAAGGAAATTGTCAGACTACATGGCGTTCCTACTGACATTGTTTCTGATAGGGGACCTCAGTTCGTGGCTCGTTTTTGGCACGCCTTTTGTGACAGGTTGGGTGTTCATTTGTCGTTTTCATCCGGATATCATCCTGAGTCTAATGGCCAGACAGAAAGGAAAAACCAGGATGTTGAGCAGTTCTTGCGTTGTTTTGTGGCAGACAATCAAGAGGGGTGGTCTGAGTTTCTGCCACTTGCTGAATTTGCTCTTAACAATCATACATCCTCCTCTGCTGGTTGTTCGCCTTTTTTTTTGTTGTACTGGGAGACATCGTCGTTTGGGTCATTCTCCAAATTTGTATCGGCCGTGCCTGAAGAGGAAAATTTCTCTCGTGATTTGGAGAGAGTTTGGAAGGATGTGCGTGGTAATCTTCAGGAGGCTAACAGAAAATCTAAAGGGTACTTTGATAGGAAACGGCAAGAGGTTTTGTTTGCTATTGGTGACATGGTTTGGTTATTCTCTAAGAATCTGAGGTTGAGGATTCCTTTTACAAAATTGGGTCCCAAGTTTGTAGGGCCCTTTAAGATGCTTCAGGTTGTTAACCAATCGGCTGTTAGGTTGGAGGTTCCTACCTCCTGGAAGATTAATCCGGTGTTTCATGTTTCTCTTTTGAAAAGAGCTGATGTGTCGGATGGAGACTCCGCTGCCACTGTTCCCCCGGTGGTGGAGGACGGGGAATATGAAATTTCTCGCATCCTAAATTCTAGACGTTATAGAGGGAGTTTGCAGTATCTCGTCGCTTGGAAGGGTTTCGGACCCAAGGATAACTCATGGGTGAGGGCGGATGATGTTTCTGCGTCCAGACTTGTCAGAGCGTTTCACAAGAGGTTTCCGGATAAGCCTGGTCCTAGGGGATCCGGAGAATCCTCTTAGAAGGGGGGGTACTGTTAGAACTCTCCTGTTAGTTTTTTTTTATCTTGCTGGTCACATGACCTTTGTGGCCTATTTAATCTGGCTCCACCCTTCTGGCTTTGCTGAACTTCATTGTAACTTATACTCTTAAGATAGCCAGGTGCTCTGTTACCTAACTCAGACAGTTTTTGCTTGGTCTTTTGACCTCTATGTTTTTTGTTTTGCCTTTTGCTGCTACAACTTCTGTTAGGAGGTGTCCATCTTTTCTCCCAGTCCCTAGTCCTTGTAGGGATCCCTCCCTCACATCTATAGGTCTTCGTTCAGACTAGCTGAGGACTTTAGCGGGTCTGATCGCAGGATCAGGTTCCCCGTTACATCGTAGGGATCCAGCTTAGTTCTATTGTAGGGACAGACCTCCCTTCTTTCCTTAGTGCTTGTAGCAGATCATAACATCTTGCATCCATTGAACTTGTGAGTTTTTGGAGAGTTTCTGCTTGTATTTCTTTGCATGAAATCAGAATAGCCTCCCAGAGCTGCTGTTTTGATGTGAACTGCCTCCCACCCTCATAGATCTTTTGCTTGATGTACTCCAAAGGTTCTCTATAGGGTTGAGGTCAGGGGAAGATGGTGGCCACACCATGCATTTATCTCCTTTTATGCCCATAGCAGCCAATGACTCAGAGGTATTCTTTGCAGCATGAGATGGTGCATTGTCATGCATGAAGATGATTTTGCTCCTGAAGGCATGTTTCTGCTTTTTATACCATGTAAGAAAGTTGTCAGTCAGAAACTCTATATACTTTGCAGAGGTCATTTTCACACCTTCAGGAACCTTAAAGGGCCCTACCAGCTGTTTCCTCATGATTCCGGCCCAAAACATGACTCCTCCACCACCTTGCTGACGTTGCAGCCATGTTGGGACATGGTGGCCATCCACCAACCATCCACTACTCCATCCATCTGGACCATCCAGTGTTGCTCGATACTCATCAGTAAACAAGACTATTTGAAAATTAGTGTTCATGTATGTCTGGGCCCACTGCAACCGTTTCTGCTTGTGAGCACTGTTTAGGGGTGGCCAAATAGTAGGTTTATGCACCACAGCAAGCCTTTGAAGGATCCTACACCTTGAGGTTCGAGGGACTCCAGAGGCACCAGCAGCTTCAAATATCTGTCTGCTGGTTTGCAATGGCTTTTTAGCAGCTGCTCTCTTAATCTGATGAACTTGCCTGGCAGAAACCTTCCTCATTCTGCTTTTATCAGCACAAACACGTCTGTGCTCAGAATCAGCCACAAATCTCTTAACAGTAAGATGATCACCCTTAAGTTTTCGGGAAATATCTAATGCTTTCATCCCTTGACCAAGGCATTGCACTATTTGATGCTTTTCAGCAGCAGAGAGATCCTTTTTCTTTCCCATGTTACTGGAAAACTCTGGCCTGCTTAATAGTGTGGAACATCCAGTTTTCCTTTTATTGGGCTCACATGGCAAACTAATTATCACAGGTATCTGAGATTGATTTCAGTGATCCAAAGAACCCTGAGACACAATACCATCAATGGGTTTCATTTACAAAAAAAAAAAAAAAAACGCTATGACACTTAAAACCAATTTGCATAATAATTTGCAACATGGTGTATAGCCGCCGCAGCTGGTACCCGGGGCGGACTAAAGGAGACACAAGCGGGCAACGGGCGAGATCCGTAAAGAAGCAGGCATGGATGACACACTGGCAGAAGGACATGGCTGAGACAATGGGAAGCTGACAAGGCAGAGGCACAGGAACGCTGTCAGGGTAGGGGCATAGACAGGATGGCAATACCGGCACTGGGACAAGGAGGCGCAAATGAGGCACAGGCAGGACGATAAGGCAGAGGACCGGACCACAGGCAGGGCAGAGGGACCGACTGGCGGACACTGGAGGGGAAACAAAAGAAGAACCCAGTGAGGCACAGAGAAGGCAGCGCAAGCACAGCCTAACAGAGGATGGCAAGGAGCTCGGGCAGGCGAGGGGCCAGAATCAAGTGCAAGTACAAATGATAATCAGACGCCGCCTAAGACGGACGGCTGCCTGATAAGGGAAGTGCCCGAGGACTTCCGGGTCGGGTCCTCCCGGGGGCACAGAGGGGACGGGGAGTTGGCCTGCAGGAAGGTCAATGTGCGCGTGCGCAGCTGAACCCAGCACACACGCGCACTCGACGAGAGTTAAAGCCAGCTGCGAGACCGGAAGTGCGGCCGCCGAGTGGTGAGCACCAGCGCAGGGAGCGCGCCTGGACGCCGCGGACAGGTAAGTATGACAGTGAAGTGCAGGCGGCGTGACAGTGTCCATATACCATCCCCCATTAGTAGTGTCCTTATATCACCCCCCGCTAATAATGTCTGTATACCGCCCCCCGGCTAATAGTGTCCTTATACAGCCTCCCACTAATAGTGTCCATACTCTTGCCCCCACAACTAGTGTCAGTATACTGCCCCTCCACTATTAGTGTCCTTATTAGTGTTGAGCATTCCGATACAGCAAATATCGGGTATCGGCTGATATTCGCGGTATCGGAATTCCGATTCTGAGTTCCAATACTTTTTGCATATCGGATACCGGAATCGGAAGTTTCAAGTAAAGTATATGGGGAGTTACTGTGTCACAGAAGGAAGTATGTGACACAGGAACTTCCCGAAAGAGTCAGTGTCAGTGTCGGTCGGGGCTGTCAGGAGTCAGTCAGCAGTGCACTTACCTTACAGAGGATCCCCGGTGGTCACGTCGTGGATGGATTTCTCGCTGACAGCTGATCGTACCGGCCATTACCCTCTCCCTGGCGGTCACGTGCAGCTTCTCGCGATAAGTGCACGTGACTGCCGGGTACTGGGTTATCTCGTCCAGCTGTACGCTCGCGACAGCTGGCCGTGAGAAATCCAGTCGACGTCACGTGACCGCCGGGTAATCTCCTCAGGTAAGCAGCTTTGCTGTGTCTGGATGACAGGCTGAGCCTGGCATCCAGATGTAGCAGAGCTGGACTCGTCGTGGGACCCTCGTTATCTTGGACTACGTCGGACAGGGAGAATTTGTGTTGGTTATTTTTTTTTTTTTACAGGAGATCGATGACGTCGCAGGATGAGCGTGCAATAAAAAATAATGAAAAGTGTTGTGTATTATTTCATTTAACCCCTTACTGTCCAATGATGTGTACAGTCCGTCATGGCAAGGTGTCAGTTCCGGCACCAGGACGGACTGTGCACGTCATGCCTTTGATCTACCACTGCGTGTAAACACGCAGTGGTAGATCAGTGCCGACAGCTGTCACAGACAGCTGACAGGCACGGCAAGCGGTGCGGGGACCTTTGCTGTCTGCCCCCGCACCTACAGCGCTGTGCTTGGTCAGTCAATCTGACTGACCAAACACAGCAGCGATCGCGCAGGAGAAGCTGAAATTTCAGCTTCTCCAGCGCGATCAGTGCAGGAGCCGGCGCTGCAGTGGCCAGGCTTCCTGCACTGACAGCCAGGAGCGGAGCCCCCACCGCCCCTGGCTGTTAACCCCCTGACTGCTGCGATTGAGCGCGATCGCAGAGCTCAAGGGGGGAGGCAGAGGGTCGGGAGCTCCCTCTGCCTCAGATCGGCGCCCTGCAATGTATTTGCAGGGCCCGATCTCTGCCTTGATGACCTGGGGGTTGTCATGACAACCTCCGGGTCATCTAGCTACGAAAAGCTGCTGTGATCATGCTCACAGCAGCTTTCCCCATAGGTACAATGCATTGCAATGCTGGAGCATTGCAATGCATTGTAACTGCAATAAAAAGTAAAAAAAGTGAAAGTCCCATAAAGGGACAAGTTAAAAAAAATCATTTTTTTAAAAAAATTGTAAAAAAAATATTAAAAAATAACTTAAAAAAAATCCCCTAAAAAATACACATTTTTATGTAATAAAAAAAATAAAAAACAAAAAAAATACACATGTTAGGTATCGCCACGTCCTTAAAAATCCCATCTATAGAAGCGTAACCCTAGTTAACCCCTTCAGTGAAAGCCGTAAAAAAAAAACACAAAAAAGTAGTAAATTATACTTTTTCCAAGCGGTATCATCATACCGCTTGGAAAAAGTGCAATACCCAGCGATCAAAAAGTCAGATATAAATAATCTTGGTACCGCTGAAAACGTCATCTTGTACCGCAAAAAACAAGCCGCTATACAGCATCATCAGCGAAAAAATAAAAAAGTTATAGCTCGCGGAATAAACTGATGCAAAAATAATTATTTTTTCTATAAAATTTTTTATTGTGTAAAAAACGCCAAAACATAAAAAAAATATATAAATGAGGTATCGCTGTAATCGTAGTGACCTGAAGAATAAAGCTGCTTTATCAATTTTACCACACGCGGAACGGAGGAAAAAAAAAAAAAAAAAACAATTCCTGAATTGCTGGTTTTTGTTCATTCTGCTTCCACAAAAATCGGAATAGGAAGCGATCAAAAAACGTTATGTGCCCGAATATGGTACCAATTAAAACGTCAGCTCGTCCCACAAAAAATAAGCCCACAGATAACTCTGTCGGCCGAAATATGGAAAAATTATAGCTCTCAAAATACGGCGATGCAAAAATTTCTTACAAAAAATTATTCCAAAAAAAGCATCTTTTAGTGTGTGACAGAAGCTAAACATGAAAAAAGGATGTAAATCTGGTATCGCTGTAATCGCACCGATCCGAGGAATAAAGTCGCCTAATCACTAATACCGCACGAGGAACGGCGTAAAAAATAAAACCAATTCTTCACCTTTTGTGGATTTGTTCATTGTGCCTCCCAAAGATCGCAGTAAGGCGATCACAGTGGTTACCCCCCACATATGGGGTATCAGCATACTCAGGACAAAATGCACAATAGCTTTTGGGGTCCTATTTCTCCTGTTACCCTTAGAAAAATAAAAATTTGGGGGCAAAAAGGTCATTTTTGTGGAAAAAAATATGATTTTTTTATTTTCACGGCTCTACGTTATAAACTTCTGTGAAGCCCTTTGGGGGGTTCAAAGTGCTGACCACACATCTAGATAAGTTCCTTGGGGGTCTAATTTGCAAAATGGGGTCATTTGTGGGGGTTTCTACTGTTTAGGCACATCAGGGGCTCTCCAAGCACGACATGACACCCGCAGACCATTCCATCAAAGTCTGCATTTAAAAACGGTGCTCCTTCCCTTCCGATCTCTGCCATGCGTCAAAATAGTGGTTCCCCCCCACATATGGGATATCAGCGTACTCAGGACAAATTGCACAATAGCTTTTGGGGTACTATTTCTCCTGTTACCCTTATAAAAATAAAAATTTGGGGGCAAAAAGATTATTTTTGTGGAAAAAAATATGATTTTTTTATTTTCACGGCTCTACGTTATAAACTTCTGTGAAGCACTTGGGGGTTCAAAGTGCTCACCACACATCTAGATAAGTTCCTTGGGGGGTCTAGTTTCCAAAATGGAGTCACTTGTGGGGGGTTTCTACTGTTTAGGCACATCAGGGGCTCTCCAAACGTGACATGACACCCGCAGACCATTCCATCAAAGTCTGCATTTGAAAAAGGCGCTCCTTCCCTTTCGAGCTCTGCCATGCGTCAAAATAGTGGTTTACCCCCACATATGGGGTATCAGCGTACTCAGGACAAATTGCACAATAGCTTTTGGGGTACTATTTCTCCTGTTACCCTTATAAAAATAAAAATTTGGGGGCAAAAAGATTATTTTTGTGGAAAAAAATATGATTTTTTTATTTTTACTGCTCTACGTAATAACCTTCTGTGAAGCCCTTGGGGGTTCAAAGCTCTCACCACACATCTAGATAAGTTCCTTGGGGGGTCTAGTTTCCAAAATGGGGTCACTTGTGGGGGGTTTCCACTGTTTAGGCACACAGGGGCTCTCCAAATACGACATGGCGTCCAATCTCAATTGCAGCCAAAAAGTCAAATGGCGCTGCTTCCCTTCCGAGCTCTGCCATGCGCCCAAATAGTGGTTTACCCCCACATATGGGGTATCAGCGTACTCAGGACTAATTGCACAATAACTTTTGGGGTCCTTTTATCCTTTGGAAAATAAAAATTGGGATGAAAAGATCATTTTTGTGGAAAAAATATGATTTTTTAATTTACGGCTCTACGTTATAACCTTCTGTGAAGCCCTTGGGGGTTAAAAGCTCTCACAACACATTTAGATAAGTTCCTTGGGGGGTCTAGTTTCCAAAATGGGGTCACTTGTGGGGGGCTTCCACTGTTTAGGCACACAGGGACTCTCCAAATGCGACATGGCGTCCAATCTCAATTCCAGCCAAAAAAGTCAAATGGCGCTGCTTCCCTTCCGAGCTCTGCCATGCGCCCAAATAGTGGTTTACCCCCACACATGGGGTATCTGTGTACTCTGGAGAAATTGTACAACAAATATTGTGGTTCATTTTCTCCTGATACCCTTGACAAAATTTAAAAAAATTGTGTCGAAAGAAAAATTTTGGGAAAAAAAGTTAAATGTTCATTTTTTTCCTTCCACGTTGCTTCAATTCTTGTGAAGTACCTAAAGGGTTAATAAACTTCTTGAATGTGGCTTTGAACACGTTGAGGGGTGCAGTTTTTAGAATGGTGTCACTTTTGGGTGTTTTCTTCATATTGACCCCTCAAATTCACTGCAAATGTAAGGTGGCCCTAAAAAAAATGGTTTTGTAAATTTTGTTCTAAAAATGAGAAATTGCTGGTCAACTTTTAACGCTTATAACTTCCTAACAAAAAAAAAATTTGGTTCCAAAATTGTGCTGATGTAAAGTAGACATGTGGGAAATGTTATTTATTAACTAACTTTTGTGACATATCTCTCTGATTTAATGGCATAAAAATTAAAAGTTTGAAAATTGCAAAATTTTCAAAATTTTTGCCATATTTCCGTTTTTTTCATAAATAAACGCAAGTCTCAGAATCGCCAAGATCCGTAGAAGAGTTCCAGAGTTATAACCTCATAAAGAGACAGTGGTCAGAATTGTAAAAATTGGCCTGGTCTTTAACCTACAAAATGGCTTGGTCGTTAAGGGGTTAAAGACTTTATTCTGGCTGTGTCTTTTTTTAACCATTTTCAAACTTTATGATTAATAATGGATCGGTGTCTTATTGACGCCTCTCCATTATTAACCGGGCTTATTGTCACCGTTCAATCAAAGGTAACATTAACCCCTTAGTACCCCATATCCCACCGTAACATGTTATGTTTCGGTAGCTGAGGAGTGCAGGTAAAAAAGGCAATACACCAGAGCAGTTGGAATCTATGAGATTGCAGTACCCTGACTAACCACCACAACTAGAGGCAGCAGTGGAGCGTTCCTACGTTGGTCCTAGACGCCTTGTCACAGCCTGAGAAACTAACTACACCTAAAGATAGAAATAGGAAAGCTATCTGCCCCGGAGCAGAACCCCAAAGATATTAGAAAGCCCCCAAACATGTAATGGCGGTTAGACAAGAGGAAATACTGACACAGAAAGAAAATAGTATGAGCAAACGCTGGGGCCCAAACTATCTAAATAGAAAAGGATAGGAAGGGTACTTACTGCAATCCCAGAAAACCCTGAAAAGCACCAACTCTACTAATTTCAAAATCACCTGAGATCACACGACCTCTACCACCTAAATTAGTTCTCTGGTGTAACAAAATCAAAACAGCAGCCACTGAAAAAACTGGAAAAAGCAAAAGAACAAAACTCAGTGGCTGAACTAAACTGAGAGGGCAGAAGCCCCCGGAGGGGACCCTGAAGGCCCCCACAGAAGTGCAGGACAAAATGCAAAAATATAGCACAAACACAAAAGAAGAAAAAGTCTTATCTGTTAGCAGGAGATGCAGACACGACACAGCAGGCTACAAGGGAAACTGGAATGAAGGATTCAGACCAGAACAATTGATCACCGGCAACCCTGATGGGAAAATGACTCCCTTATATAAGACCAGTCAGTAACACCTGATTCCCAGTCCTCACAATCTTCACTAGCACCGCTTGTAACCACCAGAGGGAGCCTCTGCTCAGAACTCATCTCAAACCCATTCACAACAGTAACAGGGGAGTGGGAAGAGCCGGGTAAAGTGCCACAATTGGCGCATCTTTGGATGCGCCAATTGTGGGACTGCTGCAGCCTGGTATTTTTAGGCTGTTGAGGGCCAAAATCCATGGGCCTTGACAGTCTTTTAATACCAGGCCGCAGCAGTCTGCTTTTTACTTGGCTGGTTAACAAAAGTAGGGGGACCCCACGCCATTTTTTTTTCGAGGGGATCCCCTATTTTTGTTAACCAACCAAGATAAGCAGACTGCTGTGGCCTGTTATTATCAGGCTTGCAAGGTTCATGGATATTGGATCCTTACCAGCCTGAAATACCAGGCTTCAGTAGTCTGCTTCATCTGGCTGGTTAACAAAAGTAGGGGGACCTCACGCCATTTTTTTTTTCGAGGGGATCCCCTATTTTTGTTAATCAGTTCACTTCAGGTCAGCCGGGATTCCCTCTGACGTCACTGATGCTGTGCAGTGTCCCCGGCTGACCTGAAGTGAAAGTGGGAAGCAATCAATTAAGCTTCCTACACTAATCACTTCCTCTCCTGTCAGTCAGGAGAGGAGATGATTCATTCGGGGGTTTACTGCGAGGCTGGCAGCATTAGCTGCGGTCCCTGCAGTAAACATTAACCCTTTCAGAAGGATTACATCGGGGGACCTGACTGAACACCGGATAGGTAAGAATAATGTTGCTTTATTATTTTATTTTTATTACAGGGGAACAAGGGAATCGAGGATTAACTGTACAATAAAAGATGGTCAAAAACTGTGTATTTATTTCATTAAAATGATTTTTAATTAAAGTGTGTGTGTTTTATTTTTATTTCATACAATAGGATTAATAATTGATAGTTGTCTAATTGACAGCTCTCAGTTATTAACCTGGCTTAAAGTCACCTTCCAATAGCAAGGTGGCTTCAACCCATTATTAACCCATTCGCCACCGCTACAGAGCAATGGGAATAGACGGGCTAAGTGCCAGAAAGGGCGAATCTATTATAGATTTGCCTTTTCTGGGGTGGCTGGGGGCAGACATTAGTAGCCAGGGGGGGCACTAAATAAATGCACCCTCCCTAGGCTATTTTTATGTGCCCCCACTCGCTGGCTTTGTCTGTCTGGTTCTGAAAATAGCGCGAGAGCCCACGCATTTTTTTTCAACAAATTTACACCTTATATATATATATATATATATATATATATATATATATATATATATATATATATATATATATATACATGTCATTGTGACACATATATATAGTTATAGTTCATACACTTCTACATAGTATAATAGCCGCTAATTCAATTGCCGGCTTTTCTGAAATTACAGACCCGACATGAAATGACACATGGTTTACATACAATTAACCATGTCTGTTGTGAATGTGTTAGAAATTAATTCTGAGCAGAAGCTCCCTCTGGTGGTTACAAACAGTACTGAACCATTCAATGAAGATTGTGAAGATTGGCAATCAGGAGTTACAGACTGGTCTTATATAAGGGAGGTTCCCTCCCATCAGGGTTGCCGGTGATCAATTGTTCTTGTCTCAACTTTGGTTCCTGGTTCACTTGGAAGCTTGCTGAGTCTTGCCTGCATCTTCTGCTAACAGATAAGATATTTTCTGCTTTTATTTTTGTGTTTGCTTTTTGCATTCTTTCCTGCACTTCTGTGGAGGTCAGCCAGGTCCCCTCCGGGGCTTGTGCTCCTCTCAGTTTATCTGAGCCACTGTTGTTTGTTCATTTGCCTTTTCCAGTTTTTTCAGTGGCTGCGGCTTAGTTTTGTTACACCAGAGAACTAATTTAGGTGGTAGAGGTCGTGTGATCTCAGGTGTTTTTGCAATTAGTAGACTTGGTATTTTTTTAGGGTTTTTTGGATTGCAGTAAGTGTCCTTCCTATCCTTTTCTTTCTAGGAAGATTGGGCCCCAACGTTTGCTCATACTATTTTCTCTCTGTGTCTGTACTTCCTCTTGTCTAACCGCCATTACATGTTTGGGGGCTTCCTATGTTCTTTGGGGATCTGCTCCGGGGCAGATAGCTTTCCTCTTTCTATCTTTAGGTGTAGTTAGCCTCTCAGGCTGTGACGAGGCATCTAGGACCAACGTAGGTACGCTCCACAGCTGCCTTTAGTTGTGGTGGTTAGTCAGGGTACTGCAATCCAGTAGATTCCAACCTCTCTGGTGTATTTCCGTTTTTGCCTGCTCTCCTCAGCTACCAAATCATAACACATGTCATTTCATGTAGTTTGATATATGGTTTTCACTAACAATTACATGAGTGTATGTGTGCAAAATTTCAGACATGTAGAAGTTAATTAAAGGTGTAAATTCGTTGAAAAAAAATGCGTGGGCTCCCGCACTATTTTCTCAACCAGACAGACAAAGCCAGCGAGTGGGGGCAGATAATAATAGCCCAGAGAGGGACCATTATTTTTGGGCCCTCCCTGGCTACTAACATCTGCCCCCAGCCACCCCAGAAAAGGCAACTCTATAATTAGATTTGCCCTTTCTGGCACTTAGCTCGTCTATTCCCATTGCCCTCTAGTGGTGGCGAATGGGTTAATAATGGGTTAAAGCCACCTTGCTATTGGAAGGTGACTTTAAGCCAGGTTAATAATTGAGAGCTGTCAATTAGACAACTATCAATTATTAATCCTATTGTATGAAATAAAAATAAAACACACACTTTAATTAAAAATCATTTTAAGGGACTTCCAGTTCCTGCGCTGAGGATGCAGCACGCTGAAGTAGCAGTTCCCACACCAGACAGAAGTCCTACTAACAAATCTGCCAACATCTGCACCTCTAAGACAAGAAAAAGACGGATTACCACTGGCCCCCACATCACCCAAAAAGGTCAGTCACCACGTTCCGGACCACTCCTGAGACCCCTGAGCGTTATGAATGTGCTGGAGATGGTTTCTGAGCAGAGGCTCCCTCTGGTGGTTGCAGACAGTACTGAACCTCACAGTGAGGAATGGCAATCTGGGATCACGGACTGGACTGATATAAGGGAGGTTCCCTCCCATGATGGTCGCCGGTGATCAATTGTTCTTGTTTCAATTGTGGTTCCTGGTTCATTTTGAAGTTGCTGGAGTCTTGCCTGCACCTGCTGCTTTTAGATAAGATATTTTCTGCTTTTCTTTTTGTGCTTGCTTTTTTCATAGTTTTCTGCACTTTTGTGGAGGTCAGCCGGGTCCCCTCCTGGGGGCCTGTGCTCCTCTCAATTTATCTGTAGCCACTGTTATTTGTTCATTTGCTTTTTCCTGTTTTTTCAGTGGCTGCGGCTTTGTTTTGTTACACCAGAGATCTGATTTAGGTGGTAGAGATCGTGTGATCTCAGGTTTTTTTTGGCAATCAGAAGTGCTGGTATTTTTTAGGGTTTTTGTTGGATTGCAGTCAGAATTCTTTTCTGTACTTTTCTGTCTAGACAGATTGGGCCCCAACGTTTGCTCATTCTATTTTCTGTCTGTGTCCGTGCTATCTTCTTGTCTAACCGCCATTATATGTTTGGGGGCTTCCTATTTTCTTTGGGGATCTGCTCCGGGGCAGATAGCTTTCATCTTTCTGCCTTTAGGTGTAGTTATCTCTCAGGCTGTGACGAGGCGTCTAGGATCAACGTAGGAATGCTCCACGGCTACCTCTAGTTGTGTGGTTAGTTCAGGTTACTGCAATCCAATAGGTTCCAGCCTCTCTGGTGTATTACCGTTTTTGCTTTTTCTCCTCAGCTACCTAAACATAACACCTGAGGGTCCTGGCCAGCTGCCCACCCACGTGCTTGGAGCCAGCACCAGCAGAGGGGCTGCTATCTCCCCCCAGGGTAACCCACAGCAAAACAACCCACTGTGATTAAAGGGACAATCCCAGGCTATCCGTACACAGAACCCCCCTCCAGGACCACAAAAGCACCACTTACCAGAGCTTTTCATAGCAGTTTTCCTGCTTTTTCAGTACCGTTAAAGGGGCCCCTAAAAGTGAGACAGCGACCAGAAAAAGCAGAGAGAAAAAGGTCTCTCCAGCAACGACAGGGCCCCAGGAGGGAGGTTACACACAGTCGGCTGGTCATTTCTCCTGGGAAAACTAGTGACATCTGCTGGCCACTGAACTGCAACTGCTTTTCGCACAAGGAAAAGCCCTGCAGCCACCTAGTGGACAAAAATAAGAACTACAAGTACCTGCTTTGTGCTATACAGAGAGATATATCTATAGCTGCCAAGAAACATAAGAATTGATTGATAATTCTCTGGAGAAAGGATAAACTGCAACAACAGAGGGCTCAGACGCTGACCCCATTTATATCACCAATTCAACAAATGAATCGCTACATGTTACGTAGCTCACAAAAGCCGGAGAGCTGTTGTGAATGGGTTTGAGATGAGTTCTGAGCAGAGGCTCCCTTTGGTGGTTACAAGCGGTGCTAAGTGAAGATTGTGAGGACTGGGAATCAGGTGTTACTGACTGGTCTTATATAAGGGAGTCATTTTCCCATCAGGGTTGCCGGTGATCAATTGTTCTGGTCTGAATCCTTCATTCCAGTTTCCCTTGTAGCCTGCTGTGTCGTGTCTGCATCTCCTGCTATCAGATAAGATTTTTTCTTCTTTTGTGTTTGTGCTATATTTTTGCATTTTGTCCTGTACTTCTGTGGGGGCCTTCTGGGTCCCTTCCGGGGGCTTCTGCCCTCTCAGTTTAGTTCAGCCACTGAGTTTTGTTCTTTTGCTTTTTCCAGTTTTTTCAGTGGCTGCTGTTTTGATTTTGTTACACCAGAGAACTAATTTAGGTGGTAGAGGTCGTGTGATCTCAGGTTATTTTGAAATTAGTAGAGTTGGTGCTTTTCAGGGTTTTCTGAGATTGCAGTAAGTACCCTTCCTATCCTTTTCTATTTAGATAGTTTGGGCCCCAGCGTTTGCTCATACTATTTTCTTTCTGTGTCAGTATTTCCTCTTGTCTAACCGCCATTACATGTTTGGGGGCTTTCTATTATCTTTGGGGTTCTGCTCCGGGGCAGATAGCTTTCCTATTTCTATCTTTAGGTGTAGTTAGTTTCTCAGGCTGTGACGAGGCGTCTAGGACCAACGTAGGAACGCTCCACGGCTGCCTCTAGTTGTGGTTAGTCAGGGTACTGCAATCTCATAGATTCCAACTGCTCTGGTGTATTGCCTTTTTTTTTGCCTGCACTCCTCAGCTACCGAAACATAACAGTATCACGGCCATAAAAATTGAAAATTGTATGGTACTCACAGAAGGGAAAAAATATTGTGAAAGAAAAAAGGTTGTCAGAGTTGTCAGAGATATTTTTCTGTTTGTTGCATTTTTTTTTTTTTCCCTCTGTATCTCTGGGTGCTGGGGAGGATCTTTTCTCCCAATGGAGTTTGCACAGTTGTCTGGCCGTGTGGATCAGCTTGCCACTGAGGTTCAGAGTATTGCTGCATATCTTGCTAGGTTGCTTGTTGTGGAACCTAGGATCCCCATGCCATATTTGTTTTTAGGGGATCGAGCTAAGTTTCAGAATTTCAAAAATAATTGTAAATTGTTTTTTGCCTTAAAATCTAAGTCCTCAGGAAACGCACCGCAGCAGGTTCAAATTATCATCTCTCTACTGCGCGGCGATCCTCAGGATTGGGCTTTTTCCCTGATACCTGGGGATCCTGTTTTGAGTGATGTTGATGCGTTTTTTCAGGCTTTGGGGTTATTGTACGATGAGCCTAATGTCACTGATCAAGCTGAAAAAGCCTTGTTGGCATTAAATCAGGGGCTTGATGACGCTGAGTTATACTGTCAGAGATTCCGTAGGTGGGCAGTCCTGACCAAATGGAATGACGACGCTTTGGCGGCCCTTTTCCGGAAGGGTCTGTCAGATAATGTAAAAGATGTTATGGTGGGATTCCCTGTCCCCTCTGGTCTCAATGATTCTATGTCATTAGCGATTCAAATTGACAGACGTTTGCGTGAGCGGAGAAGTATGCGTGGAATGGTGTTGCCTTGTGAGCCAGCTTCTGAACCCATGCAGTGTGATGGAGTGGTGTCTGGGGCACAGCGTCATGAGTTTCGAAAGCGCAATGGGTTATGTTTTCTACTGTGGTGATGCCTCTCATGCTATTTCAGTCTGCCCTAACCGGGGAAGACGTTTTGCACGCTCAGTTGTCTTGGGTAGTGTTCAGACTAAGTTTTATTAACTGTCACTCTGATATGCTCTCTGTCCTCATTTTCTGCTCAGGCTTTCGTTGATTCTGGAGCAGCTATTAACCTGATGGATTATGATTTTGCTAAACGTTGTGGGTTTCCCTTGATACCCCTACAGAAGTCTATTCCCCTACTGGGGATCGATTCTACCCCTTTGGCTGAGAATAAACCCCAGTTTTCTACTCAGGTGATAATGAGGGTTGAACCTGATCACCAGGAGTGCTGCAAATTTTTGGTTCTATATAATCTGCATGACATTATCGTTGTAACGCTGGTATTGTCTGTACTTTGTTTTCCAGCGTTACTCTGCATGTTTTTTTGCATTAACCCTTTTGCTCCTTTCCCCCTAACCAGCTGGGATACTGTTGTCTGTTACCTATATGGATGCTGCTCAGTTCCCGGCTCTGCTGCGTACCCGTACTTGCGTGAGTGGCTCCGCTGCTTTGCATGACCGCCCGCATGTGCGGTTCCTGACTTGCTGTGAAAGCCGTCCGTAGCTTGCAAAGTCCTCTGCAGTGGTGCATGACTTACTGCGTGGTTGGCAGCAGCCATTGTTGGGTTCCCTCTGTGTTGTGCTGTCTGGCTCTGCATAGGGGGCGCGGCCCACCCTGTCCTGCTTTTATGTGGATTGGGTGTTTACTAGAATTACTGCTCCAGCCTATCGCTGTGAAGCAGCTCATATATAAAGTTCCCCAGCCCTAGTGGGCGTTGCCAGAGCTTCACATTGAATCCACACTGAATCCCTGAACCTAGCCATATGTGGTTGTGTGTTCAGCTCCTGCTCTGAATTTGATCAGCTCTGGAGAGCTGATTCCCTGTTCCTGTTGTGTCTTGTTCCCTGATCCTGGATCAAACCCGGTACCTGAATGTCTGAATTGTGTCTTGTGTTTCCGCCTATGCTGGGGGCTGATTACCCAGATCGCCGTTCCTGGAGGCTGTATATCCAGGCTGTTCCTGCTGTGTCTAATTACCTGAACCCCTGATCTTGGATCGCATCCTGTACCTGACTGTCTGAACTGTGTCCTTTGTGTTATGTTCCTGAAATCCTGCTGTGGGCCAGAACCCTGTGCCAGTGACTGTGAATCCTTGCTATATAACCTGAGTTCATCTTGGAAGAAGGAGTCCGGTGTGTGCTGAGTTTCTGTTACTCTGTGCTCAGCCTCTGTGCAATCCCCGGCCAGCTCCCGTTGAGCCTGGCGGGGCTTGCACCATACCGCTGGGGTTCCTTTTCAGGTCGCTGCCAGATGTCCGGATCCTATGCCTGATGACCATGGCCTGATGTCCGATGTCCGACGACCACTCCAGATGTCCGGATCCTATCCTTCCTGCCTGATGTCCGGATCCTGCCGATCATTGCCAGATGTCCGGAGCCTGCTGATCGGTGCCAGATGTCCGGAGTCCGAGGCCTGTGTTCCAGTCCGTGTTCCTGTGATTCAATCCATGTTCCTGTCCGTGTTCCTGACTCCCTGAACCCAATCCGTGTTCCTGATGTTCTTGTCCGTGTTCCTGACTCCCTGAGACCCAATCCGTGTTCCTGATGTTCTTGTCCGTGTTCCTGACTCCCTGAGATCCAATCCATGTTCCTGTCTGTGTTCCTGACTCCCTGAGATCCAATCCGTGTCCCGGTTGTTCCTGTGCAGTCTAACTCTGTTTCAGCCATCAGCTCCTGATTCCAGTTACCTGCCTGTTACCTGTCGGTTTGCCTGTCTGCCATCCGTCTGCAGTTCCATCCAGAGGCTCGGACGTCATCTGCAGAGATCCCCGGCTCTTGCCTGCTCACCTAGGAGCGATCATCTGCCATCCGACTGCAGCTCCATCCGGAAGTTCGGGACATCATCTGCAGAGATCCCGGCTCTTGCCTGCTCACCTGGGAGCGATCATCTGCCATCCGACTGCAGCCTACCTGGAGGCTCCACCATATCAGTCGTATATACCTGCTGTCCCAGAGACTGCCTTGGTCACTTGCCGTGACAACCTGCCTGTCCCAGAGACTGCCCTGGTCACTAGCCGTGACAACCTGCCCTGTCCCAGAGACTGCCTGGTCATTGCCGTGACCACCTGCCTGTCCCAGAGACTGCCCCTGGTCACTAGCCGTGACAACCTGCCTGTCCCAGAGACTGCCTGGTCACTAGCCGTGACAACCTGCCTGTCCCAGGACTGCCTGGTCACTTGCCGTGACAACCTGCCTGTCCCAGAGACTGCCCTGGTCACTAGCCGTGACAACCTGCCGTCCCAGAGACTGCCTTGGTCATTGCCGTGACAACCTGCCTGTCCCGAGACTGCCCTGGGTCCTAGCCGGACAACCTGCCTGTCCCAGAGACGCCTGGCCACTTGCCGTGAACAACCTGCTGTCCCAAGACGCCTTGGCACTTGCCGGAAAACCTGCCTGTCCTCCGTTCCTCCGGCACCCTGTATGAGTTGTCCTGGGTCGGTGCTGTTTCTCCCTGCTGACCGGTACGCCTGAAGCTGAGAGGAGGCCGCCTAGTATGCCCTGCCAGAGACCCTGGACTTCATCACCCCGTGTGCCCCGCCATCGTCTGACGTTCGCCGGGGCCGGTGCTGATGTTCTCCTGCTGAGCCTGGCTACGCCCGAGGCCTGAATGGGCCATACTATATGCCCCTCCGAGATCCGGACTTTTCAACCCGTGTGACCCCGCCATCGTCTGAAGTCTGTCTAGGCGGGTCTGATTTTTTTCCTGCGAGCCCGGCACGCCTCCCCAGAGAGAGGGCCCTCCAAGTATGCCGTGCCAGTAACCCCGGGCGCATTCCCCCTGATGTCTTCCAGCACTCGTCTGGATCCTAGTTGTGTACCCTTCTCGATGTGCGGAATCGGGACCCGGGGTTATTTTTCTGTTTATGTACTTTTTTTCTTTAAGTAAAAATTTTATGGGTTTTTTCTTACCTGAAGTTGGCGGTGTTTGTCTAGTCCCCCAGGTCGCCACCTTTGCCCCCATGCTCAGCTGCCACGGATCCCGGCGCGCCCTTCCCTAGTCCGGGGAGGGCCCCCGGGCTCCCCCCCGTGGTCCAGTGGGTCCACATTTCTTACCATTGGGACCCTGCCTCACTCGTCATGGACTGGGGCGTGGGAGCATTGGCTGCTAGGCAAGCTATGCCCGTCCCCGACGCCCCCCCCAGCCCTGGGAAGCGCCACAATCGTGGGGCCCCG
>JARQOD010000001.1:530850239-530998952 GCA_033576555.1 Oophaga sylvatica
TAATGGCCGACATCTTTTTTCTGAAATCCTGCATCGCTGATTGGCCGCGGCCGGACCAATCAGCGATGCGGGATTTCCTGGACAGACAGACGGGATAAGACAATTATATATATTAGATAGATGTTACTGTGTATTACCTCATATTACTGTGTATTACCTCATGTTACCGTATATTACCTCATATTACCTCATGTTACCTGTGTATTACCTCATATTACTGTGTATTACCTCATGTTAATGTATATTACCTCATTTTACTGTGTATTACCTCATGTTACTGTATATTACCACATGTTACCTGTGTATTACCTTATGTCACTGTGTATTACCTCATGTTACTGTGTATTACCTCATATTACTGTGTATTACCTCATATCACTGTGTCTTACCTCATGTTACCGTATATTACCTCACATTACCTCATGTTACCTGTGTATTACCTTATGTTACTTATGTATTACTTCATGTCACCTGTGTATTACCTCATGTCACTGTGTATTACCCGTGTTAAGTAAACGTGACAGAAGTACATCAGACACTGTGACTGACAAAACATGTTCAGTACATCATGGGCAGTTGGTGAGTCACATGACCACATGGGCGGAGTTAGCCCTGCGTCGCTGATGTTACTGTGTATTACCTCATGTCACTGTGTATTACCTCATATTACTGTGTATTACCTCATATAACTATTGTGAGACAGTGAGAATATGTGGGTTAGATGGGGTGTATATTTCACCTGGGTGCTTTGCTGACTGGTATAAGGGAGGTGTATGGCTTTGTAGACCTGGTGGTAGAAAAAGGTCATTACACCTTCCACTCAGTGCATACTTGCAGCTCAAACCTGTAACCACTCAGCTGTTAATTAAGAAGCCAGAAATAGGTGTCTGGAAACACAGTCAGAGAGAGCTAGTTTAGCCTGGACACAGGGAGGTGTCCTGGCACAAGAAACAGTCTCCAAGAGTGTTAGAGCTGTCTTTAGCCTGGACACAGGGAGGTGTCCCGGCGCAGGAAGCAGTCTCTGTGAGAATCCATGCGGATAAGCTACTGAAGAGGAGGAGAGCTGTCTCAGTCTGGGTTAGATGTACCCCGGACACAGGAGTGTCTCTGTGAACCTCCATGCTGATGATTACTGAAGAGGAGGGGAGCTGTCTCAGTCTGGGTTAGAGGTACCCCGGACACAGGAGTGTCTCTGTGAACCTCCAGGATGAGGAATACTGAATAGGAGTGGATCTCTCTCAAGTCTGGACGTCGGGTGGACCTTCAGACATAAGGAGGAGTATCTGGGAAACTCCATACTGGTAACATATATCATATGTGTTGTTTTGGGCCTAGGCTGATAGAGCCGGGTTCCTGATAGAAAGGGAAAAGCTATATAAGTGTAATTAGTGGCTAGACAAGCCTAGGTCTTTTGTTTATGCTTTGTTTTATCTGTGTGCTATGGACTTTAATAAAACTGGTTGCGGCCAGTTTTTTACCATAATTGCTGTCTGAATGAACTGTTTCCGTGCCATTCTGTCTACCCAGACAGCGATCCTAGAGCTAATACCCCTGGAAATGTTACAATATATTACCTCATGTTACCGTATATTACCTCATATTACCTCATGTTACCTGTGTATTACCTCATATTACTGTGTATTACATTATGTTACTGTATATTACCTCATTTTACTGTCTATTACCTTATGTTACTTATGTATTACCTCATGTCACCTGTGTTTTACCTCATGTCACTGTGTATTACCTGTGTTCAGTAAACGTGACAGAAGTACATCAGACACTGTAACTGACAAAACATGTTCAGTACATCATGGGCAGTTGGTGAGTCACATGACCACATGGGCAGAGTTAGCCCTGCGTCGCTGATTGGCTGCAGCCGGACCAATCAGCGACGCGGGATTTCCTGGACAGACAGACAGACAGGATAAGACGATTATATAAATAGATGTTTGCAGTGAGATCAGTGACCCAAAGTCGTTTAACCCCTTAAAAACATCAGTTACTTATTCAAATCTGTGAAAATTGGCTGTTTGCCCACTTTGATGCCAATTCTGATGCCCAGAACCCATTTGGGCCAGGCTGGAGGGACCTGGGTTTGATGCGGGGCATCACTATCTGTGTATTCTTAGTGTGAGATCAGTGGCCCAAAGTCGTTTAACCCCTTAAAAACACAAGTTACTTATTCAAATGGCCAAAATCGACTGCACACTTTGATGCCAGTTCTGATGCCCAGAACCCATTTGGGCCAGGCTGGAGGGACCTGAGTTTGATGTGAGGCATCACTATCTATGTATTCTTAGTGTGAGATCAGTGGCCCAAAGTAATTTAACCCTTTCATTAACGCCCTTCGGTGCCCATTTTTGTGCCAGTTTTACAATCATCAGGGCTCCTTGCTGCATTGTATGTTATTATTGTGATGCTTATTTTTTGTTGTTAAACCAATAAAAAAACAAAAAAGAAAAAATTGCCGAATAAGAAACTGACGAATAAGAAACCAACATCAGCCTCGTCTCCAAGAATGACTTTAAGAATCTAATAGCAGGAGTGAAGGAAGCTTGCAGGTCTGAAATTGCATTTGTGAGGCAGGACCTGCAACACTTAGCAGAACGCAAGACTACAGATCTTTGGTTCTATTATTGGAGGCAGTCAGTTGATTCCCATTAAATCTGACCAAGCCCATAGGGCCCTGAAGTCCAAAGTATCTACGTAAGGGATGTTATATGCTGCCTACATGACCAAAGAGAAAATAATGTTAAAGGCAAGGGCACAGAAAACTATAAAGTTTATGAGGACTGAGATCCAATTGTTTCCAGATCTATCTTGTATCACGTTGCAGAAAAGAAAACGTCTCAAACCACTTCTGAAGATCCTTCCCTAAAGGTGGGGATTTCCGTTTGCCTTCATGCCTCATAGGGATGGAGTTTCTTCTACACTATGTTCTCTGAAGGACTTGCCCTCATTTTGTGGTGATGTGAGCCTGCCTAAATTTAATATACTGGGTTGGGATTATCATCTCCTGCTGAGGCTCCTCCATCAATATGATAAGGCCTCTTTCACACATCAGTTTTTTCGACGTCAGTCGAAATCCGTCGTTTTGAGAAAAAAAAAGGATCCTGCATTTAAAGACGCTGGATCAGTTTTTTTCTTATAGATTTGCATTAGCAACGGATTGCTACAGATGGCCGCACGTTTCTCCGTCGTGCGCTGGATCCGTCGGAATTTGTTTGTCGTCTGGAGACGACGGACAAAGTAACGTTTTTTTGTCAGCGTCGAAACGACGGATCCTGCATCGTCTGTCGTTGGCTAGAATGGAAGCCTATGGGCGCAGGATCCATCGCTGTCCGTCAAATGACTGAATCCAGTGACAGATCCGTTTTTTTGAACTGAGCATGCTCCAAATTGTTGTTAATTGGCCAGACAGCCCCAAATCTATATCAACCTGCCAGGTGGCTTCAATTCTCAATGTGCCAGCAAGACTTTGGACAGCCAGCCAGCATCACTACTGCCAGCCAGCATAACTACTGCCAGCCAGCAGGCAAGAGTAGCCAGCAAGACTAGCCAGCCAGTCAGCGTGAGTACTGCCAGCCAGTATGAGTCCTGCCAGCGTGTTACTGTGGCGTGTGTGTGACTGCGGCTTGTGTGTGACTGCGGCATATATGTGTGTGAGACTGCGGCCTATGTGTGTGTGTGTCACTGCAGCTTGTGTGTGACTGGCATGTGTGTGTGTGACTGTGGCCTATGTGTATGTGTGTCACTGCGGCTTGTGTGTGACTGGCATGTGTATGTATGACTGCGGCTTGTGTGTGACTGCGGCCTATGTGTGTGTGTGTGTCACTGCAGCTTGTGTGTGACTGGGGCATGTCATACCTCCCAACTTTTGAAGATGAGAAAGAGGGACAAAGGTTGCGGCGCGTGCAGCGCGGCAAATTTTAGGCCACTCCCTGACCACACCCATTTCACAACTAGTCACACCCATGTCCACGCCCCAACCACACCCATTTAGCACTGCTGATCACACTGACTGGTACTGAGGGCACAGTGACTGGTACTGAGTAAAAGAAAGAAAGAACAGAGAGAGAAAAAAGAAAACAGAGAGAAAGAAAGGAGAGAGAGAAAGAAAGAGTGGAAAGCAAGAAAGAACAGAGAGAGAGTAGAAAGAGAAAGAAATAAACAAAGAAAGGGGAAAGAAAGAACAGAGAGAGAGAAAAAAAAGAAAGGGGAAAGAAAGAACAGACGGAGAAAGAAAGAGGGAGATAGAAAGAAACAGAGAGAGAAAAAAAAACAGAGAAAGAAAAAGGGGACAGAAAAAAAGAACAGAGAGAAAAAAAGAAAGAGGGTAAAGAAAGAAACAACAGAGAGGGAGAGAGAAAAAAGGGAAAGAAAGAACAAAGAAAAAGAAAGAAAGAACAGAGAGATAGAGAGAAAGAAAGATGGGAAAGAAAGAAGAGAGAGAGAGAAAGAAATAGAAAGAAAGAACAGAGAAAGAAAGAGGGGAAAGAAAAAACAGAGAGAGAGAGAGAAAGAAAGAAAGAACAGAGAGAAAGAAAGAAAACAGAGAGGTAGAAAGAAAGAAAGAGGGGAAAGAAAGAACAGAGAGAAAGAAAGAAAACGAACAGAGAGAAAGAAAGATGGGAAAGAAAGAACAGAGAGAGAATGAAAGAGGGGAAAGAAAGAGAAAGAAAGAACAGAGAGAAAGAGAAAGAAAGAAAGAAAGAAAGAGGGGAAAGAAAGAACAGAGAGAAAGAAAGAAAGAAAGAACAGAGAGAGAGAAATAAAAAGAAGGAAAGAAAGGGGAAAGAAAGAAAGAACAGAGAGATAGAAAAGAGGGGAAAGAAAGAACAGAGAGAAAGAAAAAGAGAGAAAGATGGGAAAGAAAGAACAGAGAGAGAGAAAGAAAGAACAGAGAGAAAGAAAGAGGAGAAAGAAAGATCAAGAGAAAGAAAGAAAGAACAAAGAGAGAAAGAAAGAATGAAAAGAACAGAAAGAACAGAGAGAGAGAAAGAAAGAGGGGAAAGAAAGAACAGAGAGAAGGAAAGAAAAAGAACAGAGAGAAAGATGGGAAAGAAAGAAAGATGGGAAAGAAAGAAAAGAGAGAGAAAGAAATAAAGATTCTATAAAGATACTATAGCAGCCCGGCTCCCATTGTAGTGCCCACATGAGCCTCCCGGTGCAGGACATATCATGATCTCACATGGCCGACTGTTGTGAATGTGCTAGAAATGAATTCTGAGCAGAAGCTCCCTCTGGTGGTTACAAACAGTACTGAACTATCCAATGAAGATTGTGAAGATTTCCGATCAGGTGTTACTGACTGGTCTTATATAAGGGAGGTTCCCTCCCATCAGAGTTGCCGGTGATCAATTGTTCTGGTCTCATCTTTGATTCCTGTTCACTTTGTAGCTTGCTGTTTCGTTCCTGCATCTTCTGCTAACAGATAAGACATTTTCTTCTTTTAGTTTTTTGTGCTTGCTTTTTGCATTTTGTCCTGCACTTCTGTGGGGGTCTGCCGGGTCCCCTCCGGGGCTTGTGCTCCTCTCAGTTTAGTTCAGCCACTGTTTTTGTTCATTTGCCTTTTCCAGTTTTTTCAGTGGATGCTGTTTAGTTTTGTCACACCAGAGAACTAATTTAGGTGGTAGAGGTCGTGTGATCTCAGGTGTTTTTGTAATTAGTAGTGTTGGTACTTTTCAGGGTTTTTTGGGATTGCAGTAAGTGTCCTTCCTATCCTTTTCTATTTAGGAAGTTTGGGCCCCAACGTTTGCTCATACTATTTTCTGTCTGTGTCTGTATTTCTTCTTGTCTAACCGCCATTACATGTTTGGGGGCTTTCTATGTTCTTTGGGATCTGCTCCGGGGCAGATAGTTTTCCTCTTTCTGTCTTTAGGTGTAGTTAGCTTCTCAGGCTGTGACGAGGCGTCTAGGACCAACGTAGGTACGCTCCACGGCTGCCTTTAGTTGTGGTGGTTAGTCAGGGTACTGCAATCCCATAGATTCCAACCTCTCTGGTGTATTTCCTTTTTTGCCTGCTCTCTTCAGCTACCAAATCATAACAGTATCACCGGCCCAAAAACTGATATTTGTATGGTACTCACAGAAGGGAAAAATAGTGTTAAAGAAAGAAGATTGTCAGAGTTGTCAGAGATTTTTTTTTTTTCCCTCTGTTTCTCTGAATGCTGAGGAGGATTTTTTTTTCTCTCAATGGAGTTTGCACAGTTGTCTGGCCGTGTGGATCAGCTTGCCACTGAAGTTCGGAGTATTGCTACCTATCTTGCAGGGTTGCCTGTTGTGGAACCTAGGATTCCCATGCCGGATTTGTTTTTAGGGGATCGAGCTAAATTTCTGAATTTCAAAAATAACTGTAAGTTGTTTTTTGCCTTAAAATCTAAGTCCTCAGGGAACGCAGCACAGCAGGTTCAAATTGTCATCTCTCTCCTGCGCGGCGATCCTCAGGATTGGGCTTTTTCCCTGACACCTGGGGATCCTGTTTTGAGTAATGTTGATGCATTTTTTCAGGCTCTGGGGTTATTGTACGATGAGCCTAATGTCACTGATCAAGCTGAAAAAGCCTTGTTGGCATTAAATCAGGGCTTGAGGACGCTGAGTTATACTGTCAGAGATTCAGAAGGTGGGCAGTCCTGACCAAATGGAATGACGATGCTTTGGCAGCCCTTTTTCGGAAGGGTCTGTCAGAGAATGTAAAGGCGGATGCCCTCTCGAGGAGTTTCCTTGCGAACTCTCCTGAGTTATCTGATCCTGCTGTTATTTTGAAAGAGGGTGTAGTTCTTTCCGCCATCTCGCCCAATTTGAGACTGGCTCTGGAAGGGTGTCAGGAGGATAAACCCGAGCGCTGCCCTATTGGGAAATTGTTTGTCCCAGACCGGTGGAAAAAGAGTGTGATGTCTGATATTCATTGTTCCGCGTTGGCCGGTCATCCCGGAATTTTTGGTACCAGAGACTTGGTTAGTCGGTCCTTTTGGTGACCTACTTTGTCTCGTGATGTCAGGGAATTTGTGCAGTCCTGCGTGACTTGCTCTCGCTCCAAGCCTTGCTCTCGCTCTAGTGGTTTGTTGATGCCATTGCCTGTGCCCAAGAGACCATGGACCCATATCTCTATGGATTTCATTTCCGACCTCCCTGTTTCTCAGAGAATGACCGTTATCTGGGTGATTTGTGATAGGTTTTCCAAAATGATACATCTTGTGCCATTACCTAAGTTGCCTTCCTCCTCTGAATTGGTGCCTTTGTTCCTTCAGCACGTGGTTCGGTTACACGGCATTCCTGAGAACATTGTGTCTGACAGAGGAGTCCAGTTTGTTTCCAGATTTTGGAGGACTTTTTGTTCTAAACTTGGTGTTCAATTGTCTTTCTCCTCGGCTTTTCATCCTCAGACCAATGGACAAACTGAGAGAACAAACCAGACATTGGAGACTTATTTGAGATGCTTTGTGTCTGCTGATCAGGATGACTGGGTCTCTTTTTTGCCTTTGGCTGAGTTTGCTCTTAATAATAGGGCTAGCTCTGCCACTTTGATGTCTCCATTTTTCTGCAATTTTGGGTTTCACCCTCGATTTTCTTCAGGACAGACGGAGGCTTCTGTCTGTCCAGGTGTTGACTCTGTTGTGGAGCATATGCAGCAGATTTGGGACCAGGTAGTGGAGAGGTTTTCCCTCTCTCAGGAGAAGGCCCAGCGGTTTGCCAACCGGCATAGGACTGATGGTCCTCGGTTTGAAGTGGGGGACTTGGTCTGGTTGTCCTCGAGAAATATCCCTATGAGAGTTGCATCTCCTAAGTTTAAGCCTAGGTTCATTGGACCTTATAAGATCATGGAGATTCTTAATCCTGTTTCCTTTCGTTTACTTCTTCCAGGGACATTTAAGATCCATAACGTGTTCCACAAGTCCTTATTGAAGAGGTTTGTCGAGCCAGTGGTTCCTATGGCTGTGCCTCCTGACCCTGTTTTGGTTGAGTGCAATCTGGAGTATGTGGTTGAGAAAATATTGAATTCTCATTTTTCTAGACGGGAACTCCAGTATTTGGTTAAGTGGAGAGGTTATGGTCAGGAGGACAATTCTTGGGTGTTTGCTTCGGACATCCATGCTAGGAGACTCATCCGTGCGTATCACAGAGCTCATCCTGACCGACCTGGTTGCTCAAATGAGGGTTCGGTGACCCCTCCTCAAGGGGGATACTGTTGTGAATGTGCTAGAAATGAATTCTGAGCAGAAGCTCCCTCTGGTGGCTGCATCTTCTGCTAACAGATAAGACATTTTCTTCTTTTAGTTTTTTGTGCTTGCTTTTTGCATTTTGTCCTGCACTTCTGTGGGGGTCTGCCGGGTCCCCTCCGGGGCTTGTGCTCCTCTCAGTTTAGTTCAGCCACTGTTGTTTGTTCATTTGCCTTTTCCAGTTTTTTCAGTGGCTGCTGTTTAGTTTTGTTACACCAGAGAACTAATTTAGGTGGTAGAGGTCGTGTGATCTCAGGTGTTTTTGTAATTAGTAGTGTTGGTACTTTTCAGGGTTTTTTGGGATTGCAGTAAGTGTCCTTCGTATCCTTTTCTATTTAGGAAGTTTGGGCCCCAACGTTTGCTCATACTATTTTCTGTCTGTGTCTGTATTTCTTCTTGTCTAACCGCCATTACATGTTTGGGGCTTTCTATGTTCTTTGGGATCTGCTCCGGGGCAGATAGTTTTCCTCTTTCTGTCTTTAGGTGTAGTTAGCTTCTCAGGCTGTGACGAGGCGTCTAGGACCAACGTAGGTATGCTCCACGGCTGCCTTTAGTTGTGGTGGTTAGTCAGGGTACTGCAATCCCATAGATTCCAACCTCTCTGGTGTATTTCCTTTTTTGCCTGCTCTCTTCAGCTACCAAATCATAACAGCCGACATCCCCGATTCCAAGGCGATCCCGCTGTCCGCGCTGTTGGAGGAGGACACGGTGATGGATCTGAAGCATTCCCTGAAGTGCTTCAAGGTTCCGTCACAATCTCCTCCCGAAATTACCTCATTTCCGGTCATCTTCCAGCATGTCACTTCTGGTGGAACATCACGTGCGAGTTTTAAAGTGCTCCTCCGGGCTCCGGCATGTACTCCTGTGTCCACGGGAAAAAGTCCCGGCCGTGACAGCGGGGCAGACTCTCAAAATCGGGAGTGTACCGCTGAATTCAGGACAGTTGGGAGGTATGAATGTTCCCCACCATACACCTTATACATGCACGGCTCTGCACAGCTCATACACACACGGTTCCACTTTGTATGCCTCGTACACACACGGCTCCGCTCCGTCCACCTCGCACACACAAGGCTCCACTCAGTATACACATGGCTCCACTCCGTACACCTTGTACACACGCAGCCACGCTTATTACACCTTGTACAAACACGACTCCACTCCGTAAACCTTGTACACATGCGGCTTTGCAGCATACACCTCGTACACACGCGGTTCTGCTCCGTACACCTCGTACACACGCGGCTCCACTACATACACACAAGGCTTCGCTCTGTACACACACGGCTCAAGCACGGAGCCCAGGCCACAGCTCAGCTCCGTACACTTCGTACACACAGGGCTCCGTTTCGTGCACACACAGCACTGCTACGTCCACCTTGTATACACACGTGCGGCTCGGCTCTGTTCACCTCGTACAGACACACGGCTCCGCTCCATCCAACTCGTACACACACGGCTCCGCTCCATCCTACTCGTACACACACGGCTCCGCTACATCCAACTCGTACACACAAGGCTCTGCTACATCCAACTCGTACACACAAGGCTCCGCTCTGTACACCTCGTACACACAAGGCTCAGCTCCGTACACCTCGTACACACTACAGCACTGCTACATCCACCTTGTACACACACGGCTCCGCTTCGTACACCTCGTACACACACGGCTCCGCTCTGTACACCTCGTACACACACGGCTCTGCTACATCCACCTCGTACAAACAAGACTCTGCTCCGTACACCTCGTACACACACGGCTCTGCTCCATACACCTCGTACACACACGGCTCTGCTACATGCACCTCGCACACACGCGGCTCCGCTCCGTACACACTACAGCACTGCTACATCCACCTCGTACACACACGGCTCCGCTCTGTACACCTCGTACACACACGGCTCTGCTGCATCCACCTCGTACACACAAGACTCCGCTCCGTACACCTCGTACACACACGGCTCCGCTCCGTACACCTCGTACACACGCGGCTCTGCTACATCCACCTCGTACACATGCGGCTCTGCTCCGTACACCTCATACACACATGGCTCCGCTCCGTACACCTCATACACACACGGCACTGCTACATCCACCCTGTAAACTCCTCCTGACCCCACACATAGTAAACTTCACCTCATCCAGCACCATGACAACCAGCACAGAGTCCGAGGAACCTGATCATGTGACCCCTGACTCCTCTCCTCCTGTGACCTCATCACAGGTCCTGTGGGCACAAAAGAGTACAGCGTCATTGCTCTGCTGTGAAAGGCTAAGGTGTAGAGACAGGGAGGGCAGGAAGGGGTGCATGGGGGGCGTGGCAGCTTATCTCACTGTGGGACACATACCATCCCAGCCGGGACAGCGGGTGGGAGGGTCTAAATCGGGACTGTCCCTCTCAATTCGGGACAGTTGGGAAGTATGGCATGTGTATGTGTGACTGCGGCTTGTGTGTGACTGCGACATATGTGTGTGTGTGACTGCGGCCTATGTGTGTGTGTGTCACTGCAGCTTGTGTGTGACTGTGGCATGTGTGTGTGACTGCGGCTTGTGTGTGACTGCGACTGTGTGTGACTGCGGCCTATGTGTGTGTGTGTCACTGCAGCTTGTGTGTGACTGTGGCATGTGTCTGTGTGACTGCGGCCTGTGTGTATGTGACTGCAGCTTGTGTGTGACTTTGGCATGTGTGTGTGTGACTGCGGCCTATGTGTGTGTGTGTCACTGCAGCTTGTGTGTGACTGTGGCATGTGTGTGTGACTGCAGCCTATGTGTGTGTGTGTCACTGCAGCTTGTATGTGATTGTGGCATGTGTCTGTGTGACTGCGGCCTGTGTGTGTGTGTGTGACTGCAGCTTGTGTGTGACTGTGGCATGTGTGTGTGTGTCACTGCAGCTTGTGTGTGACTGTGGCATGTGTCTGTGTGACTGCGGCCTGTGTGTGTGTGACTGCAGCTTGTGTGTGACTTTGGCATGTGTGTGTGTGACTGCGGCCTATGTGTGTGTGTGTCACTGCAGCTTGTGTGTGACTGTGGCATGTGTGTGTGACTGCAGCCTATGTGTGTGTGTGTCACTGCAGCTTGTATGTGATTGTGGCATGTGTCTGTGTGACTGCGGCCTGTGTGTGTGTGTGTGACTTCGGCATGTGTGTGTGCAGCCATGTGGTTTTTTTTTGTTTTTTTTTCATTTACTGCACTTGTATTTAAAATAAAGAGCAGTGTAGCTCCAACTTGCTTTCTGCAAAAGTTAAAAAAGTTAAAAAAAAATTAATAAAAACATGCTCCAAAAACTGTCCGTAGTATCATTTAACTAAGGTCACTTTAAAATTGTGGGTATAAAGTCACAGGAATGCACAACATGCAATACAGAGGTGTTGGAGGTTCTATATTTTTTTTAAAAAGGTGTACACAAATGGGGAATGCAAAGATTGGTTATTTCAAATTTTAGCTGTGTTTTAAAACATTGCCTCTGTGGTCACTAGATTTTCAAGTAGGGGTTTAGGTTTTTAAAGTTGGAAGGAGGGTAGATGTTAGGCCGGCGTCAGACCCAACGTATAAAAATACGGACCGTATTGTACGGCCGTAATACGCAGAAATGTTCCCGGCACAGTGATCCGTATGTCATCCGTTGTCAAGGTGTGGCTGCGTATTTTGCGCATGTAAGCATCCGTATGTAATCCGTATGGCATACGTACGGCGAGATTTTCTTGCAGCTTTGCAAAATGGACAAATAACTGTTTTTAGGCCTGAAATTCATTTAAACCATAATCAGCAACCCTATTTATTGGCTCTGCATCAGGTGGCAGCCCCCAATCTGGCCCATTTTTGTGGTGTGCTTGTGTTGGAGTACTGCTGCTTGTTTGCCAAAATGTCTGACACTCTTCAGTTCACCCCAACTGACCGAGTTCTGTACAACTGGGTTTTGTCCCGCCGCTTTGACCAGCCATACCCAGTGATAGTTGCTCCGCGGAGGAGGAAACAAATGTGGGTGCATCCGCATTTGAGGCAACGCCTCACTAAAGGCCATTTTCACCGCCTGTATGCATCTCTTCGGACACATCCCGACAAGTTTTTTCTCTATTGTCGGATGAGCATTGCCACATTTGATGTTTTGTTGGAGATGGTGCGCCCAGGGATCACCTACCAGGACAACAGGATGCGCAAAGCTATCTCTGCAGAGGAACGACTTCTCCTTAAGTTACGGTATGTATTCCTTACCTACATACTGTATGTTGATGATGTGTTTTCCCACAACTTTTCCTTTACACGTATGCCTTTTGCTTAATTATCTTCATAATAAATCCCAAATATCAGCTCGAAGTACCAGAACTATGATCTGTATGTCAAATTCACATAAACCTTTAACTTGTGTATAATTTTAGTTAGGCTTCTTTGTAAATTACATCCTTTTATGGTTATCTATAGTGCATTTGTGAAACCTTTGGCCTGGTGTAATGTTTTTTCTCTCTACATTTGTTTAATTGTAGGTTTCTGACAACTGGCATTTCATATGCCGCACTCCATCTGGAGTTTTTGATTGGGAGATCAACCATATCTGGCATTGTTCGTGATACATGTTCCCAACTCTGGGACAGATTTCATCAAGTGGTCGTGGCTGAGCCCAAGATGGAAGACAGGATGAGGATTGCCAGGGGATTTGAGGAGCAATGCCAATTTCCAAATTGTATAGGAGCCCTTGATGGGAAGCACATCCGTGTGCGTAAGCCGCCGAACTAAGGGTCCCAATTCTATAATTATAAACAATATTTTTCTGTAGTGCTGTTGGCTCTGGTTGACAGTAACTACAGGTTTATAATTGTTTATAATTGTAGACATTGTGGCCTATTGAAGAACTGGAGACTCTAGAGTCTTCAATTCTTCCATTATGGGTCGGCGGCTGAGCAATAACCAGTTGCACCTACCACCACCACGTCAACTTCCTGGCTCCATTCTTGAATCTGTGCTGTATGTTGTAGTTGGGGATGAGGCCTTCCAACTATCAAGGAATGTAATGAGGCCATATCCACGACGACACCTTGACCACCGGCGTAGGATCTTTAACTTGCGCTTATCACGGGCCCGGCGCCTGGAGGAGTGTGCCTTTGGCATTCCTTGTGCAAAATGGCGGGTCCTCCAGTCTGCTATTCAGCTGAGTGAAGCCAACGTCAATGAGATCATCAGAGCATGTGTTGTACTACAGAATTTCATTAGAATGCATGATTGTAGCCCATCTGATGTTGGTGAATGTGTGGTGACCAATGGGGATATGCCTAGGCCACATGTCAGCCCTTTAAGTCGTCCACTCTCAGGACTGAAAACCCATGATATATTTACCCAGTATTTTGTGTCGCCTCAAGGTACTACAACCTGGCAAGATGAAGCATTATCAATGCTGTAATGTTATGTGTTTATAGATAAATATGTTTTTTCACTGACGTAGTCTTTGTGTCTGGTGTTAATGTTCATAACAGATGTGTAGGTGGGTTTCTATAAACAAGTTATGAAAGAAGAGTCCAAACTTGCCATAAAAATTAGTTTTTATATTGGCAAACTCTCACTTGAGGTAGTGACTACCATATTTTCGTCATATGGTATATGTCTTAAAAGCAGAATACTGTACGTCAAAATAAGTCATAAAAAAATAACAAACATTTGTATAAATAATAATAGATAATGAAAATAACAAACTGTCACTTTGCCTACTGAAGACCATATCTGTATCATATGGTTTTTTGAGGCATTCAGATTAGTGCAAATTTGCTTTACACATGTAAAAATAAATATAAAAAAATAACAAACTGGCTTTGAAATAATAATATATAATAAAAATAACAAATCAGAGTTGGTTGTGGGGTTGGTGGGTGACCAGCGTCTCTGTGTTGTTGGCTTGGGTGACCACCTTGACCATCACCCTGTTGGGGTGAATTTTCTTGGCCCTCAGCTAACATCTGGCCACAGTCAGGTTGTTGTGTGGGCACATTGCCATAAAGATAATGGAGATTATACTCCTGGGGAAGCTGGTACCCACGAGAATCATATCCCCCAATATGACCATGTTGCCCAAATTCAGGTTGGGACCAGCCTCCAACACTGGATCTGTACAAGTGGCCATATTGGGAAATTGGGTTATAGCCTGCCATTTGACCCTGTTGTTGCCAAGTTTGGTTTTGTGGGGAATGGGTTGAGGTGTAGGCGCACGTGCAGGAGGATCCTCAGATCCTAATTGAGCATGCATATTTTGGTGGGGGGTAAGGCGCAGAAGATTACGGGGTGAGAGCTGCCACCTCTCAAGGAATTCAAGCAGCTTATATGGGGTATTGGGGGGTGTGCATGCATCAATTAGGATCTGAATTGATCCTCGCACACGGAGCCTGACCTCACGGGGTAGAGACGTAGGTAGCGGGCAAGGCTACATGAATAAACCTCTTCACCCTCATCCACAGCTGCCCTTGATAGATAATTGAGGACCCCGTGTCCACATGCCTCTGGGTTTCAGAGGCAGTGTGGTCTCGGTGTCTTCTCCCACGGCGGGATATTGCAGCAGGCTGGGGGGGAGACCCCCAGAGGTACAGTAGGGCTGCTGCTGTTTGCTGCTTCCTCAAGGCTGGCGGGTGGTGCTGCAGCTGGTGGGTCAGGTACTGGTAGAGGTGCAGCTGGTTGGTCAGGTCCTGGTGCTGGGGAAGCTTGGGGGATGCAGCTGGGAGGGTCAGAAGATGGGCCAGCCACCTCTTTACCTCCCCCACACGGGTCAATAATGGCCTCTGAGTATCAGCCTGTCTCCCTCTCAGTGAGGTTGGACTGAGTTCTGTTAGGAAATTAAATGGAAATAGAAATTGTTGGAGATGTCAGCCTAAACAGCATATGTGTTATGTGGTGTGATGTATGTACTTACGGTCTCAGATCCAAAATAGGAGCCAAAAACCCAAGGTGGTTGAAGTAGACATATTTCCGCTTGGTCGGTGCTGCTGAACCACTCCTGGCCCTCTGCTGACGTTCCCGCCAGTACTGGTCGCGGATGCTTCGCCAGCATCTCATTACATCTTCCACTGCAATGTGACATATAATTTCATAATTTACCTAGCTGCACAATGCCAAATTGTTACACATACATTTCACATAGTCATGGGGGCCTAGTCGGATGTCAGTTTACTAACATTTTGGCGCATAAAAAAAAAATATAAAAAAAAATTATATTTTAGGGATACTCTGCTCAATTATTACGTTGTGCCCTTTAAGATGTTTTGGAAAAAATCAGGTAACTTACTCATTCGTTGCTGCTCCTCGCGTGGGCTGTCCCCAAAGTGGGGAAACATCTGCCCACAGATGCGCCTCCATGCCGCATCTTTTCTTGCGCGGTCTGCGTAGTGTGCATCACGTTGGTCCCAAATTTCGGGCCTCTCCTGGACCAAAACGATCAGCATCTCCACATTTATGTGTGTAGACATGATGGTGGACTCCGTGGAGGCGTTCTTCCGGGATGTCTGGCGCTCTTTTTGAGCTAATTTGCATGTGTAAGCTTCCTGATTCATGGCTTGCACCATTTCCTGTGAGCTGCAGAAGTCTTGCATATTTCTCGCAAGTCACACGCTGTCCGTGTGTAATCCATATTTTTCTCGCACCCATAGACTTTCATTGGCGTACCAAGGGCGTATTACTCTGACAATCGCAGCATGCTGCGAGTGTCTCGCACCGTAAAATACGGCCGAGAAATATACGGATGATCAGAGCTGCCCCATAGAGAAATATTGGTCCGTGTGTAATGCGTGGTTTTCACGCCTCTCACTCGTCCGTATTCCTCCTTAGGCCGGGGTCACACTGGCGACAGAATCGGATGACTGCAATACGATGAAATATCGTATTGCAGTCTGCCCTATGTTAATCTATGGAGCAGCTCCCAGTATCAGATTTTTTGTGGTCCGTTTTAAACGTCCGAGTGCAATCGCAGCATGCTGCGATTGTCACCGATTGTGGGTCGACTATCACCAATGCAAGTCTATGGGAGCGATGAAAAATCTGATTACAAACGGACCGCACGTGTGACTTGCGATTAAATCGCATCGGTGTCCTTTAGAAAAGCCGGCAATTCATCCCCGGCTATACTGTAAAATCACACTGACAGCTTTACTAAAGAATAGAAAGAATAGATATACACACATAGAATACATATATATATATATATATATATATATGTCATTGTGACATATATATATACATATATTTATAGTTCATACACTTCTACATATTGTAATAGCTGCTAATTCAATTGCCGGCTTTTGTGAAATCACAGAAGCCGACATGAAATGATACATTGTTTAGACACAGTTAACCATGTAATTTCCTGTATTTTGATATATGGTTTGAACTTACAATTACAGAAGTGTATGTGTGCAAAATTTCAGACATGTAGGGGTTAATTAAAGGTGTAAATTCGTTGAAAAAAAATGCGTGGGCTCCCGCTGTATTTTCTCCACCAGACAGACAAAGCAAGCGAGTGGGGGCAGATAATAATAGCCTAGGGAGGGTACATTTTTTGTGCCCCCCCTGGCTACTAACATCTGCCCCCAGACACCCCAGAAAGGGCAAATCTCTAATTAGATTTGCCCTTTCTGGCACTTTGCCCGTCTATTCCCATTGCCCTATAGCGGTGGCGAATGGGTTAATAAGGGGTTACAGCCACCTTGCAATTGAAAGGTGACTGTAAGCCAGGTTAATAATTGAGAGCTGTCAATTAGACAACTATCAATTATTAATCCTATTGAAGTAAATAAAAAAACAGACACACTTTAAGAATAAATAATTTTAATGAAATAAAAACACATTTTTTTGACCATCTTTTATTTTACTCTTAATCCGTGCGAAGGCCTTGATCTCCTAAAATAAATATAAAATAATAAAACAACATTATTCTTACCTATCTGGCGATCTGTCACGTCCCACGATGTAATCCTTCACAAAGGGTTAACTAGCAATCAGCTAAGCAGCACAACTAATGCTGCGTGCTCAGCTGATAGCTCCAGAATGAATGATCTTATCTCCTGCCGACAGGAGAGGATGTGATTAATGAATGAAGCTTAATTGATTGTGTCCCACTTTCACCTTAGGTCAGGTCACTGAAGTGAAAGTGGCAATAAATCAATTAAGCTCCATTCATTAATCTCTTCCTCTCCTTTCGCTGGGAGAGGAAGTTATTCATTCAGGGGGTTAGAGCTCGGAGACAGCATTTAGCTCTCTGCGAGCTGTAACCTGTTAACCCTTTCTGATGGATTACACCGTGGGACCTGACTGTACATTGGATTGGTAAGAATAATTTTGGTTTTTTATTTTATTTTTATTACAGGAAATGGTTTTAGCAGGAAAATAAAATATGGTCAAAAACTGTGTTTTTATTTCATTAAACTTCTTTTTTATTAAACTGTGTGTGTTTGATTTTTCTTTCATACAATAGGATTAATAATTGATAGTTACAAGAGAAAAAGGTAGCACACTGTAGCGCTATAGCTTGCAAACATGAAATATGAAAAATATGAAAAATGAATTGCATCATTACCTTAGAAATATGAAAAATTGAGAAGTCTTAGCGCATAAGATGGCCAAATTATGTGAGCCTGATAGCCACGTCAAGGCTCTTCTCGTATATCAGGTCCTAACTAATGCCTATCCTCGCTTAGAAAAGTCTGTCTGCATGGGAACGTATGAATCCTCTCTTCAGACTAAAATCTACATCTCTGTGGAGGGGTGATGAACCTGTTGTAATTAAAAAGCCTGTGACCACCAGGTGGAGTGCTCAGGTAGAACGTAAATTAATACATATCAAAAAACTGACCGGCACATCCAAACATAGATTCAGTGTGAACAGGTGCTAAACCTAGAGTCACCAACTCATATACATACAAGAGAAAAAGGTAGCACACTGTAGCGCTATAGCTTGCAAACATGAAATATGAAAAATATGAAAAATGAATTGCATCATTACCTTAGAAATATGAAAAATTGAGAAGTCTTAGCGCATAAGATGGCCAAATTATGTGAGCCTGATAGCCACGTCAAGGCTCTTCTCGTATATCACTCCACCTGGTGGTCACAGGCTTTTTAATTACAACAGGTTCATCATCCCTCCACAGAGATGTAGATTTTAGTCTGAAGAGAGGATTTATACGTTCCCATGCAGACAGACTTTTCTAAGCGAGGATAGGCATTAGTTAGGACCTGATATACGAGAAGAGCCTTGACGTGGCTATCAGGCTCACATAATTTGGCCATCTTATGCGCTAAGACTTCTCAATTTTTCATATTTCTAAGGTAATGATGCAATTCATTTTTCATATTTTTCATATTTCATGTTTGCAAGCTATAGCGCTACAGTGTGCTACCTTTTTCTCTTGTATGTATATGAGTTGGTGACTCTAGGTTTAGCACCTGTTCACACTGAATCTATGTTTGGATGTGCCGGTCAGTTTTTTGATATGTAATAATTGATAGTTGTCTAATTGACAGCTCTCAATTATTAACCTGGCTTACAGTCACCTTTCAATTGCAAGGTGGCTGTAACCCCTTATTAACCCATTCGCCACCGCTACAGGGCAATGGGAATAGACGGGCAAAGTGCCAGAAAGGGCAAATCTAATTAGAGATTTGCCCTTTCTGGGGTGTCTGGGGGCAGATGTTAGTAGCCAGGGGGGCACAAAAAAATACACCCTCCCTAGGCTTTTATTATCTGCCCCCACTCGCTTGCTTTGTCTGTCTGGTGGAGAAAATACAGCGGGAGCCCACGCATTTTTTTCAACGAATTTACACCTTTAATTAACTCCTACATGTCTGAAATTTTGCACACATACACTTCTGTAATTGTAAGTTCAAACCATATATCAAAATACAGGAAATGACATGGTTAACTGTGTCTAAACAATGTATCATTTCATGTCGGCTTCTGTGATTTCACAAAAGCCGGCAATTGAATTAGCGACTATTACAGTATGTAGAAGTCTAGGAACTATAAATATATATATATATATATACATGTCACAATGACATGTTATATATATATAATATATGTGTTCTATGTGTATATATCTATTCTTTCTTTTGTGATTTAAATACTATTCTTTTGGATCCATTATATGTCAGTTTTGCAAGCCTGTGAGAAATTCTCGCAAGTCGGATGAAAATCGGATGTTACAAGGTACACACACATGCGACTAAATCGCATCTTTGAAGGAAAATCGGATGCCAGGCGGATGTGTGATGTTTTCATTTTGTTCCGATAATCGACCGACTAAAACGGTCCGATTTTTTGTAGTTGTGTCTGACCCCGGCCTTAGTGTGATGCCGGCCTTAAGGTATATGTTGTTGTTTTTTTTGGTGAAATACAAGAGGTGGATATCAAGTTGGAAGGAGGGTAGTAACCATTAAATTACAGAGGGGGGTGGTTAGAAAGCTACTGAAGTACTTTGAATTTTTTGTTTTGGGGGGGCATAGGGGTATTTTTTATGGTGGGGTAGGGGTTGAAATCCAATAGCTGTAGAGCTACCAGTTTTTTTCCGAAAAGCAAACAACACGTATCTAATCAGTTTAATAGCTAAAAAGTGTCTTTATTCTTGCAGATACCACAAACGCAGCCAGGGAACCACTCAAGGCCTGTGGACCTGTTCAAGTTGTGATGTAAGTATTACAATTCATAAAGCTTTATATATAATTTGTATAGTAGCTAACAATTGTCTTTATACTTGCAGATCCTTCTATAGTCACAGTGTCTTCTTCTGGGAGCCCCCCTCACAGCGTCGGCGAACTGAGTTAATTAAAAATTTTATTTTTTCTGATGGTAACAGTTTTTGTAACCCTTTATGCATTAATTATGTTTTCACAGGAAGCTGAAGCAGAGGGGCTTACAGAAGGAGACGGACGGGGTGGATAGATGCCAGGAGCGGGCGCGCAGAATGTAAGTTTCGCAGACACGGATCCTCACAGACATCACACTACACCCAACATAACAAACAGACATCACAGCACACACATTGCATAAGCCTCTATCCAAGCACATAATTGTTTTTTCTTGGTTTTTTATAGTCTTCACAATCCGGGACTTGGCCTACAGGTCCTCCAAGCACCTCCCAGAGTCGTCGAGTTGAGTGTCGCAGCGGTCAGCATAGAGTAAGTAAATTTTTTTTTGGGTTGTTTTATTTTAGTTTTTTAGTTCATGTGGATGATTTAAGTGTATTTTTTTTTCTTTTTTCACAGGCTTCACAGCATGCTCCCGACGCTGATTGTGAGGAGGCAGGCCTGGATGTGGACCTCCTCATCAACGAGGTACGAGAGCGGGAGCCGCTGTGGAACATGGCGGATCGCCGCCATGCTGACCAAGTGATGACCCGTCGGCTCTGGGAGGAAGTATGTTCTACAGTTGTAGAAGACTGGGAGGGCCTTGGACCTCCAGCCAATGATCAAGCGCGTAAGTATTCACAGTTTAGCCTATGTCTTTTCTTTTTTTGTTGTGCAAGTTCAGTAATTTATGTTACAGGATGTAATGTGTTGTATACTAAACAATTTGTGCTTTCACTTTACAGGATTGTGAAGCGGTGGCGGTCACTCCGGGATCGCTTCAAGAGGGAGTTCAACAAGGAGATGCAGGCCCCGAGTGGATCGGGATGACTCAGGAGCCGTTACAAATATGCAAGAGCCCTGTCGTTCCTCTGGTCGACAATGGTGACCAGAAGGTAAATATTCCAAACCGCATTCATTAAGTCAAAATGTTTATATGTCTGACCTTTTTTTTTTGTTTCAGCCAGGGAAATACAATATCAATATATTCATTATTTTTATTCTTTCCTTTGACAGCACCGTCTGCAGCACTCAGGAGCCTGCAGACGAGTTGGACCCTTCTGTAGCGATCCCACAGGAGTCCGCCACCGGGGACCACGTCGAGAGACCCGACCCCTCCACACCTTCCCTCACGTATGATCCCTCGGCCCAATCCACCAGCGCTGGAGCATCATGGCCGACTTCATCACATGAAGCTGCTGGTGATGAGGTAGTGTTCCCTTTACCCCACCCCTCTGACACTGCCGCCACCTCTAAAACACCTTTGGCTTCTGGACGGCAGCGCCAGAGTAGTCAGTAAAGGAGCTATGCGCCCGAGTTCTTGCATCTGAATGCATCCTTCCAGAACTCGATAAAGCTTTTGGCCGAGCAAACGACTGCTGGTTTCAACCTCATGCAGAAAAGCATGCTTGAAATCAGCAGTCGTCTGGATAGGATGCATTTACACTGTGTTCCAAATTATTATGCAAATAATATTTTCTCTGATTTTCCCAAATTACCTATATGAATTGCAGTCATTGTAATTTTCCAGTCAAATAACTATTAGGGTGCAATTGAAAGGTTTTTGTACAAACTGCCTATGATAACAGTATATTTTTAAAAAAATAAAACACTCAAACTGCACTCAAAATGCATGTTTCAAATTATTATGCACAGCAGAGTTTTCAACCTTTTCATTTCAATAAAGAACAAAAAAATGGTCATTTTTGAAATTATAAGCATTAGCAGGTTATTACAAACTGAAATCAAACAGTTTTCAACTCAAAACTTTATTCTAGGTGATGTTCCATTTGCACATAGGACCCCTTGTTCGAAAGGAGCTTCTGAACTCTCTCGTCCTTTGAATTTGTCAGGTTTTGGATGGTTTCTGCTTCAATTGTTTTGCATGAGGACAGAATACCCTCCCAGAGCTGTTGCTTAGATGTGAACTGCCTTCTGCCATCATAGACACTCCTTTTGATGATGCTCCAGAGGTTCTCAATGGGGTTGAGGTCAGGGGAGCATGGGGGCCACACCATAAGTTTGTCCCCTTTTATGCCCATAGCAGCCAGAGATGCAGATGTGTTATGTGCAGCATGAGACGGTGCATTATCATGCATGAAAATGATATTGCTGCGGAATGCACGGTTCTTCTTCTTGAACCATGGCAGGAAGTGCTGTTTGAGAAACTCAACATACACAATGGAGTTCATCTTTACCCCTTCAGGGATCCTAAAGGTGCTGACAATCTCTCTCCCCATGATTCCAGCCCAAAACATTACTCCACCTCCTCCTTGTTGGCGCCGTAGCCGTGTTTGCATGGGGTGTCCATCAACCAGCCATCCTCCACTTCATCCATCTGGACCATCGAGCGTTGCACGGCACTCATCGGTGAACAAAACAGTTTTGAAGTCAGTCTTCATGTATTGTTTGGCCCACTGGAGCCGTTTCTGATTGTGTGCAGTGGATAGAGGAGGTCGACAGGATGGCTTACGCACAGCTGCAAACCTCTGAAGGACCCTACATCTTGTTGTTCGGGGGACGTTGGAGGCACCAGCAGCTTCAAAAACTTGTCTGCTACTATGACAAGGCTTTTTTGCCGCTGCTCTTTTAACCTGACGTCATTGCCTGTAGGAAAGAGTCTTCAATTTTCCCTTATCAGCACGCACACGTGTGTACTGTGAATCAGCTACATACTTCTTGATTGTGCGATGATCACGATGAAGTGTCTTGGCAATGTTGATTGTAGTCATGCCTTGACCTAAACACTCCACAATTTGTTGCTTCTCAGCAGCCGACACATCCTTTTTCTTTCCCATTTTGGCAGAAAATGTAGGCTGCTTAATAATGTGGGACAGCCTTCTGAAGTAGTCTTGCCTTTCATTGGACACACCTGCCAAACTAATTAGCACAGGTGTCTGCAATTGCTTACAGTGATATAAAGAGCCCACACACATCACCATCAATGAGTTAAACTGACAAACAAAAAAATTCTTACCTTATCACTCCTAAACAATTTTTGCATAATAATTTGGAACACAGTGTAGATGCAAGCAAGTCGCCAAATCATTGCTTTTTTCAGGCAGTACTTGAGCGCATGGAAAAGCTAACTCCTGACCAGCAGATGCATGTAATGCAAGGCTGCCAGGTCGCTCTAGCGCAGGTCACCTCCCAAGCCCCTCCACCTGCCCAGGTAGTTCCTTCCACACCTACCACCCCTCCAGTCACTGTCCCTCATCCCACTCATTCGCCGTTCCAGTTTTCCCCATTCAGCCTTCCATCGTACCTTCCTTCCCCGTACATTCCTTCCCCGGCACTTTCACCGTACCAGATCCCACCAACACCTTCCCCGTACAGGTCACACCTACACCATCCATACCTCCACTCCCTGCCCAACCTGTACTCCCCGCCCAACCTCATTACACCACCCCTTCCACTTCTGACTCAAACCAACCCAGTTTCCAGTACCCCACTATTGACGTGGTCCGCCCTGTCAGCCCCTCCGATAATATCTCCACCCCACACTATACAAATTTATAAAAATTTAGTAAATAAAATTAATTTTTTGTTTCAAGAAAATGTATTGTCTTGCCTTTTTTTTAATGATAAGTTACAACACTTTGTGTAAAAGGTAAAAAACTTACAAAACTTGGTGTAAAGGTGCAAAACTTGGTGAAAAATAACAAAACATACACAACTGTGGGTAATAAGGTACAAAACTTTGGTTAATACACAAATCATGGTATAATCACAACTATGAAAACAGACTTTAATATTTTATTCTCTGAAAGTTCTGATAGATTATCGGATAGGGGATTCCTCCTTCTAACTTAGCTTGTCTCTCATTAGAGTTTAGAATAATAATTAGGAATAATCCTTGATATGATCTTTGGAGGGTCGACCACGACCACCCTAGGGAGAGGTCCGACACATTTTATTCTCCTCACCATACACATAGAAGAACTGATTATTTCTTTGCCAACACTATTATTCTTAGAATGATGGAGAGAGTGGAGGTGGGATCCATCACCTGCTCGGATCAAACCATTGTGATACTAAAGTTAAAGTCTAAACCCCCTTGTACTAGAGCTTGCCACTGGCGTCTAAACAAAATTTGTAGTTAGGAGTTCATTGACAGAACATATGAATGAATATTTTCATCTAAGCTTTGGGTCTGCATCCTCTCCGGCCATGTTGTGCGAAGCCTATACAGCAGTGATGAGGGGATGTCGTATTACAGAGGAGGCTAGATTGAAGATAAATGTGAGTCACCCCCACTCTGTCGTATCCTCACAACTCCGGCAGCTGGAATGCAAATGTGCATCGTCCACGTCTACTGGAACGGTGAGGAAGCTGTTGCCATCAGAGGTAAATTAAGAGATCTTGATATTCATAGAGCGGAGAAATTGCTTCTTTTTTCAAAACAGAACATGATTTATGCTGTAGATAAGCCCCGAAAGGCAGTGGCTGCATCTTACAGCGGCAAAACGAGGTGACAGGTTCCCTTTAATGGTTGTTCTCCAATCTTAAACTACCAGTCCTTCCTCCTGAAGCCATAGAAGTGTGTGGCCCAGCTATGTAAGGCACACATAAAATCCAGGAGAATGCACAGGAAGGTAATCGCAAAAGCTTGCTATTCATGCATTTCACTCACACTTTCAGACACACCCACTAGGGGTATAGGAGGTAGTGACACGTAGCAGAGCTCAGTCAAGCTTCCTGTCTTAGGACAGTACAGACCATCCAAGTTTCCTGTATGAGAAGAGCTCAGAGGAGTGAGTTTCCTGTCTTCAGACAGTGCAGTTCAGTGCCAGTTCAGTCTGGACTTGGAGAGGAGAGAGGACTGAATCCTCGCAGAGCTAGTGTAGCTCACCTGACAAAGAAGTGGAGGCTAGTACGGGTGAAGTGAATCATCCTAGCCTAGTCAGAGCTACCCTTAATCAGTACCTCAACAGAAGCTGAAACAAGGAGGAAACTGAGAGCTGCTCAGTGAGCTCGGAAGAAAGCTGACATTTCCATCGGAAGCTACAAGTGCTTATGCTAAGAGCAAAAGCAGGGCGAAGGGCGCAGTGGAGAAGACAGAGAAGTGCTTCAGGTATTGGATTGCCTGCACTAAATAACCGGACACCGGGGTCCGAAGCGTTGCTAGAGTTTCAAGCATAGTAACAAGATACTCGGAGGCATCTGGACTACAGGTCGCAGAGAGCAGCCCAAGCGCTGATACGTAACCGGAGATAGGGAAAACAGGAGTCTAGCCTGATCAGCAAATATAGACTTAGTTCTCTCAACATCTGCTAGTCAGAGCCATAGAAGTCTCCACCACAAAGTCGGCCGGGCTTGTCAGCTATTGAGAAAGCTGGAGATTGTAGAGTTAACTTCGCTTCATGCAAGTTTGGACTCTGAGATATACGAAGTAAGGGAGGCCTCTAACCTGCTCAGCGGTTACCCGAATGTGCATTCTCCACCCCGACCAGCTCCCCGGGACCTGCATGAACCATCTACCAGTAAAAGGTATGAAAAGAAGCTGCATTGTGTGTGACTGAATTCTTACTACACCCTGCATCACCACCATAGACTTCCAGGGACCAGTCTCACCTGTGGGAGACTTACCACCCAGCTGCCCCATAACATCCCCTGTGAAAGTCCTTATAGCAGCGCTGGTCCAATTAACCAGATACTACAGGTGGCGTCATGAACTACCTATCCTTAAAATCCCCTGTAAATATTCCCCATTGCACGACCGCCAGGGCCACGGACTGAGCCACCGCTACCAGTGGCAACTCCCATAGATTTCCATGGGCTCGGCTCCGAGTACCCCATAGCCTTGGTATCCACAATTGTGGTGCGTGTCGGAACAACTTGGCGTCACGAACAGGATACGAAAGCTTGCAATTGTGAGTCCTGTGTGTCTATTGAACTGTTTGCTGCATTTGGCGCCAAAATACCGCCATCTTTACCGCAAAATTCGCGCCCTCAGGCGCTGGTGAAGAAGGGGGGCGTACCTGAAAGTGCGCGCTGGTTCCCTGGCCCCGCCCCCAACTCTGACGCGGCGGCAGGTCCTGTGAAACAGGAAGTGAACGCTCTGACATCACAGTCCAGCGACAAAGGTCCTGTCTCCACCGCTGTGCCTGCAACGAAGGTCCTGTCTCCACCGCTGTGCCTGCGACGCTGCAGCCTGTGAAAGAGGTAGGCTCAGATTAACCAAGGGGCACCAATATGTCGCAGCAACCGACAGACGGAGCGGCCCCCGCTGGGGGCCCTAATAGCCCACCGCTTGGCGTCGTGCCGCAGGATGGAGGTGCGGGCCCCTCACCTGGCCTGGTGGTCCCGCTCATGCCGCTAACCCTCCCATACATGCCTGGAGCGAAGTGGCTCCCCCAGTACAGCGGCGAGCCAGACACCCTGCCAGGATTTAAACGGAAGATATGTAGTATTTTGGATATGTATTCAATGACTGAAAAGCAAAAAGCTGCTGTGGTAATAGGACAGTTAGCTGGTGCAGCTGAGAGAGAAGTAGAGACTTGGCCAACTGCAGACCAGGAGTCGGTACCTGCGATTCTCTTAAAGCTACAGGCCATCTTTGAGGACCGCACAGAAACGGATCTCCGGATGGCATTTTATCAGTGCTTCCAGGGACCGAGTGACAGTATTAGGGACTACGCCTGCCGACTACAGGGGGCCCTGCGAGCTCTTAAACAGGCTAACCCCACAAGTCCCATTGATGGGAGCCAAATGTTGAAGGAGCAATTTGTGCGGGGACTGAGGTCTCCAGAGGAAGGCAGGACTGTAAACTGGTGGTCCTTAGATCATCCAGATGCCACTTTTGATGCTCTAAAGGACATGGCAATAAAGGGACTGCGACCCCTGGAAAAGCCTGAGGTGGCAAATCAGTATCACCTGGGTGAAGCCACTCTTAAGCCGGCAGTAACCACCTTTTCCCCACAGGTGGCAGAAGCTACAATGCAGGTGGCGCCCCCTAGTGAGTTGGAATGTCTGCGCTCAGAAGTGCGCCAGCTGACTAAGAACTTAGCCACTGTAATGGATGCCCTGCAACTGCGGAAAGAGGAAGGAGGAAAGATCCTACTAGCCGACTGTCCGGAGGATGTTCCTTGGATGAACCGGAGGAAATGGAGGACGTCGCCTCATCGGAGGAGGACCACGCCACCCCAAGGAGCGACTCCTGATCAACATCATCCTCGGCGGGAGATCGTCTGCTACCGCTGCAACCAAAAAGGTCATATGGCTCAGCAATGTCCTTTAAACGAGCCGATCCTGGGTCAGAGGGCCAACACCCAGGAGTAGACTCATCAGGCCCCTTGGACTGGAACCGCAGGTTCGTGGGTGGACGGCCCTACCTGTCCATGATTCTGGACGGGATTGCAATCCCTGCACTGCTGGACACTGGATCTCAGGTGACCATCATACCTGATGTCCTTTACAATAAATTTTGGTCCATGGACAGCCTCCAGCCCCCGAGCCCTGACTTGACAGTGTACGCTACCAATGGTCTCCCTGTTGAAGTAATTGGAGCCAAAAACGTAAATGTAAAAGTGGGCAGGGTGGAGCTGAAGGATCAGGGACTCCTAGTAGTCAGGACTGTAAATGAGGAAAATGGTCTAAATGTGATACTAGGTACTAACATTATCAGTAACTGTCTGGGAGAAGTTGTGTTTTTGCTCCAACAGCTCGCTGAAGTTGCCAAGCCAAAGCAGAAGGGAGTGATCCAGAGGGAGATCCGGGCCCTGATGTGCCAGCAGCAAGCGAAGCTTACAGATGGTGAAATCGGTAATGTACGGGTCACAGACTCGAACCCCATTGTAATACCCCCAATGAGTGAAATGTTAATATGGTGTAGAGCAGCCATAGGTCTGAGGGGACAGAACTACCAAGCAGTAGTAGAACCCCATCGCTCAGAACACAGACCTACACTCATGATTGCTAGAGGGGTAGTGGAAGTAGTAAATGGGAGAGTACCAGTACGACTTCTCAACTGGGGGGACGATGAAGTAAATTTGCCACGTTATGCTACAGTTGCTAAATTACATGCCGTAGATAATAATTCTATCCTCACAACCGAGTCCTTAGCCTCCCGCCAACCAGCGGAGGATAATGATCCGGCAACCCCGGTAGCGGACTGGTGTCAGCAGCTTCATATAGGGACAGACACCACTTCCGTCCACCAGAAACAGGGGGTACTACGGGTGGTACAAGAGTACGCACAAGTATTTAGCAAGCACCCACTTGACTTTGGGACCATTAAGGGAGTACAGCATCATATCCCTACAGGCAGTCATCCTCCCATCAAAGAGCGGTACAGGCCTATACCTCCAGCCCACTATCAGAAAGCTAAGGAAATGCTGCATGACATGAAGAAAGCCGGGGTGATAAGGGATAGTTGTAGCCCCTGGGCAGCACCTCTGGTTCTAGTGAAGAAAAAGGATGGTAGCATGCGAATGTGTGTAGATTATAGGCAAGTAAATCGTATAACACATAAAGATGCATACCCATTACCACGCATAGAGGAATCCTTAGCTGCTCTGAAAACGGCTAACTACTTTTCTACACTCGACCTTACTAGTGGGTAATGGCAAGTAGCTGTGGCTGAGGAGGACCGGGAGAAAACTGCTTTCACCACCCCAATGGGACTCTGCGAGTTCGACAGAATGCCGTTTGGTCTCAGCAGTGCCCCAGGAACATTCCAGAGGGTGATGGAGAGCTGTCTGGGACATCTCAACTTCGAAACTGTGCTGCTGTACTTGGACGACGTAATTGTGTACTCTAAGACATATGAAGATCATCTGAAGCACCTGGCGGAGGTATTTGAGTCATTGTCCAAGTTTGGGATGAAACTAAAGCCCTCTAAATGCCACCTGCTCAAACGGAAGGTACAGTACTTGGGACACATTGTCAGTTCTGAAGGAGTAGCGCCGGACCCCGAGAAGGTCACAGCTATTCAGAAATGGCCAGAGCCGAAGAGCCTAAAGGAGGTGCGTCAGTTCCTGGGACTAACAGGTTACTACAGGAGGTTTGTAAAAGATTACACTAAGAAAGCGGCGCCTTTGCAGGACCTCCTGGTAGGACAACTTCTTAAGAGCAGAAACCTTCCATTCAATTGGGGAAAAGAACAAGCTGAGGCATTCAAAGAGATGAAAGAGATCCTTACCGGCGATGAAATCTTAGCCTACCCAGATTACAGCCAACCGTTCCTGCTATACACAGATGCCAGTAACGAAGGATTAGGAGCGGTCCTCAGTCAGAAGCAGAACGGCCAAGAAAAAGTCATCGCATATGCCAGCAGAAAACTCCGGCCAACTGAGAGGAATCCGGAAAACTATAGCAGCTTCAAACTGGAGTTCCTGGCGCTGGTCTGGGCCATTACCGAAAGATTTAAACATTACCTTGCCTCCAACAGGTTCACTGCGTTTACAGACAATAACCCCTTGACGCATCTGGAAACAGCCAAGCTGGGAGCCATGGAGCAACGTTGGATGGCTCGGTTGTCAAATTATCAGTTTACCATCAAGTACAGAGCGGGCCGTAAAAATGCTAACGCGGACGCCTTGTCCAGAATGCCGCATGAATCCGACACGGAAGAAGAATCAGATGATCTGGAAGAAATCGAGCTACCTGCGTTCCATCGAAATGGGATGGTCCAAGAGCAACGAGTCTACAGAAAGCGGTGTGGTGAGATGTTGAACCCTTTACCCCATCACAGCTGGAAGGAGACTCAAGACAGCGATCCAGTGGTCAGCCGTATCAAGGAGTTGATAAGACAAGAATGTTCCTCCTTGGAGAAAGACGCACCCATACCAGCAAAGCTCCTGTGGAATGAAAGAAGCCGGTTGTTCATATACCGAGAGAAGTTGTGCAGGAGATACGTCGACGCAAGGACCCATGAGATGGTTTGGCAGATAGTGGTGCCCAGAGCAGACATCCAAATGGTGTTGGAAGCATACCACGATCAAGCAGGACACTTTGGCTGGAAAAAGCTGGAGACCCTGTTGAGGTGTCGGTTCTACTGGGTAGGGATGCGCAGCTCCATCGAGAAGTGGTGCCGGAACTGTGGACCCTGTGGTCTCAGACGAAAAGATTATCATAGTCAGAGAGCACCCTTGCAGCCTATCCGGACGACTCGTCCTCTGGAGATCGTAGCATTGGATCACGTTAAGTTGTCCCCAAGCAGGTCAGGATACTCATATGCCCTGACCATGGTGGATCATTACTCCATATTTCTGGTGGTCGCCCCTGTCAAGGATCTCACAGCAGAGACAGCAGCCAAGGTCTTCCAAGCAATTTTCTGCAGACCACACGGATATCCAGAGCAGGTACTGACTGATCGAGGTCCAGCCTTTGAAGCTGAACTGTTTCAGGAATTCTGTCAATTGTATGGATGTAAAAAGATCAGAACGACGCCATACCACCCTCAGACCAACGGCCTTTGTGAAAAGATGAATCACATTGTCATGGATTTACTGAAAACTGTACCCCTGGAAGAAAGAAATCGGTGGCCAGACTTGTTACCCGACCTGGTTGACTTGTACAACCACATACCAGTAAGTTCCACCAACTGCACTCCAGCTTACCTTATGAGAGCAAGACCTGGAAGACTGCCAATGGATTTGGAGCTGGGAGTGGTAGAACCAGAGGCTGATGACAGTGCTGAAGATTGGGACACAACTCGACAGGAACAGTACAAGAGAGTACAAGCCTGCGTAGAAGACAGTCTCAACAAAGTAAGAGAAAAGCAAGAGAAGAACTATAACAAAAATGCTCCCGCTAAGCCTTTTATGCCTGGAGAAATGGTGCTCAAAAGAAAAAGAAGAATGCACAAGTTGGATGATCAGTGGGAACAGGAGCCATATGTCGTGCAAAATTCCAATTTTGATAACAGAAAGGTCTGTGCCATTAGTAAGGATGGAGGAAAAACGACGGCAACGGTGTCCAGAGATCATTTAGGCTAAGTGCACACGATCAGGAATAATTGCGTTTTTTTCGCGGTTTTTCCGCGGTTTTCCGGGGTAAACATAAAAACGCAAGCATTAAGCATCCTATACATGTTAATTGATTCCGCATGTTTTGGCCACATGTTGCGTTTTTTTCCGCGAAAAAAACGCTTTGCAGAAAAAATAGCAACATGTTCATTAATTTAGCGTAATCGCGGTGATTCCGCCGCCATAGGAATGCATTGAACCGCTTACTTTCCGCATGTGGCTATGCCCACTATGCGCAATGTAAGCGGTTCATGTGCGGATGGTACCCAGGGTCTGGAGCAGAGGAGACTCTCCTCCAGGCCCTGGGTACCATATCCCTGGTAAAACAATAATTAAAATAAAAAATAATGATATTCTCACCTTCCGGCGGCCCCCGCAGCCTTCCCGCCTTCAGCGACGCTCCCGGCAACTTCCGGTCCCAAGAGTCCTTTGCGAGAATCACCCAGATGGCGTAGCGGTCTCGCGAGATGCTACGTCATCGGTGTGATTTGTTGCAAAGCACTCCTGGGACCGGAAGTTGCCGGGAGCGTCGCTGAGAGGCGGGAAGGCTGCGGGGGCCGCCGGAAGGTGAGAATATCATTATTTATTATTTTTTTTATTATTTTTACATTAGATCTTTTTACTATTGATGCGACATAGGCGGCATCAATAGTAAAAAGTTGGTCACACTTGTCAAACACTATGTTTGACTCGTGTGACCAACCTGTCAATCAGTTTTCCAAGCGATGCTACAGATCGCTAGGAAAACGCTAGCATTCTGCAAGCTAATTACGCTTGCAAAACGCTATTATTCTGGCGGGAATCAGCATAAAAAAACGTGCGTATTTCCTGCGGGAGAAGTGCGGGATTGCCGCGGAAATTTCCGCGGCAATTCCGCAACGTGTGAACTTAGCCTAAAAGTTGTGTCCTTGCCCATTAAAGCTCCGTGAAGAAAATCCTGTTGTCCATCAAGAAGAGAGTGCTGAAGCAGTCATACACACGGATTTGGGAGATTTACCTGCGGATTGGCCCAGATTGGGAGACGCTGTAATTATTCCTGTGCTGCAGTTTTATCAACCGCAAGAGGAGTCTCTACAACCAGTCATACCAATTGTGCCAGTTGAGCCAGTTCCAGAAGAACCTATTCTGGCAGACCCTCAACCATTAGAACCCCAAGAAGCAGACCCGCAAGAAGCAGCCCCACAAGAAGTGGAATCCCCTGGTGAAGCTGGTGAAGCAGTACCGCCTCGCCCAGCCACTAGTACGCTTGCCAGATCCATAGAAAGGTTGAGACAGTATTACCGTTTGCCGTTACGCAGAACAGATAGGCCAGAGAATACTATACCTGACACCACACCACGTAGGTCAGAACGAACAACTAAGGGAAGATTACCAATTCACTATCAAGAGTAGTCCTAGTAAATTAGTCTAGCAAGACCCAGACAGGGTTTATTGTCACTGACAAATTGTATAAAGTTTGAAAAAGTATTAATGTAATTATTTGAAATGTGTTTTAACCATGCCAATAGACTGCGTGGCTGTGGACTGTGCCAGCCCAAGAACTTGCTTTGTAAATAGTTGCACTACGGTGCATTATCTTGGTTTTACATGAAACCACTACTATCAACCTCTGAAGAAAAACCCGTATGGTGTGGCCTAGAGTGGGGTCTGCAGTCAGAAGTCCTGCAGCCCACCCAGGACCCACGTGGGAGGTTTTTGGTGCGGGTCCTCCACAAGTATCTTGTATTTATGAGAATGTCTTGATATTTTGATACTTTTGTATTCTTCATGTACAAATTGTAACGTTCAAGAAGTCTTACCTCCCGGATGGGATGAGTTAAAATGTTGTTGTTTAATGCAAAACAAAAATGTTTTCTTTTTCTCTTTTACAGCCCGGGAGTGCTGTGTTTAACCAAGGGGGGATGTGTGGCCCAGCTATGTAAGGCACAAATAAAATCCAGGAGAATGCACAGGAAGGTAATCGCAAAAGCTTGCTATTCATGCATTTCACTCACACTTTCAGACACACCCACTAGGGGTATAGGAGGTAGTGACACGTAGCAGAGCTCAGTCAAGCTTCCTGTCTTAGGACAGTACAGACCATCCAAGTTTCCTGTCTGAGAAGAGCTCAGAGGAGTGAGTTTCCTGTCTTCAGACAGTGCAGTTCAGTGCCAGTTCAGTCTGGACTTGGAGAGGAGAGAGGACTGAATCCTCGCAGAGCTAGCGTAGCTCACCTGACAAAGAAGTGGAGGCTAGTACGGGTGAAGTGAATCATCCTAGCCTAGTCAGAGCTACCCTTAATCAGTACCTCAACAGAAGCTGAAACAAGGAGGAAACTGAGAGCTGCTCAGTGAGCTCGGAAAGAAAGCTGACATTTCCATCGGAAGCTACAAGTGCTTATGCTAAGAGCAAAAGCAGGGCGAAGGGCGCAGTGGAGAAGACATAGAGAAGTGCTTCAGGTATTGGATTGCCTGCACTAAATAACCGGACACCGGGGTCCGAAGCGTTGCTAGAGTTTCAAGCATAGTAACAAGATACTCGGAGGCATCTGGACTACAGGTCGCAGAGAGCAGCCCAAGCGCTGATACGTAACCGGAGATAGGGAAAACAGGAGTCTAGCCTGATCAGCAAATATAGACTTAGTTCTCTCAACATCTGCTAGTCAGAGCCATAGAAGTCTCCACCACAAAGTCGGCCGGGCTTGTCAGCTATTGAGAAAGCTGGAGATTGTAGAGTTAACTTCGCTTCATGCAAGTTTGGACTCTGAGATATACGAAGTAAGGGAGGCCTCTAACCTGCTCAGCGGTTACCCGAATGTGCATTCTCCACCCCGACCAGCTCCCCGGACCTGCATGAACCATCTACCAGTAAAAGGTATGAAAAGAAGCTGCATTGTGTGTGACTGAATTCTTACTACACCCTGCATCACCACCATAGACTTCCAGGGACCAGTCTCACCTGTGGGAGACTTACCACCCAGCTGCCCCATAACATCCCCTGTGAAAGTCCTTATAGCAGCGCTGGTCCAATTAACCAGATACTACAGGTGGCGTCACGAACTACCTATCCTTAAAATCCCCTGTAAATATTCCCCATTGCACGACCGCCAGGGCCACGGACTGAGCCACCGCTACCAGTGGCAACTCCCATAGATTTCCATGGGCTCGGCTCCGAGTACCCCATAGCCTTGGTATCCACAATTGTGGTGCGTGTCGGAACAGAAGCACTCAGTAGTCAGATATCTGATGAAGAACTACTTATTGCTTTAAAAAACTTACTCTCAGGGAAGTCACCATGCCTGATGGTCTGACGTATATATATTTTAAGACATTTTCTGACATCTTGCTAACTATACAACTATTGCCTTTCTTAATTTGGACTCAAAGATTTTTACAGGCCTCCTTACAGATTAAATCTTTAGCTTCCGCCCATGATCCATAAGGATCAGGTGGGTTTTGTTCCCTTCAGGCTGGGAGGGGATAACATTAGGAGGTTGGTTGATCTGGTCAACGTCGCCAAAAGAAATAAGGTTTGGGCACTTCTCCTACGTTTGGATGCGGAGAAGTCTTTTCACTGACTCAACTGGTCTTTTATGTTTGAGACAGGACCTTTGGGGTTACAGAGGCTTTCATGGCGGCTCTGTGGGCTTTGTATTTTTCTCCTTCGACCTCCATCAAACTCATCATGTTTACCCCAGGTCTATTATATTTTATGGGACGAGGTAGGGTTGCCCAATGTCCCCGCTCTTGTTTGCATTATGTATAGAGCCCTTGGAGTAGCCATTCGGAATAATTCAGACATTTCTGGTATAGAGGTAAGGGACAGAGTTTGTAAAATCTCATTATTTGTGGATGACGTACTCCTTAATCTCACTAATCTGCATATTACCCTTCCGAATCTCAAACTAGTTGTCGAAGAGTTTGGTCATATCTCAGGCAACAAGATTAATTCAACAAGAACGGAAGCATTACCATTGAACATCCTCCGTGAGAAGCTGGATCATCTGATATTACACTATCAATTTCAGTGGAAGACGGATATTATAAAATATTTGGGGGTTAATTTATCCTTCACTTATAACACCATTTACTCCTATAACTTTACGGCTCTGTTTATGGAGTATAAAAGGTTACTGGTTAAGTAGTTCAATCTCCCAATATCGTTTCTTGGCTGTATATCGGCATTTACATTGACCCTGGTTCCTAAACTGTTATATTATGATTAGACCCTCCCTGGTGTGGTCCCAATGGGAGAACTGAAGGCCCTTCACTATCTGTATAGTGAGATTTATGTGGAACAACAAGCGTCATAGAATTTCTAAACAAATTGTTGTCTCTGACAGAATGCAGGGGGGTTATCGGTACTGGATATCATAAAATATTTCTCGGCTACGCACCTGAGGACGATTCCTTCTTGGACTTCTGTGTGGGATTAAAATAATGGACGGAAATTGAAAAATTGTGGTTGGCCCCTACTCGCTCGAATTCCCTCCTGTGGTCTAGGTCTCAGTAGAGGTTCACATTTCACTATTGGGCCCTGTGCAGGTCACCAAGGAGGATATTTGGGTCTCCTGTAAGATCAGATTTTCTCTTTCTTCTCAGCACTCTCCTATGATATCATTCATAGATCAACCCTTGCTTTCAAGAAGCCTGGAGGCACCAATGGTTGTCCCATGGATTACAGCCGGGTTGTTTAGGTTTATAGTTGACAGGAAAACATTGGAGATTCTTCAGTTTGAATTTTTTAAATCCAAATACCATATTACTGATTATGAATGTTTTCAATACTTGCAAATCAAGCATCTGGCAAGATTTCTTTTTGGTTCCTATAAAGCCTCGAGCCCTACAGATTCTGAAACATTATATAAAAAGAGGCCATCCTCTAAAGTTCTGAACTCAGATATCTATGAAGTAACTAACTCTTCTCGGGGTGGCTCTCCTTCTCGTCATTCATACATAGCATGGTGGGAGAGATTTTTGGGAAGGAGCCACTTTCCCCCCCAGACTTGGCAGAGAATTTGGGAAACAAAGACCTCAATTTGTACTATGTACAAAGAAAATCAATACAACATTCTTATGTTTTGGTATCACACACCAGAGCTGTTTAACAAGAGGAGTTCCCAAATATCGAGTCTTTGTTGGCGTTGTGGCTCCTCAGTTGGAACCTTACTGCAGATTTCTAGACTTGTGGGAACATAGTTCCCTTTTGGGAAATGATCAGAGCACTGATTCAGGAGGTTTTGTTCACTGATATCACACTTGATCCCTCTGTTTTCTTGCTTAATATACCATCAAGGGGGTTGGCTAAGAGGGCCTCTAAGTGTCTTCTACAGCTATCGACTGATGCTAGATGTATGATTGCAGAGTCTCGCCTCCGTCCCGACTAGAGTATTGTGGCAGAGCGTGTGATGTACGTTGAATGGAATATTTAGCAGCTACTGTAAATGTGACAATAGACCTGTTTCAGGTGGATAATTGACATAGCCTATTTCTGCTCTCACTGGAGAGCCTGAGAAGGGAGTCACAATGCTCCTTTCATTTGGTGGTGGTGCTGTGTGGTGACCATTGTTGCTGTGGTTTTGTGCTGGTGGGGCGGTCTGGAGTCATGGGGACTCAGTCTTGCAGCATGGGCGCTGTGAGTCACCAGTCCGTCTGCGCCGCTGGTGAGTTGTTGGTGCAAGGGTGGTTAGCACACGGCTCTCCTTTAAGACGATGTAAAATAGGACCCACTTACTGGTTCTCTGAGACCCGGCAGCGGCTTCATACAGTGTGATCAGAATGTTACACTAAGAACCTCATGTTCAGTTGCATATATTTTTGCCTGGTGGCATTAGATCATTGTATGAATTTTGGAGGGGCGGTCCGTGCTCTTTGTTTGGCATGTTGCACATTTGTGCCTGTGTACCTAAGATTGCGGATGCTACAGGAATTTCATGATTCTCTCTTAAGTGTTCATCCTGGGGTTACTACAACAAGGAAAACCGTTGATAGAGTTTTTGGTGACGTCCATGCATAATGATATTAAAGATTTTGTATCTGCTTGTGACGTCTGTGCACATGCCAAAGTCAGTCATAGCCGGCCAGCTGAGGAATTGGCCCCATTGCCTATTCCAGAAAGACCATGGACTCATTTGTCCATGGATTTCATTACAGATTTGCCTCTGTCTGATGGGAGGACTGCTATTTGGGTAGTACATGACCAATTCAGCAAACAAGCTCATTTTGTTTCTTTGTCAAGATTACCTAATGCAGAGACACTCTCCAGGTTGTTTATTTCTCATATTGTAAGTTTACATGGGATCCCGCTGAACATTGTGTCTGATAGGGGAGTACAATTTGTCTCTAAATTTTGGAGAGCTTTTTGTAGTAAAATAGGGATTGACTTGTCATTTTCATTTGCTTATCACCCTGAAACCAATGGTCAGACTGAGAGGACAAATCAATCGTTGGAACACATTTTAAGGTGCTTTGTGGCAGCTTGGCAGGAGAACTGGTCTTTGTTTTTACCTCTCACTGAGTTTGCTTTTAACAGTCGAGGAAATCAATCTACCGGGACCTCACTGTTCCACTGTAATTATGATTTTCTTCCCCATTTTGGTGAATTTTCTAGGATCAGTTCTGAATGCCCTGAGGTGGAGGTCGCCGTACAGAGACTTGAGGATGTCTGGAGGGAGGTTCATAAAAATATTGAGACTGCCCAGATTCTCCAAAAACAGAAGGCCGATAGAACACGTTCGGTGGGTCCTGTGTTTAAGATTGGTGATAAGGTTTGGTTGTCTTCTAGGAACATTAACCCCTTAATGTCCATTGACATGCACAGTCCGTCATGGCAGGATGATGTCAGTTCCGGCACAAGGACGGACTGTGCTCGTCATGCCTTTGAACTACCAGTGCGTGTAAACACGCACGCAGTGGTAGTTCCGTGCCGACAGCTGTCTGTGACAGCTGACAGGCACGGCAAGAGGTGCAGGGACCCATGCCGTCGGTCCCTGCACCCAGAGCGCTGTGATTGGTCAGTCAATCTGACTGACCAAACACAGCAGCGATCGGGCAGGAGATGCTGAAATTTCAGCATCTCCTGCCCGATCCGTGCAGGAGCTCAGCGCTGCAGTGGCTGAGCTTCCTGCACTGACATCCAGTACTGACATCCAGGAGCGGCGTCCGCGCCCGCGATCGCAGCGTTCAGGGGGGCAGGCAGAGATTCAGGGGCTCCCTCTGTCTCAGATCGGCGTCCCCGATCTCTGACTTGATGACCCAGGGTTGTCATGACAACCTCCGGGTCATCCAGCTACAGAAAGCTTACCGCATGGTCTCAGCGGCTTTCTCCATTGGTATAATGCATTGCAATGCTGGAGCATTGCAATGTATTATACCTGCAATCAAAAGTGAAAAAGTGAAAGTCCCATAAAGGGACTAGGTAAAAAAAAATGTAATAAAAAATTTGTAAAAAAAAAAATATTAAAAAATAATTTAACAAATTCCCTAAAAAATGCAAATTTTTATGTAAAAAAACAAAACAAATACACGTTTGGTATCACCGCATCCGTAAAAATCCCATCTATAAAAGTGTAACCTTAGTTAACCCCTTCAGTGAAAGCCATTTAAAAAAAACACAAAAAGTAGAAAATTATACTTTTCCAAGCGGTATCATCATACCGCTTGGAAAAAGTGCAATAATACGCAATCAAAACAATGGATATAAATAAACATGGTAACATCTTGTCTCACAAAAAACAAGCTGCCATACAGCATCATCAGCAAAAAAATTAAAAAGTTATATCTCGCAGAATAAAGTGATGCAAAAATAATTATTTTTTCTATAAAAGTTTTTATTGTGTAAAAAACGCCAAAACATGAAAAAATATATAAATGAGGTATCGCTGTAATCGTAGTGACCCGAAGAATAAAGCTGCTATATCAATTTTACTACACGAGAAACGGAGGGAAAAAAAAAAAAGCAATTCCTGAATTGCTGGTTTTTGTTCATTCTGCTTCCACAAAAATCAGAATAGGAAGCGATCAAAAAACATTATGTGCCCGAATATGGTACCAATAAAAACATCCGCTCGTCCCGCAAAAAATAAGCCCGCACATGACTGTCGGCCGAAATATGGAAAAATTATAGCTCTCAAGATAAGGTGATGCAAAAATTTCTTACAAAAAATTCTTCCAAAAAAAAGCGTCTTTTAGTGTGTGACAGAAGCTAAACATGAAAAAAGGTATTAATCTGGTATCGCTGTAATCACAACGACCCGAGGAATAAAGTCGCCTAATCACTAATACCGCTCGAGGAATGGCGTAAAAAATATAACCAATTCTTCAACTTTTGTGGATTTGTTCATTCTGCCTCCCAAAGATCGCAGTAAGGCGATCACAGTAGTTTACCCACACATATGGGGTATCGGCGTACTCAGGATAAATTGCACAACAACTTTTGGTGTCCTATTTCTCCTGTTACCCTTCTAAAAATAAAATGTTGGGGCAAAAAGATCATTTTTGTGGAAAAAAATATGATTTTTTTATTTTCACGGCTCTACGTTATAAACTTCTGTGATGCACTTGGGGTTCAAAGTGCTCACCACACATCTAGATAAGTTCCTTGGAGGGGTCTAGTTTCCAAAATGGGGTCACTTGAGGGGGTTTCTAATGTTTAGGCACATCAGGGGCTCTGCAAACGCAACATGACGCCCACAGACCTTTCCATCAAAGTCTGCATTCCAAAACAGCGCTCCTTCCCTTCCGAGCTCTGCCATGTGCCCAAATAGTGGTTTACCCCCACATATGGGGTATCAGCGTACTCAGGACAAATTGCACAATAACTTTTGGGGTCCTATTTCTCCTGTTACCCTTATAAAAGTAAAACGTTGGAGGCAAAAAGATCATTTTTGTGGAAAAAAATATGATTTTTTAATTTTACGGCTCTATGTTATAACCTTCTGTGAAGCCCTTGGGGGTTCAAAGTGCTCACCACACATTTAGATAAGTTCCTTGAGGGGGTCTAGTTTCCAAAATGGGGTCACTTATGGGGGTTTCCACTGTTTAGCTACATCAAGGGCTCAACAAACGCGACATGGTGTCCGCTCTCGATTCCAGCCAATTTGATATTCAAAATCTCAAATGATGCTCCTTGCCTTCTGAGTACTGCCGTGCGCCTAAAGATTGGTCTTCCTCCACACATGGGGTATCGGTATACTCAAGAGAAATTGTACAACAAATATTGTGGTTCATTTTCTCCTGATACCCTTGAAAAAATAAAAAAAATTGTGTCGAAACAAACATTTTGGGGGAAAAAAGTTAAATGTTAATTTTTTCCTTCCACATTGCTTCAATTCTTGTGAAGTACCTAAAGGGTTAATAAACTTCTTGAATGTGGTTTTGAACACCTTGAGGGGTGCAGTTTTTAGAATGATGTCACTTTTGGCTATTTTCTGTCATATTGACCCCTCAAAGTAACTTGAAATGTGAGGTGGTCCCTAAAAAAATGGTTTTGTAAATTTTGTTGGAAAAATGAGAAATCGCTGGTCAACTTTTAACAGTTATAACTTCCTAACAAAAAAAAAATTTGGTTCCAAAATTGTGCTAATGTAAAGTAGACATGTGGGAAATGTTATTTATTAACTATTTTTTGTGACATACCGTATATACTCATGTATAAGCCGACCCGTGTATAAGCCGACCCCCCTAATTTTGCCACAAAAAACTGGGAAAACTTATTGACTCGCGTATAAGCCTAGGGTGAAAAATGATTATGCCCCCATATGCTCCATAGATTAGGCCCCCATAAACTGCACAGATTATGCCCCCGTATGATCCACAGATTATGCCCCCATATGCTGCACAGATTATGCCCCATATGCTCCCCTGATTATGCCCCCGTATGCTCCACAGATTATGCCCCCATATGATCCACAGATTATGCCCTCATATGCTCCACAGATTATGCCCCCATATGCTCCAGATTATGCCCCCATATGCTCCAGATTATGCCCCCATATGCTCCAGATTATGCCCCCATATGCTACAGATTATGCCCCCATATGCTGCACAGATTATGCCCCGTATGATCCACAGATTATGCCCCCATATGCTCCAGATTAGGCCCCCATATGCTGCACAAATTATGCCCCGTATGATCCACAGATTATGTGTCACGCGGTCTTATGATATGTGTTGTGAATGGGTTTGAGATGAGTTCTGAGCAGAGGCTCCCTCTGGTGGTTACAAGCGGTACTAGTGAGGATTGGGAATCAGGTGTTACTGATTGGTCTTATTTAAGGGAATCATTTTCCCATCAGGGTTGCCGGTGATCAATTGTTCTGGTCTGAATCCTTCTTTCCAGTTTCCCTTGTAGCCTGCTGTGTCGTGTCTGCATCTCCTGCTATCAGATAAGACAATTTCTTATTTTGTGTTTTTGCTATATTTTTGCATTTTGTCCTGCACTTCTGTGGGGGCCTTCTGGGTCCCCTCCGGGGCTTTTGCCCTCTCAGTTTGGTCCAGCCACTGTGTTTTGTACTTTTGCTTTTTGCAGTTTTTTCAGTGGCTGCTGTTTTTGTTACACCAGAGAACTAATTTAGGTGGTAGAGGTCGTGTGATCTCAGGTGATTTTGAAATTAGTAAGTTGGTGTTTTTCAGGGTTTTCTGGGATTGCAGTAAGTACCCTTCCTATCCTTTTCTATTTAGATAGTTTGGGCCCCAGCGTTTGCTCATACTATTTTCTTTCTGTGTCAGTATTTCCTCTTGTCTAACCGCCATTACATGTTTGGGGGCTTTCTATTATCTTTGGGGTTCTGCTCCGGGGCAGATAGCTTTCCTGTTTCTGTCTTTAGGTGTAGTTAGTTTCTCAGGCTGTGACGAGGCGTCTAGGACCATCGTAGGAACGCTCCACGGCTGCCTCTAGTTGCGGTGGTTAGTCAGGGTACTGCAATCTCATAGATTCCAACTGCTCTGGTGTATTTCCTTTTTTACCTGCACTCCTCAGCTACCGTAACATAACAGTATCACCGGCCATAAAAATTGTATGGTACTCACAGAAGGGAAAAAATATTTTGAAGGAAGAAAAGTTGTCAGAGATATTTTTCTGTTTGTTGCATTTTTTTTTTTTTTTTTTTTCCCTCTGTATCTCTGGGTGCTGGGGAGGATCTTTTCTCCCAATGGAGTTTGCACAGTTGTCTGGCCGTGTGGATCAGCTTGCCACTGAGGTTCGGAGTATTGCTGCATATCTTGCTAGGTTGCCTGTTGTGGAACCTAGGATTCCCATGCCAGATTTGTTTTCAGGGGATCGAGCTAAGTTTCAGAATTTCAAAAATAATTGTAAATTGTTTTTTGCCTTAAAATCTAAGTCCTCAGGAAACGCAGCGCAGCAGGTTCAAATTGTCATCTCTCTCCTGCGCGGCGATCCTCAGGATTGGGCTTTTTCCCTCACACCTGGGGATCCTGTTTTGAGTGATGTTGATGCATTTTTTCAGGCTTTGGGGTTATTGTACGATGAGCCTAATGTCACTGATCAAGCTGAAAAAGCCTTGTTGGCATTAAATCAGGGGCTTGATGACGCTGAGTTATACTGTCAGAGATTCCGTAGGTGGGCAGTCCTAACCAAATGGAATGACGACGCTTTGGCGGCCCTTTTCCGGAAGGGTCTGTCGGATAATGTAAAGGATGTTATGGTGGGATTCCCTGTCCCCTCTGGTCTCAATGATTCTATGTCATTAGCGATTCAAATTGACAGACGTTTGCGTGAGCGGAGAAGTATGCGTGGAGTGGTGTTGCCTTGTGAGCCAGCTGCTGAGCCCATGCAGTGTGATGGAGTGGTGTCTGGGCACAGCGTCATGAGTTTCGAAAGCGCAATGGGTTATGTTTCTACTGTGGTGATGCCTCTCATGCTATTTCAGTCTGCCCTAAGCGGGGAAGACGTTTTGCACGCTCAGTTGTCTTGGGTAGTGTTCAGACTAAGTTTTTATTAACTGTCACTCTGATATGCTCTCTGTCCTCATTTTCTGCTCAGGCTTTCGTTGATTCTGGAGCAGCTATTAACCTGATGGATTATGATTTTGCTAAACGTTGTGGATTTCCCTTGATACCCCTACAGAAGTCTATTCCCCTACTGGGATCGATTCTACCCCTTTGGCTGAGAATAAACCCCAGTTTTCTACTCAGGTGATAATGAGGGTTGAACCTGATCACCAGGAGTGCTGCAAATTTTTGGTTCTATATAATCTGCATGACATTATCGTGCTGGGTTTCCCTTGGTTACAGTCTCATAATCCTGTTTTGGATTGGAAATCTGTGTCTGTAACCAGTTGGGGCTGCCAATGTGTTAATACCAACACTCCTGTTTTTTCTGCCTCCCCCCAGGCTGAGGATGTTCCTGACTTTTTGTTTGATTTTTCTGATGTGTTTAGCGAAAGTAAATCTGCATCCTTACCTCCCCATAGGAGCTATGACTGCGCTATTGAATTAGTGCCAGGTAGTAAATTCCCTAAGGGTCGCCTTTTTAACTTGTCTGTACCTGAACATGACGCTATGCGGTCTTATATCAAGGAATCATTGGAGAAGGGTCATATCAGACCATCCTCTTCACCCTTAGGTGCCGCGTTTTTTCTTTGTGGCCAAAAAAGATGGTTCATTAAGGCCGTGTATTGATTATCGTCTCTTGAACAATATTACTGTGAAATATCAATACCCGTTACCCTTGATTTCTGACCTGTTTTCCAGGGTGAAAAACGCTACTTGGTTTACCAAGCTTGACCTCAGGGGGGCGTATAACCTTATTCGCATTAAGCACGGGGATGAATGGAAGACGGCATTTAACACCCCTGAAGGGCATTTTGAGTACCTTGTGATGCCCTTTGGGCTCACTAATGCTCCTTCCGTCTTCCAGTCCTTCATGAATGACATTTTCAGGGATTTTGTGGACAAGTTTCTGATTGTTTATTTGGATGATATCTTGATTTTTTCTAATGACTGGGACTCTCATGTGAAACATGTTCGAACTGTATTCCAGATTTTGAGAGAGAATGCTCTGTATGTGAAGGATCAAAGTGTCTTTTTGGCGTACAGAAGATCTCATTTCTGGGATTCATTTTGTCCCCATCTGTTATTGAAATGGACCCGGTCAAGGTTCAGGCCATCTGTGATTGGGTCCAACCTACTTCATTAAAGGCTCTTCAGAGATTTTTGGGTTTTGCCAATTTTTATCGTAAATTTATTGGTAATTTCTCTGTTATTGTTAAACCATTAACTGATTTGACCAGAAAGGGTTCTGATGTGGTGAATTGGCCTCCTGAGGCAGTCTCTGCGTTTCAGGAACTTAAGCAGAGATTCACTTCTGCTCCTGTTCTACGGCAGCCTGATGTTTCTCTGCCATTTCAGGTGGAGGTTGATGCCTCTGAAATTGGGGCAGGTGCCGTTTTGTCCCAAAAAGATCCAGAGACCTCTAAAAGTAACCCTTGTGCCTTTTTCTCTCGAAAATTTTCTCCTACTGAACGTAATTATGACGTGGGTAATCGGGAGTTATTGGCCATGAAGTGGGCTTTTGAAGAGTGGAGACATTGGCTGGAGGGAGCCAAACATCAGGTGGTGGTCCTTACGGACCATAAGAATCTGGTCTATCTGGAATCTGCCAAGCGACTCAATCCTAGACAGGCCAGGTGGGCCTTGTTTTTCACACGTTTTAATTTTGTGGTTTCCTTTCTTCCTGGCACTAAGAATGTTAAGGCGGATGCCCTCTCGAGGAGTTTCCTTGCGGACTCTCCTGAGCTATCTGATCCCTCTGTTATTTTGAAGGAGGGTGTAGTTCTTTCCGCCATCTCGCCTAATTTGAGACTTGCTCTGGAGGGTGTCAGGAGGATAGGCCCGAGCGCTGCCCTGTTGGAAAATTGTTTGTCCCGGACCAATGGAAAAGGAGTGTGATGTCTGAGATTCATTGTTCCGCATTGGCTGGGCATCCCGGAATTTTTGGTACCAGAGACTTGGTTAGTCGGTCCTTTTGGTGGCCTACCTTGTCTCGCGATGTCAGGGAATTTGTGCAGTCCTGCGGGACTTGCTCTCGCTCCAAGCCTTGCTCTCGCTCTAGTGGTTTGTTGATGCCATTGCCTGTGCCCAAGAGACCATGGACCCATATCTCTATGGATTTCATTTCCGATCTTCCTGTTTCTCAGAGAATGACCACCATCTGGGTAATTTGTGATAGGTTTTCCAAAATGATACATCTTGTGCCATTACCTAAGTTGCCTTCCTCCTCTGAATTGGTGCCGTTGTTCCTTCAGCACGTGGTTCGTTTACACGGCATTCCTGAGAACATTGTGTCTGACAGAGGAGTCCAGTTTGTTTCCAGATTTTGGAGGACTTTTTGTTCTAAACTGGGTGTTCAATTGTCTTTCTCCTCGGCATTTCATCCTCAGACCAATGGTCAAACTGAGAGAACAAACCAGACATTGGAGACTTATCTAAGATGCTTTGTGTCTGCTGATCAGGATGACTGGGTCTCTTTTTTGCCTTTGGCTGAGTTTGCTCTTAATAATAGGGCTAGCTCTGCCACTTTGATGTCTCCGTTTTTCTGTAATTCTGGGTTTCACCCTCGATTTTCTTCAGGACAGACGGAGGCTTCTGTCTGTCCAGGTGTTGACTCTGTTGTTGAGCGTATGCAGCAGATTTGGGACCAGGTAGTGGAGAGGTTGTCCCTCTCTCAGGAGAAGGCCCAGCGGTTTGCTAACCGGCATAGGACTTATGGTCCTCGGTTTAAAGTGGGGGACTTGGTCTGGTTGTCCTCAAAGAATATTCCTATGAGAGTAGCATCTCCTAAATTTAAGCCTAGGTTCATTGGACCTTATAAGATCATGGAGATTATTAATCCTGTTTCTTTTCGTTTGCTTCTTCCAGGGACATTTAAGATCCATAACGTGTTCCACAAGTCCTTGTTGAAGAGGTTTGTTGAGCCAGTGGTTCCTGCTGCTGTGCCTCCTGACCCTGTTTTGGTTGAGGGCAATCTGGAGTATGTGGTTGAGAAAATATTGGATTCTCGTTTTTCTAGACGAAGACTCCAGTATTTGGTTAAATGGAGAGGTTATGGTCAGGAAGATAATTCTTGGGTGTTTGCTTCGGACATCCATGCTAGGAGACTTATCCGTGCGTATCATAGAACTCATCCTGACCGACCTGGTTGCTCAAATGAGGGTTCGGTGACCCCTCCTCAAGGGGGGGGTACTGTTGTGAATGGGTTTGAGATGAGTTCTGAGCAGAGGCTCCCTCTGGTGGTTACAAGCGGTACTAGTGAGGATTGGGAATCAGGTGTTACTGATTGGTCTTATTTAAGGGAATCATTTTCCCATCAGGGTTGCCGGTGATCAATTGTTCTGGTCTGAATCCTTCTTTCCAGTTTCCCTTGTAGCCTGCTGTGTCGTGTCTGCATCTCCTGCTATCAGATAAGACAATTTCTTATTTTGTGTTTTTGCTATATTTTTGCATTTTGTCCTGCACTTCTGTGGGGGCCTTCTGGGTCCCCTCCGGGGCTTTTGCCCTCTCAGTTTGGTCCAGCCACTGTGTTTTGTACTTTTGCTTTTTGCAGTTTTTTCAGTGGCTGCTGTTTTTGTTACACCAGAGAACTAATTTAGGTGGTAGAGGTCGTGTGATCTCAGGTGATTTTGAAATTAGTAAGTTGGTGTTTTTCAGGGTTTTCTGGGATTGCAGTAAGTACCCTTCCTATCCTTTTCTATTTAGATAGTTTGGGCCCCAGCGTTTGCTCATACTATTTTCTTTCTGTGTCAGTATTTCCTCTTGTCTAACCGCCATTACATGTTTGGGGGCTTTCTATTATCTTTGGGGTTCTGCTCCGGGGCAGATAGCTTTCCTGTTTCTGTCTTTAGGTGTAGTTAGTTTCTCAGGCTGTGACGAGGCGTCTAGGACCATCGTAGGAACGCTCCACGGCTGCCTCTAGTTGCGGTGGTTAGTCAGGGTACTGCAATCTCATAGATTCCAACTGCTCTGGTGTATTTCCTTTTTTACCTGCACTCCTCAGCTACCGTAACATAACAGATATGTGTACGATGTCAGTAAACTATTCTTAAAAGAACAACACTCTATACAACATATAGATTAGCAACATCAGCATGTAAATATAGAATAGATTTACCTGACACGATATCCGTTGAACTCAGGGTTAATCTTGAGGACTTGATACACTGTCACAGGAAAGAGGAGGACCGGGGTCTAACCTGACCCTAAACTGGGGTCCTAACTAATCCCTCACCTTGGAGGTACTGATAATGGTTCAGAGGTCCAAGTCTCCAGCCTAACCCTGTCTCCTATCAGTCCCTGAACCCTGTAATCAGTCCTAAGAAGGATTCTGATTACCACCAAAGGGATATGGGCTGATCTCTGCTAAATACACAGATTAGACATATAAGACAGACTGGAGAAAACACAGACTTGCATACACACTCAAACACAGAAGGAACATAAATGATCTGGGATATTAAACTCTAAGCAAGGTGAGCTTAAAACAACTAAGGAGCTCTTTAACTTAAGTCTATACAGATACAATCCTATATGTGGTCTGCATGAAGAATTTCACTGGCAACTCCCAACACAGACAACCAGAGATTTAAAGGAAACCAATCAACAAATAATTAATTGCAGCCGGGAGAAAACTGCACCCAGTCCCAGAACTGAGCACAGACAGAATTAACTCCCTAACTGCCAAACACAAAGAAACAGCAACTCAGCTGTGAGAAGTCAGAATGTGCAACCGCGACGATCTTCGTGGCGATGCACACATGACATTATGCCCCCATATGCTCCACAGATTATGCCCTTATATGCTCCAGATTATGCCCCCATATGCTCCACAGATTATGCCCCATAGTATACGTCCCTTATGCTGCCGCTCTGCTGCTGCAAAAAAAAAACATGACATACTCACCTCTCGTCGCTGGGGCCAGGTGCCGGTGTCCTGAGCAGGCGGTGACACCGGCGCGCTATGGGGGACAGGTGCCGGTGTCACCGCTTGCTCAGGACCCCGGCACCTGAGATATTTACCTGTCACCGGACCGGTCCACCGCTGCGCACTGCTCCCTCTTCCGGGTCCTCGGCAGTGAATGATCAGGCAGAGGGTGCGGCACGCACTAACTACGTCATCGCGCCCTCTGCCTGAACATTCACAGCCAGAGGAGTCGGACGAGGGAGCAGCGCAGCGGTGGTCCGGGGACAGGTAAATATCGCTATACTCACCACTCCGCCGGCGCGTCACTCTCTGCAGCATCTCCTCTTCTCCCGATGGTCTCCGCAGTGCTTCCGTCCTACAGCGGTCACGTGGTACCAATCATTAAAGTCATGAATATGTGCATATTCATGACTTTAATGAGCGGTACCATGTGACCGCTGCAGGAAGGAGCCGGAGATCGTGGGAGAAGCAGGGGGGCTGCAGAGACGCGCCGGCGGAGGGGTGAGCATGATCTGACACCCCCGCTCCCCCTCCCTCACCGACCCCCATATATGAACCGCGTATAAGCCGAGAGGGGGACTTTCAGCCCTAAAAAATGGGCTGAAAATCTTGGCTTATACACGAGTATATACGGTATCTCTCTGATTTAGGGGCATAAAAATTAAAAGTTTGAAAATTGCAAAATTTTCAAAATTTTTGCCATATTTCCGTTTTTTTCATAAATAAACGCAAGTTATATTGAAGAAATTTTACCACTATCATGAAGTACTATACGTCATGAGAAAACATTCTCAGAATTGCCAAGATCCGTTGAAGCGTTCCAGAGTTATAAGCACATAAAGTGACAGTGGACAGAATTGTAAAAATTGGCCTAGTCATTAACCTACAAAATGGCTTGGTCCTTAAGGGTTAAACTTAAAATGCCGTCGGAGTAGTTGGGTCCAAAGTCCATATAAGATCCTAGAGGTGGTCAATCCTGTGGCATTTAGATGGCCTGCTTGCCTATCAGAGAGGCAGGCAGGTAAGCACAGCTGGTATACAGGCAGGCAGGTGGTCATGGCAGATATACAGGCAGTCACGGTTATCAGCTGTGCTCGCCTGACTGTCTGTATATCAGCCGTGCCCACCTGCAGAATACCAGTCATGCCCACCTGCCTGCCTATCAGCCATGCCCACCTGCCTGCCTATCAGCCATGTCCACCTGCCAGGATAGCAGTTGTGCCTGGTTAGTACCTGCCAGCATGTGTGTCTGTCATGGCGGACCCTCGTTCAGTGATCCTAGGAGCCAACTTGGAAGATGAGCATTATACGAAAAAGCAAACAGTGTCCAATCCAGGGTGATGAATTTCCAAGGGTAACGTTAAGTGTTGGCCTGTAGTAGGTCTCTATCCGGGCCGGCTTATGTAGTGAGGCTGATGTGTAGGCATTGATCACCATAAAGGCCAAAACCACTCATAATAAATATATCAATGCAAGAAAACATCAAAACACGGCCCATCGGCCCCTCCAGTAATACACGAACACCTTATACCATAGAGATGGAATATAATCCCCACATCCCATAATACATCAGTCTACACAATCACATCGGGTGATAGACCAGTGACATAATGGCATCACCGTTGTCATGGATCCCAAGGTCCAATCCAAATCAGGTGGGCCATGAATATGTCAGATGCAATATAGGAGCAATGATGGATCTCTTCTCACAGTGCGCCAAAATCCTACTAACAGATGGCACCAAAGGCGCATCCACCAATGACATGACACGCGATCAGTGAGCTGATGGAGAGGCAGCAACGTGATTCGCACCCAAGAGCTCATCTCACCCGGCTTGTACGCCGTCCCAGCACACGTCGCCGCCCCCACACAGGAGAGATCACATGATCAAGTCACGTGACCGATGATGCGCAGAAGTGCTGCGCATGCGGGACTGGTGCACACAGACTGGGAGAATACATGTGGTGTCAGCCAAACCGTGGTCACATGACCACAGTAAAGAAAACACGTGACATAAATGAACCAGCCCATCCAGGTCGTGGTGTTCATAGTGGCCCTCCTTAAAGGAATATGGTACATATAGTCTCTATAGCCCCTGTAAGACAGTGCTCACTGAGTGTGTTGGGAGACATTCACTTGGCTGCAGGTTAAAGACACACAGGAACGATTTTCTCACTCCAACAGTCCACGCGGTTTATTTAGACAGCATAAACCACTTGAGGCCATGTTATCCATCACAGACCTAACATATAGTCCACTCGCAACTGCGGTTATGTCCGCACAGTTCATTACCTGACACTCGTCAGTACACACAGTCTCTCAGGCTCGGGTTACCTGCTCAGCAGTGTTGCAGGCATCACAGGCCGGCATCACATGGGTCCCTGACTTCCAGGGAAGCTGCCTTACTTGGGATCACCGACTTTGACTTGCTTGATGAGCTCACCTCTGTCAGTTCCAGACCCACAGAAGGACTGTAGCTTCCCCCAACACAGATTGGGGTCACGGACTCTGCAGGCACATGCTCCCTCCCTGTGCCTTCCAGAAAAACCTGTACATGTTCAGGACCTTCAAGCAGAGACCCGTCCTGTCTTGCAGGACCTTAGAACACAGCTCATCTGATCAAACAACAGTCTCACTATATCCTATGAGACATACCCAATGATTGATGGGAGGTGTGTGGTTAGCCAGATTCGCCCAGCTCTCCAACTAACCCTGTAAGCCCAGCTCGTGGAACTACAGGTCCCAGAGCAACCTTTCAGACTTACAGCGCAGAGGACCTCCCCCTCTGCGACACATGCCGGCCATTCACAACAATGCCAGTCACTGCCTCACATATCCCCCCTCTGTTCAAACTTGTGGGGTTGAACACTTGTCATAAACCAGGGGCCCCAAGACCGGGCACCCATGTCACCATGCCCCACCAGTTGAGAGGGCCTTCTCAGTCGTTTTTGAGCATCAGCTCCTGAGACATAGTCCATCACTCACTAAATTCTTGTCCGTGAATGATGCACTATTGGACTTTGTCGCCTCATGTTTCGGAGTCATAACTTTGTTAGGCCTCTCCCGCCCCCAGCGGTCAGTACGTAGGCACGGTTCCCTTGCACCCCTATCTACTCTCTGGCCTTGGGCTTCAGCCCTTGAGTCATAGTCTGTCCGTGTCATCACATCTCTCAAGTATGCCTCTTTACCAGACCTCTCTCTGCCTGACCGTCTCCAATGGTTGGTGCGGGCCTGAGACTCAGTCGAGCCTACTGTCTGGTCTGAGTCTGACCTGTATAGTACGCTACAGGGTTTCCCGCCTAGGTCACTTAGCACTGAGCTAACAGAGGAGTCACTACTTCCAACTCTTCCATTATTTAGGGAACCCCTTCATCTCTCCAGACCTCGGTTTGAAGGCGGCCGCCATCTTATGTCCTGAAGCTGTTTATTAATCTGCAGTCTGTCCAGTCATAGCTGCTCTATCTCCCTTAGTTATGTCACCCGATATTCCAGAAACATTTGGATATTCCTAAGGCTTTCCACTGAGCCGACAATGACGAATGGGACCATCCCATCTTCACCAGCTACCTGGGCTTCGCCATCAGCTGGAATCATCACTCTCGCCACACTTGACCTATTCACGATTTCCTGCATCACTTTTCCAAGTCTTCCGATGACTTTCCTCACCAGATTTCTGGGCACTTGAACGATGCCTTCCACAAAGCACAGCCAACTTTAAGCTTTCCTCGCATGCTCCAGACGTCGAGCAGCTTCCTTATTCCTCAACAGGATCATCTGGTTCGTGCAGATGGATTGTAGGTGCATGTCACTCAGGATCGCCACCATGACTTCCCTAGTCGATGGTATGACCAACTGCTGAGTCTCTGGCGCCCAGTACACACTACACGCTTCTACTGCCTTTCTAAAGGCCTTATGCACGACCTAACTGGCACAAGCTTCCTGCACGTCAGTGGCGTAGCGTGGAAAGGCGGGGGGCGGGCCCCCCCAGGCGGCACGTGTGTGGGGGCGGCGCAGCAGCAATTCCTCTCCTCTGTGGGAGAAGCACGAGGCACAGTGCAGGCTTGCGGATGCCTGTGAGGGAGCCTGTGCCCTGACCGCAGCCACCCTGCACCTCTTCTCTGGACATCTGGCACCAGGTAAGAGCCCACGCCCTGAAAGTGACTGACTAATGGTGGCCGGCACAATACTTACCTCTCCCCGTGCCTCCGCAGCTCCGGGCTCCAGGGGGCGCCTGCAAGGGCGCCTGCGCTTCCTCTCACAGCAGCACCACTGGATGACGTCATCATTCAGCGGCCGGCTGTGGCAGAGAGTAAGCGCGGGCGCCGGACAGGTGAGATGTGTGGTATATGTGTCTGTGTGTATCAGTGTGTGTCTGTGTCTGCCTGCGTGTGTGTATGTAGTGCGGTGCTTTGTGTGTGTGTATGTGAGAGAGTGCTGCGGTGCTGTCTGTGTGTGTGAGTGTGGTGCTGTATGTGTGATGGTGGTGGGAAGGCAGTGATGGTGGTGAGGAGGCAATAATGATGATGGGGAGGAAATGATGATGGGGAGACAATGATGATATTGATGGGGAGGCAATGATATGTTGATGATAATGGGGAGGCGATGATGATGGGGAGTCAATGATGATAATGGGGAGGCAATGATAATGATAATGGGGAGGCAATTATGATGATGGGGAGGCAATGATGATGATGGGGAGACAATGATGATAATAATGGGGAGTCATTCCACAGCGCCCTTTCCTGAGTCATAACAGTGCAGAATGCAGCACAGTGCAGAGGAGAGCTCCATATTTTGTATGGAGCATTATATGGGGACCAGTATCCTGTATGGAGCATTATTTGGGGTCCAATATTCTTTATGGAGCATTATATTTGGCCTATAATACTGTATGGAGGAATATGTGGTGCCCATAATATTGTATGGAGGACTGTACTGTCCAGTCTGTACTGTGCGCTGTGAGGATTTGGCGGTTTCTGAGCTATTGTAGAATTTACAATAGATATCACTCATGTAATGGAAGAAGAGAAGTGTTTGGCATTGTACTATACCCATATTTCTCTGCAGTATCTGTGCATCATGAATCGTGTGGTCTGTGTTAAAGGGGCCCACTGAGACTCTTTCGCCCGGGGCCCATAAAAACCTGGGGCCGGCCCTCGGCGGCCTCATTGTTTAGAGGCGGAGAGTGCTGAGGTGAAGAGGAATACAGCTAGATAGAGGGCTACAGCACAAAATGCCTCCTGGTGAGGAGAAAGAGCGGCAGGAAACCGAGTTGTCCCGGGGGATTTATTCCTGTGAGGAGACGAACACGAATGATAGGAGCAGTCCACCGCCGTGTACTAAGGCGCAAATGGCCGTCACGTTTAAGCCTCATTCAGACATCCGTGTTTCACGTACATGTTGTATCTCATGGATAGAGCTATATACCCATTATAGTCTGACTTTTGGGGCTGTTCACATATATATTTTTTATGGACCACATGTTTGCAAAAGAAAAAGCAAAACGAAACATAGAGTGACAGATCAAAATCGCACATTCAAATGTATGAGTCCATGAAACCTTGGACAGCACACTGACGTGTCACATAATCTGCCAACAGCCACCTCTCCCATGTCCCCCACAGTAATGCTCAGCCGAACTCTCTAGGGTTTCCTATGAGGGAGCTGAAAACCAGAGTACACTGTCAGCAGCTTATCACAATTAGTACTAAAAGATCAGCCTTCCAAAATCCGATGTGCCGGAAACTTCCCTCCCTTACATCATCCGTCGTCGGCCCCCCATACCCATTAGAGCCCATATATGCCACACACATTAGGGCAGGTTACTGTTATCTGGCTGCGTTACCGAGGGATCAGTCCACATATGTCTAATATCGGGGCATGCTGCCGGCTTCTGCTCCATTGAGGCGTTATATGCTGCCCATGCCGGGCACACACAAGGCATAGTGCTCTATTGGGGGCTCCGGGTGTAGAGGGGGCACAATATGTGCCAGCCACTTTACATGCAGTGTCACAGCCATTATTGCAGCCTGAAAGTTTTTCTTGATCTGATGTGAAACTTTCTGTTATTGATTACCAGTGTCCTGTAGTAATGATGGAGAACGGAGAAGGTGACAGCCGGGCAATATAGAGTTCATCTGCAAGATATGATTATGGAGAGAATTATTCCGACTATTCAAGTAATTGCAGCGGTTTCCTGGTATTGGAGGGTGACGGTGTTGTGCTGGTGCCAGGGTGCAAGGACTGTCTGTGGCTGCTGAGCCTGGAGGTCTGATGTACTGGGAGGGTAGAATACTGCACAATCATTTATATAAGGTCACTGGCTATGGGCGAAGGGGCTGTGCAGTCTGCAATGTATACCTACTGGGAGAGCAAACACTGGGATGGCAGGAGGCTGGCTGCTGCAAAGGTGTGTGGGGATAACATGGTATAAAGGTGCAGGTGAGTGGGGGACAACATGGTGCAAAGGTTCAGTTGTCTGGGGGACAACATGGTTCAAAGGTGCAGGTGTGTGGGGGACAACATGGCTCAAAGGTGCAGGTGTGTGGGGGACAACATGGTGCAAAGGTGTAGGTGTGTGGTGGAAAACATGGTGTGAAGGTGCAGGTGTGTGGGGGACAACATGGTGCAAAGGTGCAGGTGTGTGGGGGACAACATGGTGCAAAGGTGCCGGTGTGTGGGGACAACATGGTGCAAAGGTGCAGGTGTGTGGTGGAAAACATGGTGTGAAGGTGCAGGTGTGTGGGGGACAACATGGTGTGAAGGTACCGGTGTGTGGGGGACAACATGGTGTGATGGTGCCGGTGTGTGGGGGACAACATGGTGCAAAGGTGCAAGTGTGTGGGGGGACAACATGGTGCAAAGGTGCAGGCGTGTGGGGGACAACATGGTGCAAAGGTGCAGTGTGTGGGGGACAACATGGTGCAAAGGTGCAGGTGTGTGGGGGACAACATGGTGCAAAGGTGCAGGTGTGTTTCAGAAATAATAACAGCAGAGTTTGTAGCAGACTAAAAATTAGATCTTTGAGTGTAGTGTGGGCTCTTCGGATGCTTCCGGATTATCAACAACGAAAGGGGCGGCAAATTTTTCGACCGCCCCGGGCGCCACAAACAGTTGCTACGCCACTGCCGCACGTCCTCGTGTACATCTACCACATACTTGAAGAGTGAAGTCTCATTCTCTTCATGGATGGACAGCTCCTGCTTTGCCTTGGACATTTCCATCAAGTCATCTGCCACGACCGGGTGATTGTCTGGTTCTGCTCTTAGTTCAAACTCTCTCTGAGCTTTACACTCGTCAAGATGCCTCACCAAGATGTGCATTTGCAGCTCCGCCTCGTTACCACTCTGGTACTGAAGCTGTAAATCTGCGACCACAACTCCTCTTGTAGAAGTCCTCTTAATGCTTCTCTGAGGGCCTCCATATCTTCCCATATGGCTTTGTTCATGGATTGACACGTTGACAGATGACCTCTGAGCTCAGAGACTTCCTTCTCCAGCTCATCCAGTCTGTGCTCAGCAGCTTGTCTCAGGACCCTTTCTCGTTCAACATGCTCTTTTACTATCTCTTTAACCCCTTCACCCCCAATGGTGGTTTGCACGTTAATTTTTACAATTCTGACCACTGTCTTTTTATGAGGTTATAACTCTGGAACGCTTCAACGGATCTTCGCGATTCTGAGATTGTTTTCTCGTGACATATTGTACTTCATGATAGTGGTAAAATTTCTTCCATATAACTTGCATTTATTTATGAAAAAAACGCAAATATGGCAAAAATTTAGAAAATTTTGCAATTTTCAAACTTTGAATTTTTATTCCCTTAAAACAGAGAAATATGTCACACAAAATAGTTAAGAAATAACATTTCCCACATGTCTACTTTACATCAGCACAATTTTGGAAAAAAATTTTTTTTTGTTAGGAAATTATAAGGGTTAAAAGTTGACCAGCGATTTCTCATTTTTACAACAAAATTTACAAAGCCATTTTTTTTCGGGACCACCTCATATTTGAAGTCACTTTGAGGGGTCTATATAGCAGAAAATACCCAAAAGTGACACCATTCTAAAAACTACACCCCTCAAGGTACTCAAAACCACATTCAAGAAGTTTATTAACCCTTCAGGTGCTTCACAGGAGCTGAAGCAACGTGGAAGGAAAAAATTAACATTTTACTTTTTAGTCACAAAAATGATCTTTTACAAACATTTTTTTTATTTTCACAAGGGAAAAAGGAGAAAAAGGACTGATAAAGTTGTTGTGCAATTTCTCCTGAGTACGCCGATACCCCATATGTGAGGGAAAACCACTGTTTGGGCACACGGCAGAGCTCGGAATCGAAGGAGCGCAGTTTGACTTTTCCAAACCAAAATTGGCTGGAATTGAGAACGGACGCCATGTCGCGTTTGGAGAGGCCCCGATGTGCCTAAACAGTGGAAACCCCCCACATGTGACCCCATTTTGGAAACTAGACCCCCTAAGGAACTTATCTAGATGTGTGGTGAGTAGTTTGAACCCTCAAGTGCTTCACGCAAGTTTGTAATGTAGAGCCGTGAAGAAAAAAAATCATATTTTTTCCACAAGCATGATGTTTTAGTCCCCAAATTTTTATTTTCCCAAGGGTAAGAGGAGAAATTGAACCACAAAAGTTGTTGTCCAACATGTCCTGAGTACGCTGATACCCCATATGTGGGGGGAACCACTGTTTGGGCGCACGGCAGGGCTTGAAAGGGAAGGAGCGCCGTTTGACTTTTCCAAACCAAAATTGGCTGGAATTGCGAACGGACGCCATGTCGCGTTTGGAGGGCCCCTGATGTGCCTAAACAGTGGAAACCCCCACATGTGACCCCATTTTGGAAACTAGACCCCCTAAGGAACTTATCTAGATGTGTGGTGAGTACTTTGAACCCTCAAGTGCTTCACGCAAGTTTGTAATGTAGAGCCGTGAAGAAAAAAAATCATATTTTTTCCACAAACATGATGTTTTAGTCCCCAAATTTTTATTTTCCCAAGGGTAAGAGAAGAAATTGGACCACAAAAGTTGTTGTCCAACATGTCCTGAGTACGCTGATACCCCATATGTGGGGGGGAACCACTGTTTGGGCGCACGGCAGGGCTTGAAAGGGAAGGAGCGCCGTTTGACTTTTCCAAACCAAAATTGGCTGGAATTGCAAACGGACGCCATGTCGCGTTTGGAGGGCCCCTGATGTGCCTAAACAGTGGAAACCCCCCACATGTGACCCCATTTTGGAAATTAGACCCCCTAAGGAACTTATCTAGATGTGTGGTGAGCACTTTGAACCCTCAAGTGCTTCACGCAAGTTTGTAATGTAGAGCCGTGAAGAAAAAAAATCATATTTTTTCCACAAACATGATGTTTTAGTCCCCAAATTTTTATTTTCCCAAGGGTAAGAGAGAAATTGGACCACAAAAGTTGTTGTCCAACATGTCCTGAGTACGCTGATACCCCATATGTGGGGGGAACCACTGTTTGGGCGCTCATATTTTTTCCACAAACATGATGTTTTAGTCCCCAATTTTATTTCCCAGGTAAGAGAGAAATTGGACCACAAAAGTTGTTGTCCAACATGTCCTGAGTACGCTGATACCCCATATTGGGGGAACCACTGTTTGGGCGCACGGCAGGGCTGAAAGGGAAGGAGCGCCGTTTGACTTTTCCAAACCAAAATGGCTGGAATTGCGAACGACGCCATGTCGCTTTGAGGCCCCTGATGTGCCTAAACAGTGGAAACCCCCCACATGTGACCCCATTTTGGAAACTAGACCCCTAAGGAACTTATCTAGATGTGTGTGAGCACTTTGAACCCCAAGTGCTTCACGCAAGTTTGTAATGTAGAGCCGTGAAGAAAAAAATCATATTTTTTCCACAAACATGATGTTTTAGTCCCCAAATTTTTATTTCCAAGGTAAGAGGAGAAATTGGACACAAAGTTGTTGTCCAACATGTCCTATACGCTGATACCCATATGTGGGGGGAACCACTGTTTGGGCACGCAGGGCTTGAAAGGAAGGACGCCGTTTGACTTTCCAAACCAAAATTGGCTGAATTGCGAACGACGCCATGTCGCGTTTGGAGGCCCCTGATGTGCCTAAACATGGAAACCCCCCACATGTGACCCCATTTGGAAACTAGACCCCCTAAGAACTTATCTAATGTGTGTGAGCACTTTGAACCCCAAGTGCTTCACGCAAGTTTGTAAGTAGAGCCGTGAAGAAAAAAATCATATTTTTTCCACAAACATGATGTTTTAGTCCCCAATTTTTATTTCCCAAGGGTAAGAGGAGAAATGGACCACAAAAGTTGTTGTCCAACATGTCCTGAGTACGCTGATACCCCATATGTGGGGGAACCACTGTTTGGGCGCACGCAGGGCTGAAAGGGAAGGAGCGCCGTTTGACTTTTCCAAACCAAATTGCTGATTGCGAACGACCCATGTCGCGTTGGAGGCCCCTATGTGCCTAAACAGTGAAACCCCCCACATTGACCCCATTTTGGAAACAACCCCCTAAGGAACTTATCTAGATGTGTGGTGAGCACTTTGAACCCTCAAGTGCTTCACGCAAGTTTGTAATGTAGAGCCGTGAAGAAAAAAAATCATATTTTTCCACAAACATGATGTTTTAGTCCCCAATTTTTATTTCCCAAGGTAAGAGAAAATTGGACCACAAAAGTTGTTGTCCAACATTCCTGAGTACGCTGATACCCCATATGTGGGGGGAACCACTGTTTGGGCGCACGGCAGGGCTTGAAAGGGAAGGAGCGCCGTTTGACTTTTCCAAACCAAAATTGGCTGAATTGCGAACGGACGCCATGTCGCGTTTGGAGGGCCCCTGATGTGCCTAAACATGGAAACCCCCCACATGTGACCCCATTTGGAAACTAGACCCCCTAAGGAACTTATCTAGATGTGTGTGAGCACTTGAACCCTCAAGTGCTTCACGCAAGTTGTAATTAGAGCGTGAAGAAAAAAAATCATATTTTTCCACAAACATGATTTTAGTCCCCAATTTTTATTTTCCCAAGGTAAGAGGAGAAATGGACCACAAAAGTTGTGTCCAACATGTCCTGAGTACGCTGATACCCCATATGTGGGGGAACCACTGTTTGGGCGCACGCAGGCTTGAAAGGAAGAGCGCCGTTTGACTTTCCAAACCAAAATTGGCTGGAATTGCGAACGGACGCCATGTCGCTTTGGAGGCCCCTGAGTGCCTAAACAGTGGAAACCCCCCACATGTGACCCCATTTGGAAACTAGACCCCCTAAGGAACTTATCTAGATGTGTGGTGAGCACTTTGAACCCTCAAGTGCTTCACGCAAGTTTGTAATGTAGAGCCGTGAAGAAAAAAAATCATATTTTTTTCCACAAACATGATGTTTTAAGTCCCCAAATTTTTATTTTCCCAAGGGTAAGAGGAGAAATTGGACCACAAAAGTTGTTGTCCAACATGTCCTGAGTACGCTGATACCCCATATGTGGGGGGGAACCACTGTTTGGGCGCACGGCAGGGCTTGAAAGGAAGGAGCGCCGTTTGACTTTTCCAAACCAAAATTGGCTGGAATTGCGAACGGGCGCCATGTCGCGTTTGGAGGCCCCTGATGTGCCTAAACAGTGGAAACCCCCCACATGTGACCCCATTTTGGAAACTAGACCCCCTAAGGAACTTATCTAGATGTGTGGTGAGCACTTTGAACCCTCAAGTGCTTCACGCAAGTTTGTAATGTAGAGCCGTGAAGAAAAAAAATCATATTTTTTCACAAACATGATGTTTTAGTCCCCAAATTTTTATTTTCCCAAGGGGAAGAGGAGAAATTGGACCACAAAAGTTGTTGTCCAACATGTCCTGAGTACGCTGATACCCCATATGTGGGGGGGAACCACTGTTTGGGCGCACGGCAGGGCTTGAAAGGGAAGGAGCGCCGTTTGACTTTCCAAACCAAAATTGGCTGGAATTGCGAACGGACGCCATGTGCGTTTGGAGGCCCCTGATGTGCCTAAACAGTGGAAACCCCCCCCATGACCCCATTTTGGAAACTAGACCCCCTAAGGAACTTATCTAATGTGTGGTGAGCACTTTGAACCCTCAAGTGCTTCACGCAAGTTTGTAATGTAGAGCCGTGAAGAAAAAAAATCATATTTTTCCACAAACATGATGTTTTAGTCCCCAAATTTTTATTTTCCTCAAGGTAAGAGGAGAAATTGGACCACAAAAGTTTTGTCCAACATGTCCTGAGTACGCTGATACCCCATATGTGGGGGGGAACCACTGTTTGGGCGCACGGCAGGGCTGAAAGGGAAGGAGCGCCGTTTGACTTTTTCCAAACCAAAATGGCTGGAATTGCGAACGGACGCCATGTCGCGTTTGGAGGGCCCCTGAATGTGCCTAAACAGTGGAAACCCCCCACATGTGACCCCATTTTGGAAACTAGACCCCCTAAGGAACTTATCTAGATGTGTGGTGAGCACTTTGAACCCTCAAGTGCTTCACGCAAGTTTGTAATGTAGAGCCGTGAAGAAAAAAAATCATATTTTTTCCACAAACATGATGTTTAGTCCCCAATTTTTATTTTCCAAGGGTAAGAGGAGAAATTGGACCACAAAAGTTGTTGTCCAACATGTCCTGAGTACGCTGATACCCATATGTGGGGGGGAACCACTGTTTGGGCGCACGGCAGGGCTTGAAAGGGAAGGAGCGCCGTTTGACTTTTCCAAACCAAAATTGGCTGGAATTGCGAACGGACGCCATGTCGCGTTTGGAGGGCCCCTGATGTGCCTAAACAGTGGAAACCCCCCACATGTGACCCCATTTTGGAAACTAGACCCCCTAAGGAACTTATCTAGATGTGTGGTGAGCACTTTGAACCCTCAAGTGCTTCACCAAGTTTGTAATGTAGAGCCGTGAAAAAAAAAAATCATATTTTTTCCACAAACATGATGTTTTAGTCCCCAAATTTTTATTTTCCCAAGGGTAAGAGGAGAAATTGGACCCAAAAGTTGTTGTCCAATGTCCTGAGTACGCTGATACCCATATGTGGGGGGAACCACTGTTTGGCGCACGGCAGGGCTTGAAAGGGAAGGAGCGCCGTTTGACTTTTCCAAACCAAAATTGGCTGGAATTGCGAACGGACGCCATGTCGCGTTTGGAGGGCCCCTGATGTGCCTAAACAGTGGAAACCCCCCACATGTGACCCCATTTTGGAAACTAGACCCCCTAAGGAACTTATCTAGTGTGTGGTGAGCACTTTGAACCCCAAGTGTTTCACTAAGTTTATAATGCCCTAGGCGTGAAAAAAAAAATATATTTTTTTCCACAAAATGATGTTTTAGTCCCCAATTTTTATTTTCCCAAGGGTAAGAGGAGAAATTGACCCAAAAGTGTTGTCCAATTTGTCCTGAGTACGCTGATACCCCATATGTTGGGGGAACCACTGTTTGGGCACGGCAGGGCTCGAAGGGAAGCGTGACTTTTGAAATCAACTTGATGGAATTGCGGGCGCATGTCCGTTGAGAGCCCCTGATGTGCCTAAACAGTGGAAACCCCCCACATGTGACCCCATTTTGGAAACTAGACCCCCTAAGGAACTTATCTAGTGTGTGTGAGCACTTTGAACCCCAAGTTTCACAAGTTTTAATGCAGGCGTGAAAAAAAAAAAATCATATTTTTTCCACAAAATGATGTTTTAGTCCCCAATTTTTTATTTTCCCAAGGTAAGAGGAGAAATTGGACCCAAAAGTTGTTGTCCAATTTGTCCTGAGTACGCTGATACCCCATATGTGGGGGGAACCACTGTTTGGGCACGCAGGGCTTGAAGGGAAGCGGACGTTTGAATGCAACTTGATGGAATGCGCGGCGCATGTTCCGTTTGGAGCCCCTGATGTGCCTAAACAGTGGAAACCCCCACATGTGACCCCATTTTGGAAACTAGACCCCTAAGGAACTTATCTAGATGTGGTGAGCACTTTGAACCCCAAGTGTTTCACGCTAAGTTTGTAATGTAGGGTGAAGAAAAAAACAATTTTTCCACAACATGATGTTTTAGTCCCCAATTTTTATTTTCCCAAGGTAAGAGGAGAAATTGGACCACCCAAAGTTGTTGTCCAATCTGTCCTGAGTACGCTGATACCCCATATGTGGGGGGAACCACTGTTTGGGCACACGCAGGGCTGAAAGGGAAGGAGCGCCGTTTTGACTTTTCCAAACCAAAATTGCTGGAATGCGAACGGACGCCATGTCGCGTTTGAGGCCCCTGATGTGCCTAAACAGTGGAAACCCCCCACATGTGACCCCATTTTTGGAAACTAGACCCCCTAAGGAACTTATCTAGATGTTGGTGAGCACTTTGAACCCCAAGTGCTTCACTAAGTTTGTAATGTAGCGTGAAAAAAAAAATCATATTTTTTCACAAAATGATGTTTTAGTCCCCAAATTTTTATTTTCCCAAGGGTAAGAGGAGAAATTGGACCCAAAAGTTGTTGTCCAACATGTCCTGAGTACGCTGATACCCATATGTGGGGGGAACCACTGTTTGGGCCACGGCAGGGCTGAAAGGAAAGGAGCGCCGTTTGAATCCAGACCAATTGATGGAATGCGACGGACGCCATGTTCGCGTTGAGGGCCCCTGATGTGCCTAAACAGTGGAAACCCCCCACATGTGACCCCATTTTGGAAACTAGACCCCCTAAGGAACTTATCTAGATGTGTGGTGAGCACTTTGAACCCTCAAGTGCTTCACGCAAGTTTTAAATGTAGCCGTGAAGAAAAAAAATCATATTTTTTTTTCCACAAACATGATGTTTTAGTCCCCAATTTTTTATTTTCCCAAGGTAAGAGGAGAAATTGGACCCAAAAGTTGTTGTCCAACATGTCCTGAGTACGCTGATACCCAATGGGGGGACCACTGTTTGGGCGCACGCGGCTTGAAAGGGAAGACGCCGTTGACTTTCCAAACAAACCTGATTGGAACGAGCCATGTGGCTGCTGAGAGCCCCTGAATTCCGCAGTGAACCCCAATGTTTATTTTCCAAGGTAAGAGTGAGCACTTTGCATGGAATGTCCCCAACGTGCCTGGTCCATGCTGAACCTAACCCCATATGTTGGGGACACGTTTGGGAGACGCAGGCTCGGAAGCATGCGTTTTCAACTATGGATGGTGCGGGCGCATTCCGTTAGAAGCCCCTGATGTGCCAAACAGGAAACCCCCCACATGTGACCCCATTTTGGAAACTAGACCCCCTAAGGAACTTATCTAGGTGTGTGGTGAGCACTTTGAACCCCCAAGTGTTTCACTAACGTTTTATAATGCCCTAGCCGTGAAAAAAAAAATCATTTTTTTTCCACAAAATGATGTTTTAGTCCCCAATTTTTTATTTTCCCAAGGTAAGAGGAGAAATTGGACCCAAAAGTTGTTGTCCAATTTGTCCTGAGTACGCTGATACCCCATATGTTGGGGGAACCACTGTTTGGGCCATCGCAGGGCTGAAGGGAAGCAGTGACGTTTTGGAAGCAGACTTTGATGGAATGGTCTGCGGGCGTCATGTTCCGTTAGCAGAGCCCCTGATGTGCCTAAACAGTGGAAACCCCCCACATGTGACCCCATTTTGGAAACTAGACCCCCTAAGGAACTTATCTAGGTGTGTGATGAGCACTTTGAACCCCCAAGTGTTTCACTAAAGTTTATAATGCCCAGGTGTGAAAAAAAAAAATCCTACTTTTTACCTCACACAAATGATGTTTTAGTCCCCAATTTTTTATTTTCCCAAGGTTAAGAGGAGAAATTGGACACCAAAAGTTGTTGTTCAATTTGTCCTTGAGTACACTGGTACCCCATATGTGGGAAAAAACTGTTTGGGCACAATTTGGGGCTCAGAAGGGAAATTGTGACGTTTTGGAAGCAGACTTTGATGGAATGGTCTGCGGGCGTCATGTTCCGTTTGCAGAGCCCCTGATGTGCCTAAACAGTAAAAAAAAACCACAAGTGACATAATTTTGGAAAGTAGACTCCCAAGGAACTTTTCTAAATGTGCCCCCCTTCTGGAACTAATCTTTCCTGTAAAGTAAATTAGTAGTGCGTTGAGGTGTGGTACAATTTGAAACAATCCTTCATACACAGGCCAGGTTTTTCAGGGCAGGTGTCGCATTGGTAAGTGGTGTCCTTGCGTATTCCCCTTTTGTAACACACTCGGCACCTTTTTTGTGGCTTACCTTTTCTTCCAGTTGGTGGGACCACCCCCGGGAAATGCTGACCTGGTATGATACGAGCACCTTCAGTTCCGGAAGTACTGGGGCCCGCTGTTTCCTGAGCGCCAAACATCAGGGCCTTAACCACTACCTCCTGAAACTGAAGGTACGTAGTATCGCTGTTGCGTGCACATCGTGACAGCAGGAAAGCATTGAGCATTGCCATTTGGACGATGTGCACGGACAGCTTCTTGTACCACACCTTGGCCTTTCTCAAAGCACTGTACGGTTGGAGGAGTTGATCAGAGAGATCAACACCCCCCATGTATTTATTGTACCCCAGTACACAGTCCGGTTTGCGGACCTGTGTAGAGGTACCCCGTACAGTGCTGAGGGCGCTGCCATCACCATGTATGGTGGTCAAGAGAAGGACATCCCTCTTGTCCTTGTACTTGACCACCAACAGGTGGTCGCTACATTGGGCTCTGCTCTCACCCTTTCTGAGCATCAGCCCAAGTAGCGTCTTGGGAGGCCTCTCTGATTTTTGCGGACGGTACCGCAGGCTGCGGTACCTCGCGCAGAGAGGGATTTGTAGAGTGGGATGCTGGAATAAAAGTTATCAGTGTAAAGGTGATAACCTTTATCCAGCAGTGGGTGCACCAAATCCCACACAATTTTCCCACTCACTCCCAGGACGGGGGGACACTCAGGGGGTACAATCCTGGTGTCCTTTCCTTCGTAAACTCTAAAGCTGTGTGTGTACCCTGAGGTACTCTCACACAGCTTGTAGAGTTTGATTCCGTACCTTGCCCTCTTGCTGGGCAGGTACTGGCAGAATGCGAGCCGTCCCTTAAAATGAACCAAGGACTCATCCACGCAGATGTCCCTTTGGGGCACGTACACTTCAGCAAACTTTTTGTTGAAGTGTTCGATGACCGGCCGAACTTTGAACAGGCGGTCAAAGTTGGGGTCATCTCGTGGGGGACACTGTGCATTATCATTATAATGCAGGAATTTGTGGATGGCCTCAAAACGCGTCTGAGCCATGACCATTCGGAACAGTGGAGTGTTGTATAAAATATCAACACTCCAATATTGCCGAATTTCTGGCTTCTTCAGGATCCCCATATGGAGGACCAGGCCCCAAAACTGCATCATTTCAACTGCGTCTACAGGAGACCAGTTGGAAAATGATGAACGGGGGTTTTGCGCCAAAAATTGCCGAGCGTACAAATTTGTTTGCTCCACCATGAGGTTAATTAAATCCTCAGAGAAAAAGACTTTGAAAAAGTCTATTTCTGTGAAGCCGGTGGAGTCAAACCTGATTCCTGATTCTGCCACAAAATCAGTAATCAGTGGCTCATAATTTTCGGGGGCCGGGGTCCATACGGGGTCCGAAGAGGGGTGCGCTGGTTCATTTTCAGGGGTGGGCGCTGCCTCATGTTCTGTCCTGGGGCGTCTGCGTGGCGGTTCCGCAGGACCCGAGGAGGAAGATGAGGAGGAAGAAGAATCTTCATCTGAAAAATAAAGAAATGTGGGATCCTCTCCCTCGCTATCAGTGTCGGAGGCAAGGAAAGCGTATGCCTCCTCCACTGAATAGCGCTGTTGGGATGAGCGTGACGAGCGGGACATTTTTTTTTGTGAATGTGGTGCTTTGTGTGAACTTTATTTATAACTGTGTGTGTGTGGGGGGGGGGATAGTGATTGGTGTAAACTAAGCTGAAAAGAAAAAGCTAAAAGAAAAGAAAGCGAATAGGGAAAAAAAAGGCCTGTGAAAAAAAGTCTAAACCAGCAGGCACGAGCTCTGATAAGTGACCAGTGTCACTTATCAAAGTTCCGTGGCTGCTGGATGTGCGCACGGGAGTGACGGAAAGGGGGTGAAAAAAAAAACTGGCAGGCACGAGCTCTGATAAGTGACCGGTGTCACTTATCAAAGTTCCGCGGCTGCTGGATGTGCGCACGGGAGTGGCGGAAAGGGGGGTGAAAAAAAAAAAACTGGCAGGCACGAGCTCTGATAAGTGACCGCTGTCACTTATCAAAGTTCCGCAGCTGCTGGATGTGCGCACGGGAGTGGCGGAAAGGGGGGTGAAAAAAAAAACTGGCAGGCACGAGCTCTGATAAGTGACCGCTGTCACTTATCAAAGTTCCGCGGCTGCTGGATGTGCGCACGGGAGTGGCGGAAAGGGGGGTGAAAAAAAAAACTGGCAGGCACGAGCTCTGATAAGTGACCGCTGTCACTTATCAAAGTTCCGCGGCTGCTGGATGTGCGCACTGGAGTGGCGGAAAGGGGGGTGAAAAAAAAACAAAAAAAACAGCAGGAACGAGCTCTGATAAGTGACTGGTGTCACTTATCAAAGTTCCGCGGCTGCTGGATGTGCGCACGGGAGTGTCGGAAAAGTTGGTGGGAAAAAAAAAAAAAACAGCAGGAACGAGCTCTGATAAGTGACTGGTGTCACTTATCAAAGTTCCGTGGCTGCGGGGTGTGCGCACGGGAGTGGCGGAAAAGTTGGTGAAAAAAAACAAAAAAAAACCAGCAGGCACGAGCTCTGATAAGTGACCGCTGTCACTTATCAAAGTTCCGTGGCTGCTGGGTGTGCGCACGGGAGTGGCGGAAAGGTTGGTGAAAAAAAAAAACAGCAGGAACGAGCTCTGATAAGTGACTGGTGTCACTTATCAAAGTTCCGTGGCTGCTGGATGTGCGCACGGGAGTGGCGGAAAAGTTGGTGAAAAAAAACAAAAAACGGCAGGAACGAGCTCTGATAAGTGACTGGTGTCACTTATCAAAGTTCCGTGGCTGCTGGATGTGCGCACCGGAGTGGCGGAAAGGGGGGGTGAAAAAAAAAAACGTCAGGCACGAGCTCTGATAAGTGACCGCTGTCACTTATCAAAGTTTGCGGCTGCTGGATGTGCGCACGGAGGGGGGTGCGAAAGTGTTGATGGGTGAACTGCGTCACCAATCAACGCTCGGCGGCGCAAAGGGGGGGTAAAAAGAGGGGGAAAGGGAAGGGGGGAGGGGGTAATGGGGGGATTGGGGTGGATCGGGCAGGGATCGGGGCTCAAAAACTCACGTTTGTAGTCTTTTCTTTCTTTTCTCTTCTTTCTTCTCTCTTCTTTCTTCTCTCTTCTTTCTTCTCTCTTCAGCAGGAGTTGTGGTGTCACAGGCTACTGTGGCACCACAAGGCCCAGCACAGGAGGAGATCTGGCAGTGTGACCGCACAGCAGGAATCCTCAGCAAGTGTGAGGACCCCTGCAGTGCGGTCAGACAGGTCAGATCCAGTTTGCAGACAGGTCACAGAGCGGTCACATCGCTGCTGTGACCTGTCATTGGTGGGATCGATGATCACATCAATCCCACCAATCAAAGGAGACCCCTGCATTGCCGGTTGCTAGGCATCGGCCTAGTAATCGGAGCTCACAGCTCCGATTCCTAGGCAGGTCACCGGCAGGTCACCTAGCAGGGCACAGAGCGGTCACACCGCTGCTGTGCCCTGTGATTGGCGCGATCGTCGATGACATCGATCGCGCCAATCAGCTCCTTCATGCCCTACAGGCCCTGGCCTAGGATCGGTGCGATTACTGCACCGATCCAGGCAGGTACAGGCAGGGCACAGCGCGGATATACCGCGGCTGTGCCCTGCGATTGGCGCGATCGATGTGATCGGCGATCGCGCCAATCCGGGGGGGTCTGGACCTTCCTAGGCCCAGGCCTAGGATCGAGTACATCGGTACTCGATCCTAGCCTGCGATCTCACTGTTTTAGCCGCTCTGATTGGCTGAAACAGTGAGAAAGGCTGTGATTGGCTGTTCAGAATTCAACAGCCAATCACAGCGATCGGGAGGCCTGAGGGGGGAGGACGCAGCCCGGGATGCCGACGCCAACTTCCAAGAGGTAAGCTGGCGTCGGAATTTTAATGCGATCACCGCTACTTAAGTCGCGATGTCGCATTAAAGGGCATGACGTACTATCCCGTCCATGGTCAGAATGGCACGGGTTTTATGGACGGGATAGTATGTCTAATGTCAGAGAGGGGTTAAGCATCTCTATTTCATGAACCTCTTTCTCTTTTGGCTAGCATGTGTCATACCATAACTTCTTTAATTATATTTTCAGATGGGCCATCTTGCCTACCCACACTCAGAGTTCTACCTGTTCCTTCATCAACAGGTTCCACTTTCTGTTGGGTCTTCCCTCCATCACCTTCCACTGCCTCTAGAGTCTCTGCTGGGCTCTCTGAAGAATCACTGTTCTTGCTCCCAGACTCCAAAGCCACGTTTTCCTCAGATTTCTATTCTTTCAGATGCTTTACTTTTGCCTGTAAATCTGTCACTTTTTGCTTCTCACGAGACAACTCTTTGGCAAGGTCCTGGAACCCCTGCGCTTTGTTCCAGCATGTAATTTCCAGCTGCCGAGCAGAGTGCAGCTTCTCCTCAGTGGTGCGGATGGTATGGAGCAGCTTCTTCCCCTGTGCTTCCTTCTCTCCGAGCTGAGCCTTGACTGCCGAGAGCTCGAACTCCAGGTGACGCACCTGATCCGGCTGTGTGGAGTTGGCAGCTTCGACACTCGACACCTTCAACCTCTCTTGAGGCTCTGCCCGGTCACCCTTAGGTACCTCTCGACTCTCTGTAACTTCAGAGAAGTCCACCCTCACCTGCTCTTCAGCATCAGGTTCTCTGCAGTCTTCACAATACTTAACCATTTCACCCCTCTCTTTCACCGCAGACGTGAGTCTATTACAGGTTTGTTCTCCGTGACCTTTGTAGGTTTTCCTTCCACCTGCGCTCTCTGCTGATGGAACTCTACCATCACAAAATGTCTGTCTTATTTTCAGCACATTGACGGCTACCTGTGTGCTGGGGTTTGTCAGCAGCAATTTGACCTCCTTATCTAGGATATTAAGTTTGTTTGCACCTGACCCTGCCTTTCTGCGGCTGCTGTGTCCCTGGCGACGAGAGGAAGACTTGCCATTTTTACTTGGGACCTCCTTACCGCACTCTTTTTTCCTTGCATTAGAGTCACAGTCTGAATTGGAGTCACCACCACTCACCCTGTCATCCTGGAACAACTCCCCACTTAAACAGGTGTCAGACCCTGTTAAGGAAACCCCTTCCTTCCACGTCACCAATGTGATGTTCTACACAGGCACAGCTCTCCGGCGCCCCCTTTGTCTCTCAGGTCAGTAAGGGAACTGCACCTAGAGCAAATGGCCGCCGGGGAGGGTGTCCTGTTACCCACTGGGTATTCTAAGATTCGTGATCTGAGTAAAAGCATCAGCCTAAAATTAATTTTATGGTTTAATTGCCTTAAGGGCGCACTAGATAATTACAGAAATATACAGTAAACTATACAATGGAATTACAGTGGATTTGCAGTCAGAGTAAAATACAACAATAATGGTACAAGGCTTAGAGGTATTAGCTAGAGGTCAATATTACCAGGTTGTAGGGGCATGTGGAGGCAGGGAGCTCTGCGATCCACAGGTAAGAATCTTAGTTGCTGGACAGTCCCCCAAAACGTGTGCCACTGCTCCCTTGGCAGATCTGTCCCTTGTTCCTTCTTAGATCTTCATCGTCTTGGCTTCTGTGAGAATAGATAGAGTCTGCCGTCCGCTCACAGTTCTTAAACCTGCTAGGTACCTCCCCTCGGTGTCAGAGGGTGGGCTGATAATCTCCACCCTTAGCTCCCTGCAGAATTTATTCCCAATATCTAACAAAGAGGTTAACTTTCTCCAGGACGATCGGATCAGGACACGAGAGGTACCAGCGGATGCAGTATGTTTTTCCTGTCGTGTGGAGACCAATCCTGGCCTGATTGGGTCTCTGTGGAAGGCCAATCTCTATATCTCAGGCCCCCGAGCCCTTACCAACTCGGGAGTTGCACTGTCAGATTCCCGAGGTCCACAGGATCACACAGATATTTTTTATCATTCTGTACCTAGAAAGATGTGCTCATAATTCATAATCCTAGAACGGAGTCGTCGTGGCTGGGATAGACAATGGATATGTTTTCAGTGTCTAGCTGGCAGGTATAATCTAATTGAAGCCCCCAGCTTTGAAGTACTGTTTTGGCCTTATCTCATTATCATACTAACAGACCTTGCTATTCAACATTGGAGCAGTAAATCCTGTTTTGAGCCAAATCTACTCAGCATACTAATAGACCTTTTTTTTCACTGTGGACACTAAACCCTGTTGTATTGAATATGCCCACAGGCCATGGGGAATTACAGCAGTTAGCTGCTGTGAATCTATGAATTCAGACAAAATAGCACCTGGGAAACAGACAAAATGGTGGCTGGAACAGCCCATATCCAAGATGGTGGCTGTTCCTTCATCATACCTCCCTGTGATGGGCGCTACGGGGTATCACATTCCTGTCTTCCCCCATGCACCCTTCTACACCCTCTCCTTGCCAGGACAACCCATTAGCGTTACCATGATCCCTGCCTCTTGTGGCGAATGGTGAAGTACTGCTGGAGAGCGAGGCTCCAGCGTAGCAACCTCCCTTTCGTCGCAGAGACCGTGTGTAACCAGCTGAGGGGGTTGTGGTCTGTTTCCACGGTGAATTGGCGTCCGTACAAGTATGGCTGCAGACGCTGCAGGGCCCACACAATTGCCAGACATTCCTTCTCCATCGTGGAATAGGCCACTTCCCTCGGCAGGAGCTTCTGGCTCAGGTACAAAACGGGGTGTTCATGGCCCGTAGTGTCGACCTGGCTGAGCACAGCACCGAGGCCGAAGTCGCTGACGTCGGTCTGCACTAAGAACGGCACGTGAAGTTGGCTGCCTGTAGTACAGGAGAGCTAGAAATGGCGGTCTTGAGCGCCTGGAAAGCTGTCTCGCAGGCGACTGTCCAGTCGACTGCGACGGGCAGCCTTTTCTTGGTGAGGTTCGTCAGGGGCGTGGCCAGGGCACTATAGTGTGGAACAAACCTTCTATAGTACCCAGCAGTCCCCAAGAAGGAGATAATCTGCTTCTTGATCCTGGGGGTGGGCCAGGATGTGATGGCATCCACCTTCCTGGGCTCTGGCTTCAGGTAGTGGACCTCTCTCATACCCAGCTGGCATTTTTCCGGCTTAATGGTCAAGCCTGCTCGCTGGATCCACCCGAGCACCTGCGCCAGGTGCTCTAGGTGATCCTCCCAGGTGGGACTGAAGATGGCAATGTCATCCAGGTATGCGGGAAGAACCCCGTTGAGGCCTGTGGGACCTCCCGGTAGGCAAACAGTGGGTGTGGGAGATACCGCTCCCAGTCTCTCCCGTGGGAGTCGACCAAAATCTTCAGCATCTGCTTTAAGGTGTCATTGAACCGCTCACACAAGCCATTGGTCTGTGGGTGATACGGGCTGGCTACCAGATGTTGCACCTGTACCTGCTTACAGAGAGACTCCATCAGCTGCGACATGAACTGGGTCCCTTGGTCGGTGAGCATTTCCTGGGGAAACCCCACTCTGGAGAAAATCTCCAGTAAGGCAGTGGTCACTTTGTCGGCCCGAATGGATGACAAAGCTACCGCCTCCGGATACCGGGTGGCATAGTCCACTACCGTTAGTATGAAGCATTTCCCGGAGCGGCTGGGAGTGGACAGAGGTCCAATGAGATCCACAGCCACCCTCGAGAAAGGCTCCTCGATGATGGGCAGAGTTACCAGTGGGGTTTGGGGGCCGCCCCGCCTTCCCCACCCTCTGACAGGTGTCACACGAACGCTGTAGGCTATCACCTCGGTCCTCATTCCAGGCCAGTAGAAATGCTGAGCTAGAATAGCCCTGGTTTTAGCGATCCCTAGGTTTCCGGCCATGGGAATCTGGTGTGCGTTCCACAACAATTCCGCCCTGAACGGATAGGGTACACTAACTGTCGGTCCCTGGGCCATGCCTCCGGTGAACCCTGCTGGACCGTTACCCAGTACAGCCATCCCTGGTCCCAGACCACTCGCTCGCGGTCGGACTCCAGGGGAGGCTGGCCCGCCTGCTCCTTGAGAGTTTTCAGGCTAGCGTCAGCTTCCAACGCTGCCTGAAATCCCTGACTTGATGTGGCAAGAATTGATGACACTGCCACATCCTCTGTCAGTTCCACGGGATCTGTCTCCTGGCCGCTGTCTGACTCGGCAGCCCCTTGGTCGGAGAGGGGGAAACCGTCGGACCTCCGTGAGGTTGCTTGGGCTTCGGCGCTCCCACTCCTGGTAACAGCGGCCACGACCGCTGAGACCATGGGTAGCGCCTGCTTCCCCTCGTCCCCTGACCAAGTCGCCGGGTCAGGCAGACTTCCCTGGCCTCCTGACATCCCAGATGTGGGGAACTCCTTCCCTGGAGTCTTACCTGGTGGCTCCCCTCCCGGGACGCCCCCTCACCCCATGGCCTGTTCCTATTTCTGCAGAGGCCCTGGACTCAGCAGGCTGGATTCCCTTAGGGCCCTATACTGCCCATAGCAGCCACTCCCTCCACGTCTGAGCTCTCCCCTGCAGCCTCCTCACCTGTCCTCACTGTGAGCCCTGTGTGTGTAGTGTCAGTGCATGGCTTACCATCAGGTTTCACTCCCTCCTCCACTGTTGGAGGCACATTCAATACGTTAACATTAGCATTCACAGTAGAGTCATGACATTCTTGGGGAGCCAAACTTGGGGGTTCAGTGGCCACATACTGGGACATTAGCCGCCCCAAATCAGTCCCAAGCAACACATTGGCAGGAATATTTGGCGTTACTCCCACCTCCCGCATCCCCCTCCCGGCGCCCCAGTCCAAATACACCTTGGCGACGGGCAGCGCCTGTTCAACGCCTCCAATTCCAGAGACGGAAAGGGTATTCCCAGGCACCAAGTCTTGAGGGGACACCACCTCAGGACGTACCAGGGTTCGTTCAGCGCCTGTGTCCCGCATTCCCATGACCGCTGAGCGGCCGATGGTGACAGGTTGGTAATTGTCCAGGGACCTCCCACCACCCACTTTTTACCGTAAACCTCAGGAGTTTGTTGGTTCTTCTTTATCAGGGCCTGCTTGATGGCCTCATAGTCTCCATCTTGGTCTTGAAGGGGAGAAGTAAACGCCTCCAGAGCCTTTCCTCTGAGCCCTGGGGTCAAATATCGGGCCCATTGGCTCTCAGGCAGCTGGTACTGTCTGCAGGCTTTCTCAAATGCCCGAAGAAAAGTGTCCAAGTCACCTTCCTTTTCCATCACAGGAAAGTGCTCTGACTGGGGTTTAGGAATCTGAGCGCTGCTGGGCTGGGAAGACCTCTGCCCCTGGATTCGGGCTAACTCCAGCTGGTATTCCCGCTCGGCTTGGTGCTCAGCTCTCTCCGCTTGCCGCTCGGCCCTCTCTGCCTCTTGGAATTGCAGGACCACCTGCAGACGTCTCTCCAGGTCATCTGCGGAGCATTGTTGCAGAGCCATCTGCAGGCGGGGGTCCACGCTACCCTGGTTGCAAGTAGGGTCGGCCTGCCCCGGTTGGACCTCTGGTTTAATATCGTCCATTCTTTGGCTGACCCCTGGCTTCACCGGGCTCTGGGAACGGTCTTGCTCTGTTTCAAGTCACACCAGTTCTGCGACCATTTGGTGTTTGTTCGTGACATGAAGGTCAATGCCTTTGAACGTGCATATTCCAGCAAGGATGCCCTTTTGTCTGCTGGGTGTACCAGAGCTCTCCTGTCGCGGACATCATTGCCAAATAAAAGATAGGACAGAAAAATGAAGAGAAAGGGTAGGGGGTAATTGCTATACACACTGTATCGTCTCAGGACTAATAAACACTGAGTTTGTTCTCCAAAACTTTTTGCACAGGGTCCTTGCTAGAACCGTGCAAATTTTTAGAGAGAGGAATGAATGCTCAAACCAGATCATTAATGCTCTATTATCTATTACCACTCTGCCACCAATATGTCATGAACTGGGGGTGTTTGGTTGCCACCAATTCGTCGGGGGATTTATTATTTCCCACTTTCCAGTTCCGGTTTGGAACTTGCAGCTCTCTGGTGCACCCTTACCCTCAGGTCAGCCAGGGAACTACACCTAGGATAAGTAGTCGCCAGAAGGGCCGCCTTGCTGTGTGCTGGCTATTGGGCACACTGCAGTGAGGGCGGTATAACTATTCCCAGTCTCAGGTGGGAAATACACTTATAAAACTCTGTCCGTCACTGCCAGGGTCTTCCCAAAAGCCTAGAACACTTCGCTGCCACCACCTCCTGGTTCACTGATTAATATCGGGTCAGGAGCCAACCCCAGGGTTGGCTCAGGTTTTCATAGGCCCCGGGCGAAAGAGTCTAAATGGGCCCATTTAACACATACCACAATTCATGATGCACGTGATGCACAGATACGGCAGAGAAATATAGGTGTAGTACAAAGCCAAACATTTCACTTACTTCATACATTACATGAGTGATATCTATTGTAAATTCTACAATAGCTCAAAAGACAAACAGTATAGTCATCTATACAGTATTATGGGCACCACATAGTGCTCCATACAGAATAATGAGCTCCATATATTGCTCCATACAGTATTATGGGCACCCCATAGTGCTCCATGCAGAATAATGAGCTCTATATATTGCTCCATACAGTATTATTGTCACCACATAGAGCTCCATACAGAATAATGAGCCCCATATAATGCTCCATATATAATGGGCCCAATATAATGCTCCATATATAATGGACCCTATAAGATGCTCCATATATAATAGGCACCAAATGATGCTCCATATATAATGGGCCCCAAATGATGTTCCATATATAATGAGCCCCATATGATTTTCCATATATAATGGGCCCCATATGATGCTCCAGTATATGATGGGCCCCATATATGATGCTTCAGTGCATGATGGGCCCCATAAAATGCTTCATATATAATGGACCTATATATGATGCTCCAGTATATTATGGGCCCCATATAATGCACAAAATATGATGGGCCCCATATATGATGCTCCAGTATATGATTGGCCCCATATAATGCTCCATATATAATTGGCCCCATATATGATGCTCCAGTGTATGATAGGCCCCATGTAATGCTCCATATATGATGCTCCAGTGTATGATGGGCCCTATATGTGATGATTCAGTGTATGACGGGCCCCATATATGATACTCCAGTGTATGATGGGCCCCATATGATGGTTTCATATATTGCGTCAAACATAAAAAGATTAAAAATTAAATATTCATCTCTCCTCACTGGCCGCTGCTCTGCTTGAGGCACCGGCCCCCGATACTGGCACAGGCACCAGGCCACCATAGCATACCGGTGTGAGTGGGCCCCCCCACCTGCTCAGGGCCCCGGCACTTGCCCGCCAACCCAATCAGTAGCGTTGACTTAGTTCAGAGGACGTGGCAATAAGTTATTAGAGCAAGGAAAATCAAACTAGTAAATATAGCTTTTACTCCAAAAAGAAATAGGCAATGTTTACAAAAATATAAAAAGATATTACAAATGAGACAAACACAGTATATACAGCAATTATAAAATAAAAATGGATTAAAGATGAACTTACATATGTCAGTCAATTGCACGCCATGTGGAGATGGGGGAAGGAGTTCCCAAAGGCAAAGATTCAGTCCCCAGCATGGATGGTATATGCTGTCTCCCCCAGGTCTGAACAACCTGCAAAATGGCTGTTCCATTTTTATACTTTGCCCATAACCTTAGGGACTTCCCCCATTGCTGACCTCACCGGATGGCTGGATACTCCCCCTTTGGAAAGTTATGAAAAACCTTCTATTGGCCATAACTCTTGGGGGGAAGCTCGTAGAGGGATGACAGAAGTATTATATGTCTGCTTACAACATCATCTTCCATTTGACACTAAACATCATATCTCTAGGTATTACGGTGAGTCATATACCCTTTTCTCAGTTCCTAGCGAGCGGGGAGATCCAAAAACGCTGTGGTGAATAGCTTTAACGATGTAGATCTCAAAAATATGGATTTCCTACTTCCACGCCTATTCTGCGTTACATACCAGTTTAAAGGAGCAAAGAGATTTCCCAAGCCATGTGCTTTTGCACATGGCTGAGTGAGCTGCTCACAACACATTCCTGAGGGAGGGGTGAGAAAGAGGGAGATAGAATTACACAGTGCTGGCAGGAGAGAAGAAAGGGGCACAGCTCATGAAGGGGGAATGTTTGTGAGCTCAGTGTATTTTACAAACCAATGGGGGGAAGCGCAGCGTGTCATCCACAAAACCAAGGAGATGTAGCAGAGCTCTGTATGTGTGACTAAGACACTAAGAAATTACGTCATATTCCTGACAAATGGTCACACTTTTGGTCACCTCTGCCAAGTCCAAGGGTTGTCAAAAAGATTAAGGCTATATGCACACGTTGCAGAATAGAAGCAGAATTTTAATCAAGCAAAACGCACACCCTTGGCAGGGAAAACACATGGGCTTGTTAATGCGTTTTTTACTTGTTTTTCATGCGTTTTTGACGCGTTTTTTGAAGCGTTTCATGAGGCGTTTTTTAAGCGTTTTGGAGCACACATAAAGATGGGACAAAAAATAGGCTCCTATTAGGTCATTTCTTAATCCTACCCCTCTTCTCCATTTTATTTTCTTGTTGGATTCAAGATGCTACAAGTGCAGCCCCAGCGGCGTCTCAGCCAAGAAAATATGCATATTTTGCTGCTTACTTTACTGATTCTGCTTCACCACCACAGCGAGCAGGTAATATACTGTCAGTCGCTTTTTTGTCTATTTAATATTTCGATGTCTTTTTTACTAAAGACTATATTCTCCCATAGGAGCGCTCTCGGCGGAGGAAGAGAACATGTAAAAGAATGTGGGTGCACCCGATTGTTCAAGGCAATCCAGCTCGGGTGTGCGTGTGTGAGAAACCTTCACTGACTACTTCATGAGTCCTGAAGGTGCCGTACACTGGCAATACTCCTATGCCGGTGTTGAGCAGCCTGAACAGCAAAGAACATATGATGCATAACCCCAAGCGATCAAGCCACATTTTTCAGGCACAATATTTGAATTAAAAAAAATTTTTAATAAAAAATTAGTTTGATTTAAATTTAAAATCTTGTCTCCATGTATTTTTGACTGACACTTGTTCTGATCCCATTTTACATTGACATTAGGCAAACTGTAAAAAAAAAACACAGAGTTTTCCAAATACAATATTTTTTTATAAACATTATACAGTATATGTTACATACATATATACAAAAGTCATAAGATAAAGTACTTGAATAAACAAATGGACATTGTCCAAACATGTCCATCAAAAAAGGACGATATAACAACCTGTCAACAGGACAGAGGGGGGGATGGGACGGCCGGGCTGCTTGGTGGTGTCCTAAATCCTTTAAAAATTTTGGTACTCCGGCTCGTACCCATACCCCGGAAACAGGTCTTGGGAGGACATGGTAGCATTTGGTGACGGCTGCTGGCCAGTTGTTGGAGGAGCTGATGGCCGGCCATAATGGTAGGTGTCAACAGCGTCGGGCCTGTATGCTGCCGCCTGCCCAAAATGCTGCGATGCAGGTGCTGGTGGTGGTGGAGGCCCACTTTGGGGATTAAATATATTAAGAATCCCCGTCAGTATAGCTGCTGACGGGGGTATAAGGGATGGGATGTCAACAGCCATTAAAACTACATTGGCTGCTGACATAACGAGATTCTGCCTGTCCGGTGACATGGACCTTAGGCTGGCTAACCATGAGCCGTATTTGTCCAGCTCATCTTGCTGTGACGAATTGTCGATCAGATTGAGGGTTCGACTAGTGAGTTTTTCAATCACACTAGTCAAAGTCTCAATCTTTTTTCCCTTTTTGGGTGGCGCCCTTATCAATGTCACGGGACAGGCAGAAACAGCCCCCATCCCAGTGGGCCTTGACACACCACCAGCAGAACTAGACGCAGCGCCAGAGGCAGGAACAGCATCAGTAGACACTGATGCCACTTCAACCATCGAGGACGAACTGCCATCCGCACAGGAAGATGACGAACACGCTTCTGACAGTGCGGAGGAAGGCCTTCCTCCATAGGATCTGGGGAGGAACACACAAAAAAGTGCTCTAGCTCCTGTCCCAGTCCGTGTTCCTGGCTGTTGTCATCATGGGTAGATGGAATTGGTGGCCCTATATTGCCTTCAGTGCTGTGGAAAGAACAAAAAAGCCATGTTAATAAAGGACTATTGGAAAAATTTGGAACAAAAAAATATGTATATGTAATTTACCTCCCCAAATTCCTGCTTGTCAAAATAAACTGAAGCAGGTCTTCGTATGGCACCCTCCTCCTGGATGGCGAGCTGCCGCTTGGTGTCTTCAGGGACCTAACCAGCCGGTCGGTCACTGACCACCACCTCTTCTTAACATCATCCACTTAAATGAAATAAAAATAAAAATTAGGATTTCCAAAATCTATATTTCAAAAAAGTAAACAATTACAAATTTATGAATACTTACAAATCAGTTTTTGTCCCGCTCTTGGAAGCTGAGGCCACTAACTATTGCCGGTCATGCATCGCGTTTGGTATGGGAAGCCTTGTAGTCCTCACAGGCGCGGTCCCAAACTTCCGGATGTTTTTCGATCTACAATGTTTAAGATTACAAGTCCATAAATTGATTAACAAAAAATTGTGCATTCAAAATATAAAAATATTCTATCTACATATACATTTGCACACATATATATCCACACAGAAACACACACGCAAAATCGATGTAGATATGTATGCATCCGTGAAAACATGTGGGCACACACACCCCCTACACGGATGTTTCAACAGAATCTCAGGTACGAGTCATGATGACCTTTTTGACACGAACCAGAGTCACCAATAAACACATAATGGCCTGACACAACGCACAAAGCAACATTTTGTTTGTCAGTTGATAAATGTTCTTTTTGACCACAAATTGTTTTTTTCCCGAGGGTGACAGGAGAAATTGGACCACAAAAGTTGTTGTGCAATTGTCCTATGTTGGCTGATACCCCATATGTGAGGATAAACCACTGTTTGGTCACATGGCAGAGCTTGGAAGGGAAGGAGCACCTTTTTCCTTATTCAACGCAGATTTTCCTGGAATTGAGATCAGACATCATGTCACGTTTGCAGAGACCCTAATGTGCCTGAACAGTGGAAACCCCCTATTGTAACTCAAAACCTAACCCCAACACACCCCTAAACCTAACACTAGCAATAACCCTAGCCCTTACCCTATCCATAACTCTAGCCTCAACTCTAGCCCTAACCCTAGCCCTAACCCTAGTCCTAACCCTAGCCCTAACCCTATTCATAACTCTAGCCCTAGCCCTAACCCTAGTCCTAACCCTAGTCCTAACCCTTACCCTAGTCCTAACCCTAGTCCTAGCCCTAACCCTATCCATAACTCTAGCCCTAACCCTAGTCCTAACCCTTGTCCTAACCCTAACCCTAGTCCTAACCCATGCCCTAACCCTAGACCTAACCCTAGCCATAACCCTAGCCCTAACCCTCTCCATAACTCTAGCCCTATCCCTAACCCTATTCGTAACCCTAACACTAGTCCTAACCCTAGCCCTAACCCTAGTCCTAACCCTATCATAACTCTAGCCATAGCCCTAACCCTAGTCCTAACCCTAGCCCTATCCCTATCCATAACTCTAGCCCTAGCCCTAACCCTAGTCCTAACCCTAACCCTAGTCCTAACCCTAGCCCTATCCCTATCCATAACTCTAGCCCTAACCATAGTCCTAACCCTAGTCCTAACCCTAGCCGTAAACCTAGCTCTTACCCTAGCCATAACTCTAGTCATAGCCCTAACCATAACCCTAACCATAGCTCAAAAAACATTACAAAACCCGACATATGACACATGGTTTACATACAGTAAACCATGTCATATCAATACAAGTTTTTTATGTCAGTGTTTATTAAATTAAGAAGCTTGTGTTAGGAATAATTTGAAACGCTAGAGGTTGAATTTAAGGCTATAATAGTGGAAAAAAAATTGCGTGGGCTCCCGCGCAATTTTCTCCGCCAAAGAGTGAAAGCCAGTGACTGAGGACAGATATTCATAGCCTAGAGAGGGACCATCGCTTTTGGACCCTCCCTGGCTACAAACATCTGGCCCCAGCCACCCCAGAAAAGGCACATCCATTCTTAGATGAGCCTTTTCTGGCACTTAGCCTCTCTATTCCCATTGCCTTTATTGGTGGCTCATGGGTTAATAAGGGGTTAATGTCACCTTGCTATTGAAAGGTGACATTAATCCAGGTTAATAATGGAGAGTTGTCAATTAGACAACTCTCCATTATTAATCCTATTGTACTAAAGGGTTAAAAAAAAGGCACACACATTAATTAAAAATTATTTTAATGAAATAATGAGACATAGTTTTTGTCCACATTTTATTTTACTGGTAATCCAACTGAATCCCTTGATCTCCTGTAATAAAAAGAAAATAAAGTTTCCCACACTGTCAGATCACCTCTGGTCAGCCGGGGAGTCTGCGCAGCCGCAGTGAGTACTGCTGGAGTCTTCGGCTCCCAACAAGTTCACCCGCGCTGCATTCGGGTGAACTCATTATACAATGAATGGGGCCACTTTACGGCCCCATTCATTGTATCGGCGGCGGCGGTTTAGAGCAACCACATGTTATGTGGCTGCTCTAAACTTTTGATCATCGTGGGACACTCGTTTATTTAATTGGATTCTGCGGAGGGTAGGTATCTTTTTGTGGTTTGTTATTTTAATTTTGAACGAGGGCTTCAGGGAAATAGCTGTCTAGGTGAGTATATGTTTTATTGTTTTCTTAATTTTATTTTAGGTGGCGATCGGAGGGGACATGTAAGTATAATTTATTTCCACAGGTAACCACTGGCCACCAATGGAAATAAATTTTAGGGGCACAAAAAAAAATTAAAAATGGATAAAAAAATTTAACTATTGAAAAAAAAAATCTGGCAATGTCATAATAAAAACTACAATGGATAAGAATTGTGGACAAATAAGGGGGGAGATTAAAAATATCGAGTCGGGGAAAAAATAATGTGTTTTGTTTTTACAGCAGGAACAGTTCGATGGGAACTACTTCTCCCATCGAGCTGATCCTGCTGCCACTACTGATAGAGAAACAGACATAGGCCAATGGGAGTAGTAGTCTCATTGGCCTGTCACATACATACACCGCAAATACATGACACACATAGACACACACACGGACACACACATAGACACTTACCACATTGATCATCAAAGGGACATCCAACTCCATCTGATCATACCAGTCCATGTTGGCAGCCATCATCCAGGAAGGTGGGAATTATGGGATTCTCATCTTCCTGGATCATGGGATGCTCATGGGATGGCATGATGGGATGACCATGATGTCACTTCCCAATTGTCTGCGCTTTTCCCAACCAAATGCGCTTGAAATACGCAAATATTTTTAATATTTCCGTATTGCAAGCTTTCAATGCAATCCTATGGCGGCGTAATCGCCGCGATTACGCTCAAATAATGAACATGCTGTGCATTTTAACACGAAGCGATTACGCTCCGCAAAAATATGCAGCATGTGCACAGCAATGCGTAATCCCATAGGATTGCATGGGATGCGTTTTATACCCGTTTTTAGGCGATTACGCCACGTAAAAACGCTGCAAAAACGCTTAAAAAATTCTACATGTGCACATAGCCTAAGGTTTGCACCATAACTTACCAAGAATGATTACAGAGCAGTGGTTCTCAACCTTTCTAATGCCGTGACCCCGCAATACAGTTCCTCATGTTGCGGTTACCCCCAAACCAAAAAATAAGTACAGTCCTCCATACAGTATTATGGACCAAATATAATGCTCCATAAAGAATATTGGACCCCAAATAATGCTCCATACAGGATACTGGTCCCCATATAATGCTCCATACAAAATATGGAGCTCTCCTCTGCACTGTGCTGCGTTCTGCACTGTTACAGCTCAGGAAAGGGCGCTGTGGAAAGACTCCCCATTATCATCATCATTGCCTCCCCATCATTATCATTGCCTCCCCATCATCATTGCCTCCCCATCATCATCATCATTGCCTGCCCATTATTATTGGCTCCCCATCAACATCATTGCCTGCCCATCATCATTGGCTCCCCATCATTATCATTGCGTCCCCATCATCATCATCATTGCCTGCCCATCATCATTGGCTCCCCATCATTATCATTGCCTCTCCATCATTATCATTGCCTCCGCATCATAATCATCATTGCCTGTCCATCATCATTGGCTCCCCATCATCATCGCCTCCCCATCATCATCATCATTGCCTGCCCATCATCATTGGCTCCCCATCATCATCATCATTGCCTGCCCATCATCATTGGCTCCCCATCATCATCATTGTCTCCCCATCATCATCATCATTGCCTGCCCATCATCATTGGCTCCCCATCAATATCATTGCCTCCCCATCATCATCTTTGCCTGCCCATCATCATTGGCTCCCCATCATCATCGCCTCCCCATCATCATCGCCTCCCCATCATCATCATCATTGCCTGCTCATCATCATTGCCTCCCCATCATGATCATCATTGCCTGCCCATCATCATTGCCTCCCCATCATCAACATTGCCTGCCCATCATCATTGGCTCCCCATCATCATCGTTGCCTCCTCACCACCATCACTGCCGCCCCCCACCACCATCACACATACAGCACCACACACAGACAGCACCGCAGCACTCTCTCACATGCACACACGCAGGCAGACACACACACACAGATACACACAGACACATACACCTCACATCTCACCTATCCGGCGCCCGCTAGAGCCCGAAGCTGCGGAGGCACGGTGAGAGGTAAGTATTGCGCCGCCTGCTCAGGCCGGGTCCCCCCTCTCCCCGCACAGTGGACTCACCGACCCACCGCTCAGCTCCGGAGGGTCCCGGGCCGCTGCACTGTGCCTCCGCGCTTCTCCCACAGAGCAGGAGGAATTGCTGCTGCCACGACGCCCCCACACACGTGCCGCCTGGGGCGGACCGCCTCCCGCCTGCCCGCCTGCCCACGCTACGCCCAAGTTACGCCACTGGGCTAAAGCCATCGGAAATATGTATTTTCCGATGGCTTAAGCGACCCCTGTGTTTTGGTCGTTCGACCCCCGCCCGGGTCGCGACCCACAGGTTGAGAACCGCTGCTCTAGAGTATAGGAATTGCATTGCTGCCATAGAAAATGGGAGAAAAAATTGAAAAAAGCGCTATATAGTGTATATATGAAATATGTATCTGCAAAAATTGCTATGAAAAAAGGAAGTCTCTTAGCGCATAGCTAGGCCAATATATGTATGCCCAATTACCACGTCAAGTTGTCCTTCATAAATTGGGTCCCAGTCCTGTAATGTCACCTCTCTTGGGCAAAAAATCCTACAGTTTATGGGGCAGAAATGGACCAGCTAATCTGATTAAAATCACCTGTGGCTATTAGGAGTGGGAGTGCACAAGTCCAAAAAGCTTGGTCAGGTGATTGTATCACCCTTTATAACCCTACACCTGCCTCCCAGTCCCTGCTGAACATCAGTGTTAATCCGCTTGAGTTCTGGCTAGGAGCTTTGATAGCTTCGTGTTATACTTTGTGCCGTTCTGGGAACTCTAGTTCTGCTTGCTTAGTCTTTTGTTTTTTCCTTTTGTTTCTGCAGCTTCCTCTATTTCCCTGCTAGGAGGTCACCTGTTTTTGTTCCCAGTCCCTAGGTCTTTCAGGGATTCCCTTCCCCCATCTTTAGGTCTTCGCTTGAGTCTAGACTAGGATCGTCGGTGGGTCTATTCACAAGGAATAGGTTGGCCGCTCCATCATATGGATTGAGTCTAGTCCTAGTGCAGGGTCAGCTCTCCCCGTTCTATTCCTGAGTTGCAGACCGGTAACATAATGTACTGTACAAGAGAAACAAATCAGGGAGAGCATAACAGACGATATGGTGAGAAGCACAATATGACTGTAACAATGTAATGTATCCTAACAATTGTCTGATATCGATGACATTATGTATAGGAGCGTCCAGCAGTATCCATCAACCTCTTTCCCCACATCCTAAATCACTCCATCCCTGTCACATAAAGGGGAACCATGTAACACCAAAACACAGCAATCAATAAAAACATACGATGACAACAAATGAAAAGGAGAATTAAGGTTGTCACGATAATGTAAACAAGACCTATGATTTCCATTATTTATACACCGTCCCAGAATTTTCCACTCACACCCTGAGCCTGCTGTACTAGCTGTGAGGGTTTGACTCCCCCTCCTTTCCCCCCCCCCTGCCAGTATCTGTAGCTTTGTGTCTTCCTAGCCTGCATGTAACCCAATACTTCCTCTCACTCCTTCCTCTTCCCTCAAGAATGTTCTTTGTCTAAAAGCCATGTGCTTGCTGTATGTGTGGGAGATATTAAAGAGGCCATAACTCGACACCAGTTTATGTTAGGAATATGAAAGATACATATTTGGGATGTGCTTTGGCAGAGCTTCACTACAGCACCTGTTGTGAATGTGCTAGAAATGAATTCTGAGCAGAAGCTCCCTCTGGTGGTTACAAACAGTACTGAACTATCCAATGAAGATTGTGAAGATTGGCGATCAGGTGTTACTGACTGGTCTTATATAAGGGAGGTTCCCTCCCATCAGGGTTGCCGGTGATCAATTGTTCTGGTCTCATCTTTGATTCCTGTTCACTTTGTAGCTTGCTGTTTCGTGCCTGCATCTTCTGCTAACAGATAAGTCATTTTCTTCTTTTAGTTTTTTGTGCTTGCTTTTTGCATTTTGTCCTGCACTTCTGTGGGGGTCTGCCGGGTCCCCTCCGGGGGCTTGTGCTCCTCTCAGTTTAGTTCAGCCACTGTTGTTTGTTCATTTGCCTTTTCCAGTTTTTTCAGTGGCCGCTGTTTAGTTTTTGTTACACCAGAGAACTAATTTAGGTGGTAGAGGTCGTGTGATCTCAGGTGTTTTTGTAATTAGTAGAGTTGGTACTTTTCAGGGTTTTTTGGGATTGCAGTAAGTGACCTTCCTATCCTTTTCTATTTAGGAAGTTTGGGCCCCAACGTTTGCTCATACTATTTTCTGTCTGTGTCTGTATTTCCCCTTGTCTAACCGCCATTACATGTTTGGGGGCTTTCTATGTTCTTTGGGGATCTGCTCCGGGGCAGATAGTTTTCCTCTTTCTGTCTTTAGGTGTAGTTAGCTTCTCAGGCTGTGACGAGGCGTCTAGGACCAACGTAGGTACGCTCCACGGCTGCCTTTAGTTGTAGTGGTTAGTCAGGGTACTGCAATCCCATAGATTCCAACCTCTCTGGTGTATTTCCTTTTTTGCTTGCTCTCCTCAGCTACCAAATCATAACAAGCACCTTTTTCCAAACTCTAGCATCGATAGAACCTGAGAAATGGATTTCTCCTGAACAGAGTGGAATAGCCAGACAGTGTTTAGTGTAGGAAGTAGGAAGTTTAGGAAGCTAATTCCAAGATGAGTGATGGTTCTGCTGTTATTCTGCTAGGTTCTCCAGCCAAGTTATGATAATTATAAGTTTTCTTAGCAAATCTGTAACTCTGAGAAAAGGGGAGGGCGGTGGTAGCTTAACCCTTTAGTGATGTCACAGCCTACAAGTATAACTTACTGTCAGTCAGCTCAGCCCTTAGTCTCTGCCTGGTAAGCTGTTGCACCAAGACCCTCCGATGCATTTTGATGTATCGCCCGTCCCCCATCAGCATGGTTAGCCAGGAATGATCTAAGCAACATGTGAGTGTTTCTGTTTTAATCCTCTTTATTTTGCAATTGCTTTGTACATACTGTAATTGTCTCATATTGTAAAATCTCTTTATACCTTCTGTAAACACTGCCTACCTTTTTGGAGTAAAATATAAAGTACCTAGTTTTGTTTTCTCCTTGCTCTATACCGAATTTGCACGTGCCTGAAGTGAATTACGATACTAATTTGGGTTAGCTTCTGACCCACTTTAATTAATTATTATTAATTAAGAAATTGGTACTGGTGGTAGCGAAGTGTGTTCTGGGCTAGTTGGGCACCGCTGGCAGTGACGGAACGGGTTTTATAAGATCTGGTCTGGCTACGGCTAGGACTAGTTATAATTCCCTCACTGCAGCGTGCCTGATAGCCAGTCCACATTGAAGCAAGCCCATCCGGCGACCAATTATCGTAGATGCAGTTCCCTGTTTTTACCTGAGGGTAAGGGGGGCACCGGAGAGCTGTGAGTTCCAAAGTGGAACTGGAAAGTGGGATATACATAAATCCCTACAGTTCGTGACATATATCTGAGAGCAGTGGGATACCTAAAATAAGCCCCTGCGGTAAATTGATAGGTAAATAGACTTGTTTGCTGTTTTTCATCACATTGTGACAGCGGTGGGATAACTAAGATAAGCATCCTGCGCATGTGGTAGCCGTGTGCCGGCCAAAGGTAAAGGTCATCCTTTTTCCTGACAAAGGTAGACAATTGTGTAAATTGTATTCAATATTCGAGCCCTTGGGTTGTAAAGTCCCCAATGCAATAATCTACTGGAATTCTTTCCTCCCAAGATTTGTTGCCTATCCGCACTCCTTCCCTGTACAGGGACACCATCAATGACCCGAAATCTCAATTGGATTACTGAATGTCCATTATCAATAAACTAGCAAAAGGGAAAGGGAAGAGAACACTTTGCTCACCAAAATATACCTGAGATGTCCGTGCCTGGAGATCAGTGGCTGACTACCACATGTAAGCAAATAGAAATAGAAGACTTCCGGCACAGGAATCCTTTTTCAGTAAAAATTCTTTCTTTATTTAAACATCTTCAGGGATACAAAACTACATTATGGGGACCCCCCATAGGCCTGACACGTTTCGGACCCAGTAAAAACAGTCCTTTCTCAAAGACACACAAACAAAGAGTGAACAATTCCTTAAATCTATTAGAACAACACATGTGATTGATTAGAAAGGACCACCTCCCCAATTAATCTCATATTGTATTGTATATTCCCGGGGGAAATCTGTAATTTCCCCCGGGATCAATAAAGTGTATCGTATCGTATCGTATATTGACCAGAGGGAAATTAGTCCTTTATATACATAGAATTACAATGTCATGAAAATACATAATATAATAAATGTATACATATTTAACACATGCGTGCATTGTATGAAGATGTTTCACATGAATAGGATTAGCTGAAAACCTGCACTCGCAAAATAGCATAGCTGAGCAAAAAAAAAACACGGAAAAAAAAAAAACAGCAATTTTTTTACTCCAAATGAAAATGATACACAGGACATTGATCATATGTACAGAAAATAGTAAGATGTTGACAAAAAACTACAATAATACGGCAAAACAATCTAGTTAAAATATAGAAGATCACTTATAATTTAGACCTTCTGGGGAATGTGCATTCAAAGCTAATATCCAATATGCCTCCCGACAATGGAATGCACGTTCCCAGTCACCTCCTCTGATTGATTTAGTTACTCTCTCAGTTCCTTTAACCTTATAACTCCGTAAATTACCTTTGTGAGTTTCCAAAAAATGTTTAGATAATCCTGAAATATTTCTATGGCTTGCAGCAGTTCCAGGATTTGCGGCAGTAATGTGCTCGCTTATCCTTTTCTTAAGACTCCTTGTAGTGCAGCCTATATAATATTTGTTGCATGCCACACACATTGCCATTTAGACAACGTATGTGGTATTGCAATTTAATATAGGCTTTAATCTTAAGTTCCTTTAAAGTGGTATTGTTAATATATTTATCCATCCTGTCTACATACTGACACAGTCCGCAGGTTCTCTCACCACATTCCATGTCTGAAACGCGTCAGGCCAATGGGAGGTCCCCATAATGTTGTTTTTTTTTATCGCTGAAGATGTTTAAATAAAGAAAGAATTTTTACTAAAAAAGGATTCCTGTGCTGGACGTCTTCTACGTATTTCCATTATCAATAAAGTGTCTTGGAACAGGTAACTCGGTAAGTCCTGTCCTGATGGTGCTTTTATGTTTACATATGCAGACTCTAATTTCCATCGTGGTCTCTCCCACGTAAACCAACCCACAGGGACACAAAATTATGTCTATCACAAAGCTGGATAGGCATATATCTCTGTCTTTCAGTGTATATCTCCTTCCGGTATGAGGATGAGAACACAAATCTCCCATCACCTTATTAACACAGCATGCACAACTCAGGCAGTGAAAATGGCCTAGCCTGGGGGTGCTAAGGGTCTTCTGTATTCATATTTTGGAATCTGATTTGACTAATTGACCCCTTAAGTTCCGATGCAGTTTGTGAGAAAGAAGAGGTTGTGGGGTAAAATCTAGTATTGAGGGTAAACCCTTGTGTGAGAGGGGCCGATGTCTTAGTCAAAATATTCCCCATGCATCCACTGGCAGGGAATCCTTTTAACATTTTGTTTCCTATGAGTCCCCAATAGCAAATCCTCCCAATTTATGTGCCCTCTCTTTCGATGCATAGACATCTCTATCAGGGTAACTGTAGATCTGAATTTCTGGGACATGTCTTCCAATCTCACATCTAATTTCTCCTCGCTTGATATTATCCTCCCAAGGATGAACTCCAACAGCGTCAGAACAAGTCATGTACACTCTGAGGCCACGTCCGGGCCTGATAGCGCATCAGCCACAGCCAGGAGCCCCTTTTCATGTTTGATGGATGTGTATAATGAAACCACATCAAATGAAGCCAAAATAGTAGATTCTGTAACTCTGAGGTCTTTAATTTTTCTCAACAAAATTAATAGAATTTCTAACATAAGAGCAAGTATTAATAGCAAGCTGACGTAGAACATGGTCAAGAAAAATGGCTACGTTATCTAAAAGGGAACCCCTACCCGAGACGTTTGGAAGCCCTGGGGGATTGTCAAGATCTCTGTGTATTTTGGGTGAGAATGTACAGCACAGGTACAATAGGGGCATCTACAATGAGATAATCCGACAGCTTCTGGTCAAGGTGTCTACCGTGTAAGGAGACACTGAGCAGAAGCTGTAATTTAGACTGACAGCGAGTTGTAGCGTCACAGGACAACTTCTCTTAGGCTGACTCATTAAGTTGACGTAATATTTCTGCCTTATATTTGCTGCTATCCATAATAACCAGCTCTCCAACATTATGTTATTGATTTATTATGTCCTCGCTGACTGCCTGAGCTAGCTGCCTGGTCTTTCCCTTTTGTCCTTTTCTGGTGTTATGGGTGGGTTTTTACCCCCATCAATATCTGCACGTTCATGCCAAACAACATGTTTTAAGGCTCATGGTTTCTATCTACGAAACTTGTCATTTATTTTCCTTTTCATTCTTTCTTCATTTTTTTTCTTCTTCTTTTTTTATTTTTTCTCTTTCTTATTGTTTTTTTTATCTCACTTCACCTCCATCAATTTAATTTTTTACATTTACTTTTGTGCATTTATTCTACTCCATTTTAATATTATTTTCCTTATTTTTTTCCTCCATTTTTTATTGACAAGTCATTGGATCCCCCAGGATTGGGAACAGCTATATGTAAGTAATTAATGTATAACACTATTGTTCTTGTCACTCCCATTTCTCCACCTTGCAGCACAATTTCAACATTTCTCATTTTTGTACCTTGCTTTCCCTTTCCTCTTCTTCCTTTCCACCCACATCATCCTTTGCCCATTTCCCTTTTATTACCCACCATGCCTTTGCACACAGGTCATCTGTTCATTCCCAGTATCACATTTCCCCATTCTGCACATTTCAAGCATGTGCACCTCCAACACAAATCACATCTCCCACACCTCCTTTTCATACACCCTTCACATCATGTCACTTTTGTCTCAGCTTTAGACACTTAATTTCTTATATTTCTGCCCCAACTTTCCAGGTTTACATCATGGCATTCATTGCATCTAAGGCTACTTTCACACTTGCGTTTTATCGCGCAGCGCATCGTGTGCTATCGGTCGCATGCGCAATGTTCCCCTATCTTTAACATGGCGGGCGCAGGGTCTAGCGCTTGCATGCGTTTATCTGCGTTTGTCGTGCGCTGCGCATTTTCCAGGTGTGCGCCCATACGCGCTAGACACATGTTGCATTTTTTTTTCCACCCAACTACTTTAAAAAAGCACATGTGCACGTGTGCGCACGCTATGCGCAAAAAAATAACATTATAGTCTATGGGTGCGCTGGCGTGCGCATGGCTGTGCGCTCGTCAGCACTTTTGCGCGCACGTGATTTTTGAGTAAATAATGTCTACACACTTGTTTAAACCACCCCCTACACAAGCAACATTGTTTGTGAGGAGTGTAGATATAAAGAAGGTGATAGAGACAGAGATGATAGATGATAGAGACAGATGTTAGAGCCAGAGATGATAGATGAGAGACAGAGATGATAGAGACATATGATAGAGATGATAGAGACAGAGATGATAGAGACATATGATAGAGATGATAGAGACAGAGATGATAGATGGTAGAGACAGATGATAGAGACAGATGATAGATGATAGAGACAGATGATAGAGATGATAGAGACAGAGATGATAGAGACAGAGATGATAGATGATAGAGACAGATGATAGAGATGATAGAGACAGAGATGATAGAGACAGAGATGATAGATGATAGAGACAGATGATAGAGACAGATGATAGAGACAGAGATGATAGATGATAGACAGATGATAGAGACAGATGATAGAAACAGAGATGATAGAGATAATAGAGACAGAGATGATAGAGATAGATGATAGAGACAGAGATGATAGATGATAGAGACAGATGATAGAGACAGATGATAGAGACAGAAATGATAGAGATGATAGACAGAGATGATAGAGACAGATAGAGACAGATGATAGAGATGATAGAGACAGATGATAGAGACAGAGATGATAGAGATGGTAGAGACAGATGATAGAGACAGAGATGATAGAGACAGAGATTATAGAAATGTGACACGTAGACAACCCATGCACTGAAAAAACGCAAACGCATGCAAAAACACTTGAAATCGCATACAATCGCGTCCAAACGCTGCGTTTTTTTGTCGTAATGCGCATGCTTATGCGACTAAATATCGCAGTTTACAAGTGTTTGCATGCGTTTTTTTATGCGTTTGATGCGCGCTCGAAACGCATCGCAAAAAAACGCAAGTGTGAAAGTAGCCTAACCTCCTCTTCTATATAAAGCTCATAATTCTACTTTTAAGTATTCCTCTCCCTCTAATCTCCGCACAGCATACATCTTTCCCAGTGTGCCTGTGCAATGTGCCTCTTGCTGGCGCTTTGGCAAGTGATTCACGGGGGCATCTGCACATGCGCTTTTGTCCTGATGCGCTTGTGTTCCACCGGACGACAAACTGAAGCACCCATGCCTCACACCGCGCATTCACCACTACCATGGGATGCGCCACCATCTCTCTGACACCAGTGTACTGAAAATATGTATATGTATGGCCGGCAGTTAACTAGCATCTGTCCTTAGGCTGCAGGTTTCACAAAGGTCATAACATATGTTATCCTGAGAAAAGGCAGTTTTCCTGGTCTCAGACCCCAGGGGGCCTTCCTGAGAACACACAGTATTGGAACCATTCACACCTCTGATGCTTTTTGAAGAGAGACAGCAAATTGCAAACTGATAATTGCTATTTACTATGAGAAAGAAAAGTTACACAAAGAGTGTTTAGAGCAAAAATAATGTATTCATTGGTACAGTAGCCATGGTTCAGAGACAAACCAGGAATTAGAATATTAACATGAAGGGCTGGTCTAGCAATCTGATCTCCAGGCTAAACCTATAAATTAGGTCTTCCACAAAAAAAGTTCACAGATTGAGGGGCAGCCAAGCTGATGTGATCCATTTCATATTCATCCCCCCTCAGGGAGCAGAATACCAGACTGCAAATTTTAGATATTTCTGTAAGTTTCTCTCTTTTATTTTATCACTGTTTTGCATATTTGTATGTCACTTTTATTTCCATATTTTTATATCCTTTTATTGTAAGCACTGTACCTTTTCTATTAAAACTTAAAACTTTAATAAGTCTGAACCTTGTATGCTCTAAAAGAATCCATAGCCTTAGAGTGTATAATCCTGGTGATTGGCAGACAGTAGTAGTAGTATTTCCGGGACTCATCGCCCATATGTTCGGTGAGTGGTGGCAGAGTGTGTGAAGCGGGGTGCGTGGCCTGTGTGATTTATGCTCCTATTGCAGCATAGGACAGAGGATGAATGCTGGAGTGAGTGAGTGAGAGGAGACAGATTAACCCTTGCAGGCGCAACCCCTAGTTATGTGCTGAGAAGCGGGTACATGACAACCAACAATAGCAATCACAGGCCTGATGATACTTTAGTGTATACAATTTGCAATTTTCAAACTTTTAATTTTTATGCCCTTAAATCAGAGAGATATGTCACACAAAATACTTGATAAATAACATTTCCCAGATGTCTAGTTTACATCAGCACAATTTTGGAGACAAATTTTTTTTTGTTAGGGGGTTATAAGCATTAAAAGTTGACCAGCGATTTCTCAATTTTAAAGCAAAATTTATAAAACCATTTTTTAGGGATCACATCACATTTAAAATCACTTTGAGGGGTGCACATGACAGAAAATACCCAAAAGTGACACCATTCTAAAAACTGAACCCCTCAAGGTGCTCAAAACCACATTCAAGAAGTTTATTAACCCTTTATGTGCTTCACAGGAACTGAAGCAATGGGGAAGAAAAAAATTAACATTTTACTTTTTTTTACAAACATTTTACATCAGAACCATTTTTTTTATTTTCACAAGTGTTAAAAGAGAAAATGAATCACAAAATTTGTTGTGCAATTTCTCCTGAATACGCCGACACCCCACATGTGGGGGTACACCACTGTTTGGGCGCACGGCAGAGCTTGGAAGGGAAGGAGCGCAGTTTGACTTTTTCAATGCAGAATTGGCTGGAATTGAGATCGGATGCCATGTCGCGTTAGGAGAGCCTCTGATGTGCCTAAACACTGGAAACTTCCCACAAGTGACACCATTTTGGAACCTAGACCCCTTAAGGAACTTATCTAGATGTGTGTTGAGCACTTTAAACCCCCAAATGCTTTACAGAAGTTTATAAAGTAGAGCCGTGAAAATAAAAAATCACATTTTTTCCACAAAAAAGATCTTTTCGTCCTCAAATTTTTATTTTCACAAGGGTAACAGGAGAAATTAGACCCCCACGGTTGTTGTGCAATTTGGCCTGAGTACGCTGATGCCCCATATGTGGGGATAAATCACTGTTTTGGCACACGGCAGAGCTCAGAAGCACTGTTTCACTTTTTGAACGCAAAATTGGCTGGAATCAATGGTGGCGCCATGTCGCGTTTGGAGATCCCCTGATGTACCTAAACAGTGGAAACCCCCCAATTCTAACTCCAACCCTAACCCCAACACACCCCTAACTCTAATCCCAACCCTAATCATAACCCTAATCACAACCCTAGCCCTAATCCCAACCCTAACTATAACCCTAACACCAACACACCCCTAATCCCAACCCTAGCCATAACCCTAACCCTAATCCCAACCCTAACCATAACCCTAATCACAAACCTAACCCCAACACACCCCTAACCCTATCTTTAGCCCACTCACTGCAGGACCCGCTGAAGGGCGAAACAGCTGTAGTCCGTACATTGCACATGTCTCCTGTGCCTGAGCCGCATAGTGTTCAATAAAGCAAGTGAAAACCACATTGGTGAGTGCCATACATTTTTTTCTTTGGTTTATGTGGCTAACCCTATCTTTAGCCCACTCACTTTAGCCTCACTCTAACCCTAACTTTAGCCCAACTCATTTTAGCCTAACCCTAACTTTAGCCCAACTCACTTTAGCCTAACTCTAATCCTAACCCTAACTTTAGCCCAACTCACTTTAGCCTAACTCTAACCCTAACTTTAGCCCAACTCACTTTAGCCTAACTCTAACCCTAACCCTAACTTTAGCCCAACTTACTTTAGCCTAACTCTAACCCTAATGGGAAAATGGAAATAAATATATTTTCTTTATTTTATTTTTCCCTAACTAAGGGGGTGATAAAGCCGGGTTCATTTACATTTTTTTTATTTTGATCACTGTGATAAGGTCTATCACAGTGACCAAAATGAACCAATAGGAAAAATCTCCCTATTGTTGCCGGGTGCCGGTCGGCAGATTTCGGCGAGCGCACTGCACATGCGCCTGCCATTTTCTTACCGGAAGAAGACGCTGAAGGGGTGATAAAGCCGGGTTCATTTACATTTTTTTTATTTTGATCACTGTGATAAGGTCTATCACAGTGACCAAAATGAACCAATAGGAAAAATCTCCCTATTGTTGCCGGGTGCCGGTCGGCAGATCTCGGCGAGCGCACTGCGCATGCCATTTTCTTACCGGAAGAAGACGCTGGACGCCGTGGGGAGAAGGAGAAGGACCCAGGGACACTGGGAGCTACTGGGGGGGATCAGGAACCCTATTTCTCTCTCCTCTGATGTGCGATCAAATCAGAGGAGAGAGAAATTAAATGGCACATCAGACATTTTTTGTTTTGCGGTTGCCGTTACACGATTAATAACGGAGATCGCAACACCGGGGTCGGTAAAAACCAACCCGAATCATGTTCTTTGGGGGTCTCGGCTACCCCGGCAGCCGAGACCCCAGAGAAATTCCAACTCTGGGGGGTGCTATTCACTTTTTCCACAGCGCGGTGAATTCACGGCTCTGTGGTTTAAGTACCCTTAACTACCGCCGTTAAAAGGCGTATTGGCGATCGGAAGTTATTTCACAAAACGTGCATTGAGGTGGTGGGAGAGCCTCCATTACCATCGGTTTTGCTCAAGTAAAACTTAATTTACAACCTTTCCCTCAAACTTGGAATGCATGCATTATTGCAGCACTTTAAACTTTAGCAAGGACAGTTTAGTGTTAACACTTATATTTCTATAGACTTGCCTGCAGCTCTACAGTCATGGACAAAAGTTTTGAGAATGACACAAATATTAATTTTTACAAAGTCTACTGCTTCACTTTTTCTAATGGCAATTTGCATATACTCCAGAATGTTATAAAGAGTGATCAGCTTAACAGCAATTACTTGCAAAGTCAATATTTGGCTAGAAAATGAACTTTATCCCCAAAACACATTTCAACATCATTGCAGCCCTGCCTTAAAAGGACCAGCTAACCTCTTTTCAGTGATTGCTCCATTAACACAGGTGAGGGTGTTGATGAGAACATGTCTGGAGATCAATCTGTCATGATTAAGTAAGAATGACACCACTGGACACTTTAAAAGGAGGCTGGTGCTTGGCATCATTGTTTCTCTTCTGTTAACCATGGTTATCTCTAAAGAAACACGTGCAGTCATCATTGCAATGCACAAAAATGGCCTAACAGGGAAGAGTATCGCAGCTAGAAAGATTGCACCTCAGTCAACAATCTATCGCATCATCAAGAACTTCAAGGAGAGAGGTTCCATTGTTGCCAAAAAGGCTCCAGGGCTCCCAAGAAAGACCAGCAAGCACCAGGACCGTCTCTTAAAAGTGTTTCAGCTGCGGGATCAGTCTACCAGCAGTGCAGAGCTTGCTCAGGAATGGCAGCAGGCAGGTGTGAGTGCATCTGCACGCACTGTGAGGCGGAGACTCTTGGAGCAAGGCCTGGTCTCAAGGAGGGCAGCAAAGAAGCCACTTCTCTCCAGAAAAAACATCATGGACAGACTGATATTCTGCAAAAGGTACAGGCAATATAATTCACAAAAGCCTATTTTAACAAAAATAGTAATGGATGCTTATGTAGAAAAGTATGAATTTTTTATTGAATAAATATATATAAAAATAACATGAAATACCAGATAAGCAAAAAAACGCAGAAACAAATCACCATGGACATGACACAAAAAACAACAAAAAGAACTCAAAGAAATAATATAAAAGTGTAACAACCCAAAATGAAGCCTCCATAGATGCCCATCCACTAATAGATATCTAGCATATGGAAAAGTGCCAAGCAGAAAAATGAGCTAACGACACCCATAATATACTAAGCTAGTAATGTAATAATATGGATATATAGTGGCATAGTAGAGAGGGTAAAATACCCATATGAGAGGCAAACAAAGGGAGGATTTAACAAGAGTCCATACCTAAATGTTGTATGTGGATGTCCTGGCGTTCCTGGGGCAGCAGATTCTTAGAGGACAACCAGACCATGTCACCAATAGCAAACAAAACCTCTTGTCGTTTTCTATCAAAATACACTTTGGATCTTTTGTTAGCCTCCTGAAGATTACCACGCACATCAGTCCAAACTCTCTGCAACACACCAGAAAAATTCTCCTCTTCAGGTACAGCCGATCCCAACTTGGAAAATGACCCAAAAGACGGATGCTCCCAGTACAAACAAAAAAAAGGCGAACAACCAGCAGAAGCGGATGTATGATTGTTAAGAGCAAACTCAGCAAGTGGCAGAAACTCAGACCACCCCTCTTGATTATCAGTCACAAAACAACGCAAGAACTGCTCAACATCCTGGTTTTTCCTTTCTGCCTGGCCATTAGACTCAGGATGAAAGTCCATAGCCAAATGTGTCCAAGGTGCACTAGGGACCTCCAGAGGGCAAAGCAACCCTGCAGCAGGAGTATGAGAAGACTTAGATCTAGCACACACAGTGCATTGACGCACCCACTTAATGACTTCCTTCTGCCATCCAGGCCACCAAAAGCTGCGACCCACAAGTCTCTTGGTCTCAGAGATTCCAGGATGACCTGCCAACCGAGAGTCATGACATTCAACAAACAAATCTCTTCAGGGTACCAGGCACAAACAACCTCCCATGCGGCGTGTTAGATGGGGCATTCTCCTGTGCTTTAAGAATCTCATCTTTCAACACAGAGTCCAAAACCGCAATAACAACCCCCTCTTGCAAGATGTTTTCCTCCTCCTCCTCAGTACCCACCATAGGAGAAAAGCTGCGAGACAAAGCATCAGCTTTAACATTTTTAGTACCTGGGATGTAAGTAACGGTAAAATTAAAGCGTGAGAAAAACAGTGCCCACCTAGCCTGACGGGCATTCAAGCATTTGGCAGCATCAAGGTAGATCAGATTTTTATGATCGGTGAAGACTTGAACGGGAAATTCCACTCCCTCCAAAAAATGACGAAAGTGTTCAAATGCGAGTTTAATTGCCAACAATTCCCGATTACCGATATCATAATTTAGTTCAGACTCAGAAAATTTCTTTGAAAAAAAAGCACAGGGATGTACTCCATCCGTCTTTGCCTGAGACAACACCGCGCCGACCCCCACAGAAGAAGCATCAACCTCAACCAAAAATGGTTTAGTCACATCAGGCTGCGTAAGGATGGGAGCAGAGCTGAACCTCTCCTTTAGCAACATAAAAGCCTCAATGGCCTCAGTAGTCCACTGAACCGCATCAGCACCTTTCCTGGTGAGATCGGTCAGAGGTTTGGCAATCACAGAAAATTTTTTATGAATTTTCTATAATAATTGGCGAACCCCAAAAACCTCTGTATTGATTTCACACCAATAGGTCTAGGCCAATCCTGCACAGCTTGCACTTTCACCAGGTCCATCTCAAAACCTTCACTGGAGACAATGTAGCCCAAAAAACTAAGTCTCTGTACAGCGAACTCACATTTTTCTAGTTTGGCAAAAAGTGAATTATCACTCAGTAACTGTAATACTTCACGCACACTCCTCCAATGAGACTCCAAATCCGGTGAATAAATCAAAATGTCATCCAAATACACAACCACACTTCTGCCGATCAAAGGTCTAAGGATGTCATTAATAAGATTCTGAAAAAATGCCGGAGCACTGGAAAGTCCAAAAGGCATAACCAGATTCTCAAAATGACCCAGTGGAGTGTTAAACGCAGTCTTCCATTCGTCACCCTCCTTCATGCGCAACAAATTGTATGCCCCTCGAAGATCAATTTTCGAGAACCACTTGGCCCCCACTAACTGATTAAAGAAATCAGGAATCAATGGCAGTGGATAAGGATTGCGTACAGTAATTTATTAATCTCACGAAAGTCTAGACAAGGCCTTAAACCGCCGTCCTTTTTTTTAACAAAAAAAAATCCAACCGCCACAGGAGATTTGGAAGGCCTAATGTGACCGGCGGCCAAACTTGTCTGTATGTATTCCTCCAAAGCCTTTCTCTCAGGAATAGTCAAATTAAATAAACGACTTTTAGGAAGAGTCGCTCCAGGGACAAATTCAATTGCACAATCATAATCTCTATGAGGAGGCAATACCTGCGATTCCTTATCAGAAAAAACTTTCCAAAAATCCTGAATAGGAACAGGTAATTCCCCTTTAACTACAGCAGCAATACGCCCGTTACAACACTTGTCATAACAATTAGGACTCCAGGACTTAATTTCATTGGTACACCAATCCAGTACCGGATTGTGCAATTTTAACCAGGGTAACCCCAAAATCACCGGTGAGGGCAAATTATTCAAAACTACCAAATCCAAATTCTCTTGATGAACACCATTAATAGTAAGAGGAAATTCACAGATATGGTGAGTAACATTTTTCAAGGGAGAGCCATCCACAGACACCACATTAATAGGGGAAGACAGAAGTTTGGGTTTTAATTTTAGTTTTTCCAAAAATTTCCCATCAATCACATTGAGAGTTGACCCACAATCCACAAATACCCGAAACTCCATTAATTCCTCCTCACCAGCAGTGGTAGCAGAAAGAAAGACACCTTTATTGTTTAAACAAGCTATGCGGGCGACACTGACCTCATTTTTTTTTTTCTCTTTATTCATTCGAAGCGCACAGTTCTTAATGAAATGCTCAGATTTACCACAGTAGAAACACAAACCTTGAGCAAATCTGCGTTCTTTTTCCCGAGAGTGAGGTGCCATTGCTCCAATTTCCATCGGCTCTGCAATGTCAGTACATTCCTTCTCCAAACCTGGAGCTGACAAAGCAGACTTACTCTCATTAACCCTTGCACGCAGTCTCCTATCCACCCGTATGGCCAATTGCATAGCCTCTTGCAAGTTACCAGGTATAGGATAAGCAATCAGCAAATCTTTAACCCTTTCACTTAATCCTGCAAGAAATAAACTTTTCAAACCTGAATCGTTCCAGCCCACCTGAGTGGACCACCTACGGAAGTGAGTACAATATTTTTCCACATTACCCGATCCCTGTCTCAAACGTCTCAACTCTGTCTCAGCTGATGAAACACGATCCGGATCGTCATACAACAACCCCAAAGCAGAAAAAAACCCATCCACTGATCCAAAGCATGGATCACTAGGCTGCAGAGAAAAGGCCCAGTCCTTAGGTTCTTTGCGCAAAAGTGACATTATGAACCCTATGCGCTGTGATTCATCACCAGAGGATCTGGGTCTCAAACGAAAATACAAGCAGCAAGCATTTTTAAAAGAAAAAAAATCTTGTTGTTCACCAAAAAATAAATCAGGCAAACGTACCTTTGGCTCCACGAAATGTGCTCCAGAACAACTACTGACGTGTTGCTGGATTTCAGCCACCTCCAGAGAGAGACCCTGCAGGCGTTCAGCCAAATCCCGAACCGACACCATGATGAAAACAGAAAATCTTTCCTTAGAGATTTTTTTTTTTTTTATTTATTTATTCTTGGCTGGACTTACTGTTATGAACTGCTACAAGCACTAAGGAAAGATGGGAACTCTGTCCCTACAATAAAACTGAGCTTGATCCCTACGATGTAACGGGGAACCTGATCCTGATACCAGACCCGCTAAAGTCCTCAGCTAGTCTGAACGAAGACCTATAGTTGCGAGGAAGGAATCCCTACAAGATCTAGGGACTGGGAGAAAAGGTGGACACCTCCTAACAGAAATTGTAGCAGGGAAAATTAAACAGAAAACAAATTACTACGAGATCCTAAGATTAAGCAAAACTGACAGAGTAAGGCACCTAAGCACCCGGCTAGCTTAAGAGTAGATAATACAATGAAGTCCAGCAAAGCCAGAAGGGCGGAGCCAGACTAAATAGGGAAAAAAGGTCATGTGACCAGCAAACTGAAACAAAATCTAACAAGAGGGTTCTAACACACATCACACGTGAAGATGGAAAGAAACTAAGAAGGTGCCGTGGATACAAGAGCTTTCCTTCATCTACAAGTTACAAGGAACGGTAACCTGACACATACCGCTAACTGCAATCCCATACTTGTACCCTAGATTTATCTGTACTTGTGGCTGTAATATCTGTATATTACTCTGTATATATTTGTATTATCTAGTGCGCCTTTCTGCAATTCAAATATCAACTTTTATCTCAAAACCCGATTTACCACATCTGTGAGTCCGGTTAGTACTTATACGCTACCTGGGGTTGGTTTCTGACCCAATATAAGCTTGTAAATGGACCAGGCTTTTTTCTAACTAGGAACTGGTGGTAGCATACTCTTCTGGTGTTATTGGGAGATCCTGGTAGTGATGGACTGAAGGTTCATATATATTCCTGGCCTGGGACTGCTGATATATATACTGCCCTCACTGCAGAGTGCCTCGATAACCAGGACGTGACAGGGGAGCCTCGCCAGCAACTACTTATCCTAGGTGCAGTTCCCTGACTGACCTAAGGTTAAGGAGGATGCCAGAGAGTTGTGACTGTGTAAGCTCCATCACAGATTGGTGACAGCAGGAGAATATCCGTATACCCTGGCACTCTCGTTTTCCTTACAGTATTCAATAACAATTCAATATTTTATGGCACTTCTACTAACAATAATAATTTTATTTTTAAACGCCAACATATTCCGCAGCACTTTACATTATAGCGGGGACTTGTACAGACAATAGACATTACAGCATAACAATAAACACAGATCAAAGTAGATACCAAGAGGAATGAAGGCCCTGCTCGCAAGGTTACAATCTATGAGGAAAAAGGGAGACACGAAAGGTAGATGGTAACATTTGCTTTCATTGTTCGGACCAGTCATAGTGTAAGAATTGGGTGTTCATGTAATGCTGCATGAACCAGTTAACAGCCAAAGTATGTAACAGTACAGACACAAAGGGCTATTAAATGCATAAAGAGGGTGAGAACAGGATACGAGTTACCTGATTATGGTAAAAAAAAAATTTAATGGGCCAACAGGGATAGTTAGATTAATGCTTTGAGGCGATAGGCATTTTTGGGGCTTCACCTTCAACCCGTACTTTTGCAGCCGGCCGAGCAACTGGCTCAGATGATGCAGGTGGTCTTCAAATGTGGCGGCATAGATGATGGTGTCGTCCAAATAGATCAGGGTGGCTTCAAAGTTGAGGTCGCCTAGGCACCACTCCGTCAGGCGCTGGAAGGTTCCAGGGGCGTTGGCCAGTCCAAACGGCATCCGGTTGAATTCAAACAGTCCCATGGGCAAAATGAAAGCGGTTTTTGCCCGATCTTCTTTGGAAATTGATACCTGCCAGAATCCACTGGCCAAGTCTAAGGTAGAGAAAAATTTCGCCTGTCCCAGGGCCGACAGAGACTCCTCTATACGAGGGAGTGGGTGTTGTGAGCATGTTGGAAATGACTTCTGAGTTGGGGCTCCGTCTGATGGTTGCTGAGGGTATTGAACCAGTGTTGAATAGTAGAAGTCCATCACCTGCGAGCGATGACTGGCATTCAGGAGAGACGGACTGGGCTGATATAAGTGAGCTGCTTTCCCATGATACTCGCCGGTGATCAATTGTTGTTTCCTGGTCCATTTGGAAGTCAGCCGGTGTCTTGCTTTCGTCTGCTACTTTCAGATAAGTCATTTGCTGCTTGTTTCTATTGTGTTTGCTATTTCCATTTTTTGTCTGCACTTTTGTGGAAGGTTAGCCGGGTTCCCCTCCAGCGGCCTGTGCTACTCTCTGTTTTTCAGTAGCCACTGTTTATTTGTTCAATTGCTCTGTCCCTGCTATTTAAGTGGCTGCAGGTTAGAAGCTTGTTCACACCAGAGATCTGATTTAGCGGGTGGCGAGATCGTGTGGTCTCAGCATTTTTTGAAATCAGAAGTGTTGGAATTTTTCTAGGGTTTTGCTGGGTTGCAGATAGTATTCTGTCCTGTCCTATCTAGGCAGTATTTGGCCCCAGCGTTTGCTCACTCTATTTTCTGCCTGCGTTTGTGTTTCTTCTTGTCTAACCGCCATTATATGTTTGGGGGCTACCTATTTCTTTGGGGCGCTACTCCGGGGCAGTTAGCTTTCCTGTTTCTATCTTCAGGTGTAGCTAATCTCTCCGGCTGTGCCGAGGCGTCTAGGTCACCGTAGGTACGTCCCACAGCTGCTTCTAGTTGTGCGGTTAGTTTAGGGGTCTGCAACCTTTTAGTTCCCAACCTCTCTGGTGTTCGGCTGCCTTGGCTGTTTTTTGCTCCTGTCCTCCTCAGCTACTAAATCATAACAAGCGGTTTGAGTCTTTGTTGGTGCAGGCATTCAACTTTTGGTAATCCACACAGAACCGCAGGATGCCGTCCTTTTTCTGCACCAAAACTATGAGGGCTGACCAGGGACTTTGGCTTTCCCGGATAACCCCTTTTTGCAGCATTTGGTTCAACAGTTTTCATTTCTTGGTATAACTGCGGTGGAATCTGCCGGTATTGCTCCCTGATGGGGGCCGTCCCTTCAGTGGGAATGCTGTGTGTGATGGCTGTGGTGCACCCGAAATAGTCCTCATGGCTGGCGAATACCTCTTCGTAATGGCCCAGGAGAGCTATCATCTGGTGTATTTGGGCCGGGTCGAGGCCAGAGAGTTCGGCTTGCATATTCTCCAAGATTGCTCGCCCCGCCTGCTCAGGCGGGGACTCGGTGGTCTGTAATGCTGGGGGCAGGAGCACCTCTTCCAATGGTTTTACCAATTTTGCCATTTCTACGCGGGGTTTCAGGAGAATGTCCTGATCTTCCAGGTTGACACACCGCACGAGGAATGTCCCCTTTCTCACGGTAGCCAGGGCGCGAGCCACCAGGAGCCCGGAGGACAGATGCTTGAGGAAGCATGGCTCCACCTGCACCTCTACTCCTTCCAGCAGTACATGGGCCCAGACAGGCAGAGCAACAACTGTCTGTCCTGGTGGTAGCACGAGCTGAGGAGCCACAGGCGCAGCCACTCTCCCTCCTGGCAAGCCTCTTGGACTCACGCACCCCACACCAGCTGCTGGAAGACTTTCCCCTGCAGAGTGCGGGGGCTCCATTGTTTCAAAGTCTCTTGAGCAGGTTCATTGAGGAGACTGCCAAATTCTTTTAGTACATTCATGCCCAAGGTGACGGCGTATCCATCGGTTTCGCTTCCCTGAGTCAGGACCACGCCTCGCCAGCCCAATGGCTTGCCGCACATCTAGATTTGCATCCATGCTACTCTAATGACGGGGAAGGGCAATTGATTGGCAGCCACTAGCTTTATCACGGATCCCCATTGGGGCCTTGTGGCTTCGGGAAAGTGCTGCTGGAAGTCTTAGGCATTGTGGTCACTTGTAACCCCGTGTCCACCAGGCAGCGCACGGCCTTTAAATTCCACCCAAACCAGCGTTCGCTTCGTGACTAGATCCTTGGGACTTCCACCACCCCGTAGGGTGCATTCTGGCTTAGCACTCTAGTTTAATGCCCGCCGGGGCGAGTACTTCCCACGCCGAGGGCACTCCCGGGCCAGTGGCCCACCTCCCCACAGTCAAAGCAAGCGACGGACCGCGGAGGCCGGCCACCCTGAGAGTTACGGGGCTTCCAAGTTGTCATACTCGGTCCCGGTGGGCTGCCCATAGCTCCGGCCTTTCTTTTCACTTCAGCTAGTGCGCCTCTAATACTCTCCAGCTCCTGTCGCATTTCCCCTACCCACAGGGGCTCGCTGATGGCATTCACGGAGGCTTCAGTGCTCTGGGCTTTCCCCATGGGGGCTGTCACCCTTTGCTCTTTCGCGCGCGGGCCTCATTCCCTATCCCAGAGGTCAGACATGGGTCTACCCGTACCCGCTCTCGCAAGGCTTGCTTAGTCAGGGGGTCGCGCAATCCGGTCACCAAGAGGCCACGCAGGGTTATATCAAGGGGCCCCACGCCTACCCCGTCCTTTCGCTCGATGGCCATATAGAGCTCCTGCAGCTCATTCATATACTGGGTGACAGTCTCCCCCTCTCCCTGCATGCGGCTGAACAGCCGTGTCCTCAGTTCCCCTACATCAGGCAGGTCCCCATGGGTCTCCTCCAAGGTCTGCAATACCCGGACAAAAGTATTTTGTTGTCCCGGGGTCTTAGCATTACAGAGTCCTGGGCCTCTCCTTCCAATGCCATGATGGCCACCTCTGCCTTCAGATCAGGGGTCATCGGGTGCATCCTGAACAACCCCCGCATTTGCTCCGCCCAGCTCCACAGCATGATATTACTGCTGGTGAACTTGGGCAAGTTGTTCAGCATGGCCCCCAACGACAGGCTAGTCTGGGGGCCACCCCCTTGGTCTGCGGCTTCCCCGCTCATAGTCTGCATCCTGCCAACTACGCCAAATGTGGTATTCGCAGGTACACGAGATGCAGTGACAAATCAGAGACGGAGCAAGCTTTAACTGAACCTTTATACTGTACACTATGTTCCAAATTATTATGCAAATGATATTTTTCTCTGATTTTCCTAAGTGGTCGGTGCAAATGACAGTCAGTCTAATAAAAGTCATCACCCATTAGAGCAGGGATGTCAAAGTCAAACACACCGAGGGCCAAAAAAAAAAATTTGCTACAAGCCGAGGGCCGGACTGACGCCGGCCCTGCTACCGGTGCATTGTGGGAAATGTAGTGTTGGTGCCAGGGCCGGCTCCAGGTTTTTATGGGCCCCGGGCGAAAGAGCCTCAGTGGGCCCCTTTAACACAGACCACGATTCATGATGCACAGATACAGCAGAGAAATATGGGTACAGTACAATGCCAAATACTTCTCTTCTTCCATTACATGAGTGATATCTATTGTAAATTGTACAATAGCTCAAAAACCGCCAAATCCTCACAGCGCACAGAACAGACTGGACAGTACAGACCTCCATACAATATTATGGGCACCACAGTCTCCCCCTCATCACCCATATAATACCCCATGCAGGATGTCACCCCCCATATAATGCTCCATACAGAATACTGGACCCAATATAATGCTCCATACAGGATACTGGTCCCCATATAATGCTCCATACAGGATACTGGTCCCCATATAATGCTCCATACAAAACATGGAGCTCTCCTCTGCGCTGTACTGCGTTCTGCACTGTTACAGCTCAGGAAAGGGCGCTGTGGAAAGACTCCCCATTATCATCATCATTGCCTCCCCATCATCATCATGGCCTCCCCATTATCATCAATGCCTGCCCATCATCATCATCTCCTCCCCATCATCATCAATGCCTGCCCATCATCATCTTCTCCCCATCATCAATACCTGCCCATTATCATCATCTTCTCCCCATCATCAGCAATGCCTCCACATTATCAGCAATTCCTGCCCATTATCATCTTCTCCCATCATCATCATCAATGCCTCCCCATTATCAGCAATGCCTGCCCATTATCATCATCTTCTCCCCATCATCACCAATGCCTCCCCATTATCAGCAATGCCTGCCCATTATCATCTTCTCCCCATCATCATATCAATGCCTCCCCATTATCAGCAATGCCTGCCCATTATCATCTTCTCCCATCATCATCATCAATGCCTCCCCATTATCAGCAATGCCTGCCCATCATCACACACAGACAGCACACAAGCACTCTCTCACATACTTATACACACACACACACACAAAGCACCGCGCTACATACACAGACACACACAGAGACACGTCTTACCTGTCCGACGTCCGCGCGCTCTGTGCCACAGCCGGCCGCTGAATGATGACGTCATTCAGCGGCCTGCTGTGAGAGGAAGCGCCTGGAGCCCGGAGCTGCGGCAGCGGAGGCACGAGAGAGGTAAGTATTGTGCCAGCTGATGCCGGGGCCCTGAGCAAGCGGGGGGGGCCCAGTGGCGGCGCTGACACCGCTCTCCTCCGCTAACGGGCGGAGGGCCGCCAGACTGCGAGTGGGCCCCCCCCGCCTGCTCAGGGCCCCGGCACTTGCCCGGGTGTGCCGGGTGCTGACGCCGGCCCTGGTTGGTGCGTGCAAAACACCAGCAGGCGGCTGTGGCCTGCGGGCCGGATCTAATAGTAATTAAATATCATCCAGGGGGCCATAGATAATCAATTCGCGGGCCGGGTCTGGCCCGCGGGCCTTGACTTTGACATATGGGCATTAGAGTATACATCGAATTTTATTGACGAAACCTCCCAATGATAACAGTATAATCTCCAAAATGGAAAAAAAACTCAAAATGCACTGTTCCAAATTATTAGGCACAGTAGAATTTCTGAACATTTGATCTGTTTTAAAGAACTGAAAATGCTCATTTGTGGAATTTGCAGCATTAGGAGGTCACATTCACTGAACAAAAATGCTACTTAACTCCAAAACATCCTAACAGGCCAAGTTACATGTTAACATAGGAACCCTTCTTTGATATCACCTTCACAATTCTTTCATCCATTGAACTTGTGAGATTTTGGAGAGTTTCTGCTTGTATTTCTTTGCATGAAGCCTCCCAGAGCTGCTGTTTTGAAGTGAACTGCCTCCCACCCTCATAGATATTTTGCTTGATGATACTCCAAAGGTTCTCTATAGGGTTGAGGTCAGGGGAAGATGCTGGCCACACCATGAGTTTATCTCCTTTTATGCCCATAGCAGCCAATGACTCAGAGGTATTCTTTGCAGCATGAGATGGTGCATTGTCATGCATGAAGATGATTTTGCTCCTGAAGACACGTTTCTGCTTTTTATACATGGAAGAAAGTTGTCAGTCAGAAACTCTACATACTTTGCAGAGGTCATTTTCACACCTTCAGGAACCTTACAGGGCCCTACCAGCTGTTTCCCTATGATTCCGGCCCAAAACATGACTCCTCCACCTCCTTGATTACGTCGCAGCCTTGTTGGGACATGGTGGCCATCCACCACCCATCCACCTGGACCATCCAGGGTTGCTCAACACTCATCAGTAAACAAGACTGTTTGAAAATTAGTCTTCATGTATGTCTGGGCCCACTGCAACCGTTTCTGCTTGTGAGCACTGTTTAGGGGTGGCCGAATCGTAGGTTTATGCACCACAGCAAGCCTTTGAAGGATCCCACACCTTGTGGTTCGAGGGACTCCAGAGGCACCAGCAGCTTCAAATATCTGTTTGCTGGTTTGTAATGGCTTTTTAGCAGCTGCTCTCTTAATCCGATGAACTTGCCTGGCAGAAACCTTCCTCATTCTGCCTTTATCAGCACGAACACATCTGTGCTCAGAAGCAGCCACAAATCTCTTAACAGTACGATGATCACGCTTAAGTTTTCGGGAAATATGTAATGTTTTCATCCTTTGACCAAGGCATTGCACTATTTGATGCTTTTCAGCAGCAGAGAGATCCTTTTTCTTTCCCATTTTACTTGAAAACTCTGGCCTGCTTAATAGTGTGGAACATCCAGTTTTCCTTTTATTGGGCTCACATGGCAAACTAATTATCACAGGTATCTGAGATTGATTTCAGTGATCCAAAGAATCCTGAGACACAATACATTTACAAAAAAAAACAAAAAACGCTATGACACTTAAAACCAATTTGCATAATAATTTGGAACATAGTTTATGGGGGTTATAGGAGTAACTAGTAAGCTGACAGTAATTCTCCTCGCAGGGAAAGTATACAACACACAATGAACTGAACATAGGCAGTTGCCAATGACTATAGGACCGCGCTAAGGTCGTCTAAATGTCCTAGAACTATATATAACAGTTAACGGAGTGTCACTTATCCTTCTCTGACGTCCTGCAGAGCTGTGGTCCGGAGCTTTTGTAGGCTTAGGGCGTCCTTACACCCAGGTGCAGCTAGGGCGCAACAGGCCCTGGAGGAATTCCCTGGCGTTGAGACCGGCCTTCTCGGAGGCGAGATGCCGGCAGCTGCGGACCCTGTCGTGCAGGCCACGGCCGTGGCCTGGTGCTGGACAGTATCGGCCGCGCACAAGCTGAGGCCGCAGACTGGAACGGGGCGGTGGCGGCCACGGATGGCGGAGCACAGGTCGCAACCGCAGGCTGGAGTGGAGCAGTAGCCGTTGGAGGCGGACAGGGCGCAACCAAGGGCTGGAGTGGGGCAGTGCCGGTCGCGGCTGGAGGCGGACAGGCCACAACCGCGGGCTGGAGTGGGGCAGTGGCGGTCGCGGCTGGATGCGTACAAGCCGCAAACGCGGGCTGGAGTGGGACAGTGGAGGCCGCGAGTGGCAGACTTCTCCTGCCTCTTCGCTCTGCTCGGGATCGTCCTCTCCCTGAGCCAGGTGAGTCCCTGCACTTCCTCACGCGTGGCTGCTGGCCCTGTCTTGCTCTGCAATCCCCGTCAGGTCTTTCTTTCTTGCCTCTCGTCTGCCTCTGCGTCAAGTACCCCCTGCTGGTCTCCAATCCTTCTTTTATAGTCACCCCGCCCCGTACCTTCTAGAACAGTCTCTGGTTCGTCTTGCAGTTTCTTCCCCCAGGAACCTTCCTCCTAGGAACTTAAGTGACAGCCCCCTTGGTTCCGGCCCGGCCACACAGCGGGGCCTCTCCCTCCTACAATATCATAATTTCCTTTTTTTTTTTAAACCATAAATTTTTATTTACAAATTGTGCCAAACATTACATCGTATTGACAGTAATTTCTTAATGAGTAACACAATATTATAGGGGTTGGGGAAGGGAAGGAGACATTACATTTACAATCCAATCACATTCTTTAAATGCGAATCTGCATATTTACTTGATTACAGTATTTAAACGGAAGGATAACCAATTGTTACACTTTTTATGAAATTGAGATATATTGTTATTAGATGCAATTATTTTTTCTGATAGACAATTCTCGTTAATCAGTGAGATTACTTCGGACAATGAGGGGCATTTTGAGTTTTTCCAATAACTAGCAATTTTGATTCTTGTCGCCACAATAATATGTACAATTAATGTGCGAAACTCATAAGGAAACGAGTCCAGATCAATAGCGAGTAGCGCCTGCTGTGCGTTAAGAGACACTGACATACCACAAATTTGGAATATTAATTGATCTATGGCTTCCCACAGACGCCTAACATTATCGCAGCTCCACCATATATGTAACATGTCTGCGCCAGGGTCTCCACATCTCCAGCACGTGTCTGGGGAGCCACGGAACATCCCAGACAGCCTATAGGGAGTGAAGTACCACCTATACAATATTTTCCTTGCATTTTCTAAATGATTAGTACACTTAGATTGGCTTCCAATTATTAAAGGGAATCTGTCACCCTTTATTGGCGGGATATTTAAATGATAGCAGTCAGGTCAGATGGGCGGTGTTTTCGGTACTTGCCTTAACATGTTGTTCGCCGCTGTCTCCATTATTCCTGGGAATTGTAGTCGTTGCCCTCCATATAACGCGCCTGTGCATTGCAATCTTGAATTGCGCATGCGCAGTATGCTTTGCCCGCAGATTGCAATGCGCAGGCGCGTTATATGGAGGGCAACGACTACAATTCCCAGAAATAATGGAGACAGCGGCGAACAACATGTTAAGGCAAGTACCCAAAACACCGCCCATCTGACCTGACTGCCATCATTTAAATATCCCGCCAATTTAGGGTGACAGATTCCCTTTAAGTAGGATGCCCTCCACTGATCCGGTGTGAATGTGCAGTTAAGGTCTTTTTCCCACTTTTGTAGCTATGTAGTTAGTGAGGGCAGGGTATTCTCCAACATGCAGTCATAGCCTATGGATAACGCCCTAATTTGTGATGTCGGGTTCATTAGCATAGAATATAGTTTAGTTGGTGGAACACGCACCTGTTCCTTCCTTTCAGTTAGAAACTGCAAATATTTATAGAAATCTCTATGAGGGACATTGTATCTATCCCGCAATGATGAGAATGTAATTAGTTCCTCCCCCTCATACAAATCCCAAATAGCTGAGCCAGCAACGCGTTTCGACCTCTTTGACAAAGACCATCTGAGGTCGAAACGTGTTGCTGGCACAGCTATTAGTGCTAACCCTCCGCTTTTTTGCATTATGGAGGACATCGTTATGTGACGATTTTATCTTGGATTGAATAAAGAATTGCACTTTTTTAAAGAAGCTGGACTGCTCCTCTCATTTTCCTCTGCTGCATGTCTTGGTCTGGACTTTCGGTCTCGTGCTCTGGTGGTGGTCGGTGAGCTGGCAGGGGCTTATGCCCCAACTTTCGAATCCCAGGCCTCCCTTACTCATAGGGATGTAAAGCGTATCCGCTTGGAATTTTTTCTCTTGCCAAATATATTTTAAGATCATCGCTTGTATCTCTTTTAATATTTTCATTGGAAATATGATGGGTAAATTACAGAACAGATACAATATCTGTGGGAGAAAAAACATTTTCACTGACGCTATCCTGCCCAGCCATGATAGTTCATGTTTCTTCATGCGTAACATGTCAGCTTGAATCTTCTTCAGCGATGCTCTAGGAGTGCTGAACACCTCTGGAGAAAAACCCGCACACCAGAAGACTTCATCCACTTTAAATTCATGTTAAGAACTTATAATGCTGCCCTTCACCTCGCCAAACAGACCTACTTCACCACCCTGATCTCCTCACTAGCCAACAACCCCAAGAAACTTTTTGACACTTTTCATTCCCTCCTCAGGCCAAAAGCACAAGCCCCTATCACAGACATTTGTGCTGACGACCTGGCCTCCCACTTTATAGAAAAAATAGATACTATCCGTCAGGAAATCTGCTCTCAACCACCAAGTGCTGTGACTCCCATCCCACCCTGCATTTCCCCTGGCTCACTTTCCACATTTGATCCCATCACAGAAGTCTCCAGACTCCTCTCTTCCGACTACATGCACTACCGACCCCATTCCCGCACATCTCCTCCAGTCTCTCTCTCCAGTTGTCACAACTCACCTAACTACAATCTTTAATCTCTCAATCTCCTTTGGCATTTTCCCATCTTCCTTCAAACACTCCATCATTACTCCACTACTAAAGAAACCCGCTCTCGACCCTTCCTGCACAAACAACTACAGACCGGTCTCCAATCTCCCCTTCATCTCTAAACTTTTGGAGCACCTAGTCTACTCCCGCCTCACCCGTTACTTGACTGGCACATCCAGACTAATGTGAACTAGGTGCAAACCAAGGGAAGCTACCCCCATGTAAAACATACAAAAAAAGGCTGCACTCAAGCATATTAAAGCATGACAATATGGAATACATGAAATTTAGAATAGCAATATGGCTTTGGAATATAAGGAAAAATTTGAGACGCTTAGTATAAACATTTGGCCAAACATTTTAAAGCCCACCAACCATCGTCAAGGTGGTCTCAATACTGGTGAGTCCCTGACCTAATGTGAACATACCTCTATTAGGCTGATATCTGAATTTCTGGGTGAATATGCACCTCTGTCAGCAATGCCTGCATTTATGGGTAAAGTAGGGACCTGGTGTAATTAAAATCACCACCTGGTGACCTTCTGACAGCAAAACGTAAAGGCGACCACTCTCTGCTCATTCTTCTCGACCTTTCTGCAGCTTTCGACACGGTTGACCACCGTCTCCTACTGTCTAGGCTCCAGTCACTAGGTATTAAGGACAATGTTCTCTCCTGGTTCTCCTCCTATCTTTCTGACCGCTCCTTCAGTGTTTCGTTCTCTGGCTCCACGTCATCTCCTCTTCCTCTCACTGTCGGTGTACCCCAGGGCTCAGTCCTTGGCCCCCTACTCTTCTCTCTCTACACGGCCCCAATTGGACAGACCATCAGCAGATTTGGCTTTCAGTACCATCTTTATGCTGATGACACACAACTATACACGTCATCCCCCGACCTTACCCCCGCTGTTCTACAGAACGCCACCGACTGTCTGTCCGCAGTCTCCAACATCATGTCTGCTCTCTATCTTAAACTTAACCTCTCCAAAACTGAACTCCTTCTGCTCCCGCCGTCTACTAACCTCCCTAAATCTGACATTTCCCTCTCTGTGGGTGGCACCAGAATAACACCCCGGCCACAGGCTCGCTGTGTGGGTGTTATGTTTGACACCAATCTCTCCTTTGCCTCCCATATACAATCTCTTGCCCGCTCTTGCGCCTACACCTAAAGAACATCTCTAGAATCCGCCCTTTTCTCACCATGGAAACAACAAAAACCCTCACTGTAGCATTGATCCACTCCCGCCTGGACTACTGCAACGCTCTATTACTTGGCCTCCCCATTACTCAACTATCCCCTCTCCTGTCCATCCTTAATGCAGCAGCCAGGGTTATCCATCTGGCTAATCGGTACTCGGACGCGTCCGCTCTTCGCCAGTCCTTACACTGGCTGCCCATTCATTATAGGATCCAATTCAAAGTACTTGTTCTCACCCACAAAGCTCTCCACAGTGCAGCACCCCCCTACATCTCCTCCCTCATTTCTATCTATCGGCCTAACCGACTGCTGCGCTCTGCAAACTACTTTCGACTAACCTCTGCACTAATCCGTACCTCCCATTCCCGACTCCAAGACTTCTCCCGCGCTGCGCCAATCCTCTGGAATGCTCTACCGCAAGAAATTAGGACTATCCACAATTTGCATGGTTTCAGGCGCTCCCTCAGAACACATTTGTTCAGAGCGGCCTATCACATTCACTAATCAAAGTCATTCTATGTGTAAGTGTATATGTGTAGCCCATTCACTATCTCCATCCATCCCTCACTCCCTCAAGATGGCTGGACCATCATTGTAAATGCACCATTGTATATACACACCTGTACTTTGTATCTCCCCCACCTCATTGTAGATTGTAAGCTCTCACGAGCAGGGGCGGCTTATTTTGCTTTAATTATTGTATTGTTAACGTTGTTACTTATGACTTGTGTTTTGAAACTGTTAAACTGTAAAGCGCTGCGGAATATGTTGGCGCTATATAAATAAAGATCATTATTATTATATTATTATTCTTCCTCAGAGCCTCATAGTTCAATGTTAACATTTTATCTGCTGATAGTGTGAGCCGAATACCCAGATACTCAATATTATCATTCCCCCATTTAAAAGGATATTTATTCTCAAAGTTTTTGGAATACTTTACAAATGGGGTTAGATTTAATACCTGACATTTAGACATGTTCAGCTTATAATATATTTTAGTGAATAATTCAATTATTTGCATTGCTGCTGGCAGTGACTCTGTGGGATTTATTAACGCTAGGATGATGTCGTCCGCAAATAATCCTATTTTGTGCTTCGTTTTATTCACCTGGATTCCTGATATCGCTGAATGTAGCCTAATTTCTCTGCCAGAGGCTCAATCGCCAAGGCGAATATAAGGGGTGATAACGGACACCCCTGTCTCGTCCATTGGTAATAAAAAACCTATCCAACATCATTCCAGAGATAGAAACTGACGCTGATGGGTGGGAATATAACAGTGATTGCTTTAACAATATTACCCTTAAATCCGAATCTGGTTAAGACCTCAAACAGATATCCCCAATGCACCCGATCGAACGCCTTCTCCGCGTCCAATGATAGGAGCAGAGAAGGCGTTCGGTTCCCCCCGCCACGTGAATGAGATTTTAATATTGTATAACCGTGTGCACTGCTATCTAAGAGGTGCCAAAGTAGGTTCCCAAACCGTGGTAATGTATAGATAAACTCGGCACTCAACTTAAATATGCTTAATGCTCGCGTGCATACAGGAGGGTTACCGCCACCTCACAACCCCAAGTCCAGCGGTGGATACCGCGACATACTATACACGGGGCTGAAGTTAAAACCCGATTCCACCACACTTTCTATAGTGCAACAGGCAACTGATGAAGGTCTTACATGACCGAAACGTTTTGTTTTCACACCGCTGTCCATAATAAATTTACACAATTAAGCATATTTAAGTTGAGTGCCGAGTTTATCTATACGTGAATGAGATTTATCATTCGTCTGGTGGTGTCCAATGTCTGTCTAGATTTGATAAATCCAACCTGATCCCTGTGCACCAGGGAAGGGATTATATCAGATTCTATTTGCTAGAATTTTGGAGTAGAGCTTGAATCCGTATTTAGAAGGGATATTGGCCTGGAATTGTTTGGATGGTCGGGTGTTTTGCCTGGCTTACGGAGGGGGACTATAGTCGCCTGTAACATTTCATCACGTATTTTGCCCGATTCGAATATATTTTGGAAGACTAATAATAAATGTGGGGACAAGATTTGGTTGAGTAACTTCAAGTGTTCATTGGTTATACCGTCCGGTCCTGGGGATTTGTTATTTTTGGTTGTTTGAATGTTTGTTGGAATTCTTTTTGGCTTATGGGTTGGTTTATTACCATCAGTTTATCCTCTGGGATTTGGGGTAAGGATATGCTATTCAGGAAATTATTAATTAGCTCAGCGTTTGGTTGCGGGGTCAGGTTATCATTCTGAAGATTATAGAGTGAGGAATAATATTTTGTGAAGGTGTTCGCTATTTCTTCAGGGTTGTAAATTTTATTATTTTGGGTGTCTTGTATATGAGCTATTTTTTGCTTTGTTAATCTGGAATTAATCTTATTGGCAAGTATTTTACTCGCCTTATTCCCCTGCCAGGAATATTTTGCTTTGTTTCTCCTCAAATTGTGCTCATATTTATACTGTAGTAGCTGATATAATTCGTATCTTGCCTTTTGTAGTTTCCCATATATCTTGGGTGAAGGGTTATGGGGTATCTTCCAATGATGCTATATTTTTATGAAGCTCTTCTATTTGTCGCATTCTTATTATTTTGTGTTGCGCTGCTATTTGTATTAGTCGCCCTCTTATATAGGCCTTGTGGGCGCAACACACTGGTCGGGGACACGTCGAGGGTACTATTGATATTGAAATATTCTTGGAGGAGGTCATTTACTTGGGATTTAATATTTTCTGAGGATATTAGAAAGTTATTCATTCTCCACGGGGAATAATTTACATTATTGTAAGTCTCTTTAATTTTGGCACGTTACAGGAGCGTGGTCCGACCATGTTATGTTCCCAATTTTGGCTGATTGTATATTTTGCAGGAGCCATTTATCCACTACCATTAGGTCTATTCTTGAGTATACTTTATGGGGGTGGGAGTAGTACGTATAATCCCGTTCAGAAGAGTGAAGGACTCTCCATGTGTCCTACAATTCTTCTGACATGAGACACTGGGATAATGCATGGGATTGGGGCTTTTTCTCTGAATACCAGGATTTGTCTATATTAGGGATCGGAGCGATGTTGAAATCCCCACAGATTAGCAGTGATCCCTGTTTTATTTTGGATAATTTAGTTATAAGGTCTTTAATGAAAGTGATTTGACCTGAATTGGGTGCGTATATAGATGTAATTGTATACACCTTGTTATTAATATTGCATATTAATATTACATATCTGCCTTCATCATCCAGACCACTATCAATAAGCTGGAATGCTACGGTGTCTTTTATTGCGATCTCTACATCTCTCTTCTACTTCACAGCATATGACACGTAGATATGGGAGTAATTTTTATGTTGTAATCTATGCGCATCCTCACGGTTTAGATGTGTTTTTTTTGGACATACAATATGTCCGCCTTAAGTTTCAGGGCCTCCTTCCATAGTAACGATCTTTTGAAGGGGCTAATTAGAGTGTCGGACAACTTACTCGCATGTGTGATCCCGGTCTAATGCTTGAAATTTGGAATACCATCGGTTACAATAATATATAACAGGATCAGTAAGTCACCAAATATAGGACAAAAAATTAGGGAAGCAAAGGGGTTATTAACAACAACTACAACAAGTACAACTTGTACAACTCAGAGTCCTGTTCTACGTGAACCAACTGGATATTCGTTCCTATCCAGTATTAGCGGGGGGTGAGAATAGAAAACAAAAAAAAAAAGAAAACACTATTCTCATGTCCCTTCAGCCTGCCAGCAAAACATAGAAAAACTAGCAGTGTGGTGTCCCGCTATAGGCACACAGGGGGTACGTATAGTCACAGAATACTTGCGTGATGATTAGGTTCATTCTTTGTTCAACGTCGAGGGCCTCTTCTTTAGCGGGGAGATGGTTTCTTCATCCACTGTCGCCAGGGACCACTCCTGGAGCAGGGTCATAGCCTCTCTGGGAGACACGAGGACGTGAGTGACTCCGTTCTTCGTTACGATGAGCTTTACTGGATACCCCCACTTGTAGACGATATTGTTGTCCCGCAGAATCTTGGTTGCAGATGAGAATTCCCGCCTCCTGTTCAGGGTAGTCGCAGACAAATCGGTGAACACCAGAATGTTCCGGAATCTTTATGGAAGGTCTTGCTTTGCTGTTGCTGCCCTGGTCACTGCCTCCTTGAAGTGGTAGAAGTGCAGCCTGGCTATCACGTCTCGTGGTGCGGAGCTGGGCGCAGACTTGGGCTTAGGGATCCGATGCGCCCTGTCAATCAGCAGGTCTCTCTGATCTGCCGACGGCACTATGGTTGTAAAAAAGTCAGTTAGAAACTCCTTTAGGGCCTCCGCTGTTACGCTTTCAGGGATTCCTCTGAAGCGCAGGTTATTGCGCCTGGATCGGTCTTCCAAGTCCGCAAGCTTCAGTTTTAGGGCCGTTATTTCTTCATCCGCCTCATTATGCACGTCCACAAGATAGTTGTGCGCCGTAGTATATTCTTCCAGTTTCCCCTCTGTGTGAGGTTCTGTCGCCAATCTACGTGATTTCTTCATGTAGCGCAGTGAAAGCCGTTGTAATATCGGTATGAATGGCTTGTTTCAGGTCTCCCAGCAAGGATCTGAGTATGGCTACAGTGGCTGGGGCAGAATTGGTGTCTTTAATAGGAGATTGTGAGGGGATGGTCAGGGCTGTGCTTTGTGACTGTAGATCTTCAGGCTCCAGCACTTCTAGCAGGGGAGAGGAGCACGGACTGCAGCGCTGGTGAATAGCTGTGTGACCAGGGAGCTTGCAGCTTTATTAGGGGTGTGGGGGTGGTGGTGTGCTTCAGTGCACGGCTCTGAGCTCTGCCGCGCACTGTTACTGCTCCTGCTGGCGGCCGCGTGGTGAGTCGCGGCCGCCATCTTGGATCCAGCTGCCTGCCGTTTCAAAGACCGGGACCTTGCCCGGCGCCTGCTCCTTCCTCCTACCTCGCGTCATTCTCATAGCGCTCCGGTCTCCTGTGCCTCCGCCGCTCCTGCCTCCTGAAATGAGCCTCCTCCGGGCACCCTGCGCGCAATTAGCCGCTTTAGTGTCGCTGGTGGCTGCAGAGCTCGGGCTCCACATCCGGTCACGCCCCCCCAATATCATAATTTTCTAAAACTGAAGCCACATCCCATGACCAGCCCTGTTAAGAGTCATCAAGGGGAGGTGTGTGGGTGTAACTTAGGTGCTGATAAAAAGGCAAGGCAAATGATGATCTGTGTTCCATGTCAGAAGATACATTGCCGTTTAGGCTTGATCCACACGTACATTTTCAATCGGATTGCTTCCATCCGCTTATCTCTGAAGCCATTGCAGTGACGTTACGTTTAGTTTTTTCTGTTTATTCCGTTAATTTTATGTAACTGTATATGCTGCATTGTTTTGTCTCCTTGGTAAAATAATTTGTATATATATATTTTTTTATAATTATTGCCTATCTTTCTGGATTAAATATAAAATGTAATAGTTCTGTTCCTTTTGTTCTGTAAACCACACTTAAAGCCATACACTATTTGTCGGGTGTCCAATTGGCCTGTAAACGATTGGCAGTGGCAGATAATAATCTGACTTGGGTTACCGTGATGTTATCAGTGACCATACTGAGGTATACACATATTACATGCGTTGCTTTATTGTAACTACCGGGGGTTGGGGATGGACAGCCCAGAGCTACACTTAAACGCTGAGGCAGAGGAGAGAGACTCAGTTCGCTATGGGGCCCGTTAGCAGAGGTGTGTTTGTGTGTGGGGGGGTGTGTAAAGGGATACTGAGTTGAAAGCAAACATCAGAGAAGAAACGTCACGCTCCCTCATCCATAATTCCCCCTTTGCACCTGAGGTCACTGACAGCGGGCACGATGACGTAACTACATGGCTGTGCTGAGATGAGCAGGTGCTCGGAACAGCAGGGGAACGAGGAGCAGGGCCGGCGTTAGGGGCAGGCAGACGAGGCAGCTGCCTAGGGCCCCCACTCCCCCAACTAGCGAACATCACACAGCCGCTATGGGGCCCATGAGGCAGGGGGGCCCGCCTGCCCCCAGCGCCGAGTCCCCCTGCCGCCGCATTGAACTATACCGGCGTCATCATAGACGCCGGTACAGTTCAAAGCAGTGATGGAGAGAGCATCAGCTGATGCTCCCTCTCCCATCATTCCCCGCTCTGCCTCTGACACACAGCGGGTGCGCGATGACGTCATCGCGCACTCACTGTGTACCAGGCAGTGCAGGCTGAGCCAGGAGGCAGCCGGGAGCAGCGTGGGCACGAGGATAGGTGAGGAGTGTTTTTTTTAAATGGAACAGTAATAGACTATGGGGCCATTCTAGGGAGGGGGGTGTTATATACTATGTGGGGCTGCGCTGTATACCATGTGGGGCTGTGCTGTATACCACGTGGGGCTGCTCTGTGTACCATGTGGGGCTGCGCTATGTACCATGTGGGGCTGCTCTGTGTACCATGTGGGGCTGCTCTGTGTACCATGTGGGGCTGCTCTGTATACCATGTGGGGCTGCACTATATACCATGGTACTGTGCTGTATACCATGTGGTGCTGTGCTGTATACCATGGTACTGTGCTGTATACCATGTGGTGCTGTGCTATATACCATGTGGCGTAGATTATACATTATTCTATGGGGAGGCTGTGTTATATAATATGGGTGGCTACATTATATTCTATGGGGAGGTGGGCTGTATTATATTCTATTCGGGGCTACATTATATTCTATGGGGGGCTGTATTATATTTATTATATTCTATGGGGGATGATTGCATCATACTCTATGAGGGGGCTACATTACACTATATGAGGAGGCTACATTGTATTCTATGGGGGGCTGCATTATACTCTGAGGGGGCTGCCATATATTCTATGGAGAGGCTGCATTATGCTATAAGAGGGGGGTTGCATTATATTCTATGGGGGTTACATTATATTGTATGGCAGGGCTGCAGTATGCTCTGGTGTCTGCATTATACTCTGTGGGGTGGCATTATACTATATGTGAGCTGCATTATACTGTATTGTGGACTATGGGGAATACATTATACTATATGAAAAACTATGGGGTGCATTATACTATGGGAAGTCAATTGTATGTACTACATGGATGACTGGCGGTGTATTATACTATATGGAGCACTATGAGGAGTGTATTATACTATATGGAGGACTATGGGGTACATTATATTATATGGAGGACTATGGGGTGTAAACTGTAGATGTGCTGCTGATAACATAATACTGTATGGTGATCTGTTAGTGATTGTTCTGTCCCCATCATTCTTTCTCAGATGGTGGAAAGAGGCCAGGAAACAAGTGTTGAACGACTTCAATATTGTCGATCACACTCATTTAGTGGCCTGACCTCAGCACAAGTAAATACTATCGAAATGCTTCTGTGTGATGTGCAATATGTTAGCATTTGGGGCCCCATTTTAAACTTTGCCTAGGGCCCCACTTTGCCTAAAACCGGCCCTAACGAGGAGGAGAGGCGAGTACTGTATTTTTTTTATGAGGAATGCATTATACTCTATGGAGGCATATGGGGAGTGCATTACAATATATATGCACCGTATATACTAGAGTACAAGCCGACCCGAGTATAAACTGAGGCCCCTAATTTTGCCACAAAAAACTGGGTAAACTTATTGACTCAAGTATAAGCCTAGAATGGGTAATGCAGCAGCTACTGGTAAATTTCAAAAATAGATACCAAAAAAAGAAAAATTAACCCCTTAGTGACTGAGCCAATTTGCAGCTTAATGACCGGGCCAATTTTTACAATTCTGACCACTGTCACTTTATGAGGTTATAACTCTGGAACGCTTTAATGAATCCCGCTGATTTTGAGAGTGTTTTTTTGTGACATTTTATTTCACATTAGTGGTAATTTTTTTAATATGACTTTCGTTTATTTATGCAAAAACCGGAAATATGGGGAAAATGTTGAAAATTTAGCAATTTTCAAAATTTTAATTTTTATGCCCTTAAATCAGAGAGATATGTCACACGAATTTCTTAATAAATAACATTTCCCACATGTCTACTTTACATGAGCACAATTTTGGAAACAAAATTTTTTTTGTTAGGAAGTTATAAGGGTTAAAAGTTGACCAGCGATTTCTCATTTTTACAACCATTTTTTTTAGGGACCACATCACATTTGAAGTCACTTTGAGGGGTCTATATGGCAGAAAATACCCAAAAGTGACACCATTCTAAAAACTGCACCCCTCACGGTGCTCAAAACCACATTCAAGAAGTTTATTAACCCTTCAGGTGCTTCACAGGAACTGAAGCAATGTGGAAGGAAAAAACATTTAACTTTTTTTGCAAAAAATTTACTTCAGAACCAATTTTTTTTTTTATTTTCAGTGTTAAAAGAAAAAATGAACCACAAAATTTGTTGTGCAATTTCTCCTGAATACGCCGATACCCCATATGTGGGGATAAACCACTTTTTGGCCGCACGGCACAGCTCGCGCCGTTTGAGTTTTTCAACGCAGAATTGGCTGGACTCCATGTCATGTTTGGAGAGCACCTGATGTGCTTAAACAGTGGAAACCCCCAACAAGTGACCCTATTTTGGAAACTAGACCCCTTAAGGAACTTATCTAGGTTTGTGGTGAGCTCTTTGAACCTCCAAGTGCTTCACAGAAGTTTATAACGTAGAGCCGTGAAAATAAAAAAATCATTTTTTTCCTCAAAAATAATTTTTTAGCCCGCTATTTATTTTCCCAAGGGTAACAGGAGAAATTGGACCACAAAAGTTGTTTTGCAATTTTTCCTGAGTACGCTGATACCCCATATGTGCGGGGGGACCACTGTTTGGGCGCATAGGAGAGCTTGGAAGGGAAGGAGCACCATTTTGGAATGCAGACTTTGATGGAATGGTCTGCGGGCGTCATGTTACGTTTGCAGAGCCCCTAATATGCCTAAACAGTAGAAACTCCCCCACAAGTGAACCCATTTTGGAAACTAGACCCCCCAAGGAGCTTATCTAGACGTGTGGTGAGTACTTTGAACCCCCAAGTGCTTCACAGAAGTTTATAAACGCAGAGCCGTGAAAATAAAAAATAATTTTTTTCCTCAAAAATTATTTTTTAGTCCGCTATTTTTTATTTTCCCAAGGGTAACAGGAGAAATTAGAACCCCAAAATTGGTGTGCAATTTGTCCTGAGTATGCTGATGCCCCATATGTTGGGGTAAACCACTGTTTGGGAGCAAGGCAGGGCTCAGAATGGAGGGAGCACCATTTGACTTTTTGAACGCCATGTCGTGTTTGGAGACCCCCTGATGTGCCTAAATAGTGGAAACCCCTCAATTCTAGCTCCAACCCTAACCCCAACACACCCCTAACCCTAATTGCAACCCTAACCCTAATTCTAACCCTAATGGAAAAATGAAAATATATTTTCTTTATTTTATTTCCCTAACTAAGGGGGTGATAAAGGTTTGGGTTATTTACTATTTTTTTTTTTATTTTGATCACTGTGATAAGGTTTATCACAGTGATCAAAATGTACCTTCACAATAAATCTGTCAGCCAGCAGATTCGGCGAGCGCACTGTGCATGCGCCCGCCATTTTCTTCCCGAACCAAGATGGCGGCGCCCATCGCAGGAGGCAGGAGGGTCTGGGGACACCGGGAGGTACGGGGGGGGGGGAGGAAATCGGGGACCCTATTTCTCCCCTCCTCTGATGTGCGATCACATCTGAGGAGAGAGAAAGATAAAACAGAATCGCGGGTTTTTTTTTGTGTCGCCGTTATAACGGTTAATAACGGCGATCGCAAAAGCGGGGTCGGTAAAAACCGACCCAAATCATGTTCTCTGGGGTCTCTGCTACCCCCGGCAGCTGAGACCCCGGACAAAATCCGACTCTGGGGGGCGCTATATACTTTATCCACAGCGCTGTGAATTCACGGCACAGTGGTTTAAGTACCCTTAACTACCGCAGTTAAAAGGTGTATCGGCAGTCGTTAATTGAGACATCAGTAGGTTAAATGTTTTTGAATATCCATATTGAAATCAGGAGTCCCATATAATGCTCCATACAGTTCATGATGGGCCCCATAAGATGCTCCATAGAAAAATATGCGCCATATAATGCTCCATAAAGGTTGATGATGGCCCCATAAGATGCTCCACATTAAATTATGCCCCATATAATGCTGCTGCGATAAAAAAAAAGAAAAAAGACATACTCACCTCTCGTTGCTGGGGGCCAGGTGCCGGGTTACTGAGCGGGCGGGGACACCGGAGCGCTATGGGGGTCAGGTGCCGATGTCGCCGCTGGCTCAGGCCCCCGACACTTGCGATATTCATCTGTCCCGTTTCACCGCCGTGTCTTCCGTCTCTCTGCAGTGACTGTTCAGGCAGTGGGCGCACACTAAACACGTCATTGAACCCTCTGACCTGAAAGTCACAGCCAGAGGACCCAGAAGACACAGTGGCGAGCGGTGGTGGAACTGGGACAGGTGAATATCGCATGGCTCACCCTCCCCCAGTCTTACTCAACCTACTGGCGCTGCTACATCTCAGCCCCTGCATTCCGTCCGGGGCGGGCATCTCTCTTCCCGTCTTCCTTCCAAGGCAGACCGGTCACGTGGCACCGCTCATTAAAGTAATGAATATGCGCTCCACGCCTATCGGAGTGGACACGCGTGCATATTCATTACTTTAATGAGCGGTACCACGTGACTGCTTAGCACTGGAAGACAGGCAGAGAGATGCCGGAGCCCGACAGATGTAGGGACTGATATGCAGCGATGACACCAGGAGGGTGAGTATGATGTCTTCTGCTCCCCCATCCCCCCTCACCAGCAGGCAATGACTTGTGTATAAGCCGAGAGGGGCGTTTTCAGCATCACGGCTTATACAAGAGTATATACGGTATATATAGAGGCCTATGGGGAGTGCATCATACTATATAGAGGCCTATGGGGAGTATATTAAACTCTATATAGAGGCCTATGGGGGAGCATTATACTATAGAAGCCTATGTAAGGTGCATTATACTATATATAGAGGCCTATGGGAGGTGCATTATACTATATATAGAGGCATATGGGGAGTCCATTATACTATATATAGAGGCCTATGGGGAGTGCATTATACTATATATAGAGAGGCCTATGGGGAGTGCATTATGCTACATATAGAGGCCTGTGAGGAGTGCATTATACTATATATAGGCCTATGGGAGGTGCCTTATACTATATATAGAGGCATATGGGTGTCCATTATACTATATATAGAGGCCTATGGGGATGCATTATACTATATATAGAGGCCTATGGGAGGTGCATTACACTATATATAGAGGCCTGATGAGTGAATTATACTATATATAGAGGCCTATGGGAGGTGCATTATACTATATATAGGCCTATGCGAGGTGCATTATCCTATATATATGATGCCTATTGGGAGTGCATTAAGCTACACAGAGGCCTATGGGGAGTGCATTATGCTACATATAGAGGCCTATGGGGAATGCATTATACTACATATAGTATATGTGGGGAATGCATTATACTACATGTAGAGGCCTATGGGGAGTGCATTATGCTACAAATAGAGGCCTATGGGGAATGCATTACACTATATGGAGGCCTATGGGGAGTGCATTATACTATATATGGAGGTCTATATTGTGAATTATACTATATAGAAGCTATTTATCATACAGTGTGGGAGCGAATGTAGGGTCTTTGTATAGCGTGGGGACCATCATACAGTGTTGGAGCCATTAAACAGTTTGGGGACTACTAAGGTGTCAGTATACAGTGAGGGGGCATTAATAATATGTATAAGAGCATCATATTGTGTAGAGGGGAGCTGTACTGTGGGAGATTAGGGACATTATTAAATGTTAAGTGAGCACTTATTGTTATAGGGGAACTCACCGTCCCCACTGATAGTGGGGGGAAAGCGGATGTGTGGACACTATTGGTGTTCACGTACCCCCTTTCTCGTCCCCGTGCTAATGGTGTCCAAGTACCACCTTTCCCCCGGCTAATGGTCCATGTTTGATGGTAGCTTATAAAGCACAGGAAGCCATATAGATTCCAGTCTTTAATCCGGAGTGCTACAGATGAGGCTTGATAATTCCGTGCCCTCGGAGCAGACGCCTACCCTATCCACCTCGCCTTTATTACTGGTCTCGGACCACCATCACCTCCTCTCAGAAGGCCATGCAGACTCTCCGTCCTGTGCACTCGCTGCCTCTTGTCACTGATCCTGCAGCTGGCGGGTCCACGTCTCCCGTATCTTCCACACCTCTCACACTGGGGTCAGTCTGCTGAGGATAAAGGCCTGCAGTCCATGAAGCTGCTCATCCAGTGACGCCTGATCCCCGTCATTAGTGATGATCCAATCGTATGTCACTCCGGTGTCCAACCCGCACTCCGACTCCGCATCATCCACTCCTGGAAAAGAAGAGCTCAGGTTAGTGCTCGCGGTACAGGGGGGATACACTGCTCATGGGGGACTCACCCGCGGTATACACCCATCCCCGAGATCTCCGTGCCTCCGGAGAGGCCACCACACGGACCGTCTGCACTGCACCACCGTACTCAGTCAGGAACCAGTCTACGTCTGTCCGTCGCCGCGAGTCGCTGACGATCTGGGGGGAAAATCACACACCAGAATATTATGAGTCATTCGGGCCACTTCTGTAACAATGGTGCCACCTTGTGGCCACATCACCATGAAGCAGCAGCTGTATGTGACACGGGGATGGAGAACTCACTGACCATAATAATAATAATCTCTTCTCTTACCCACACCGGCTGCGTCACCCCCTCCACAATCAGCCGGCAGAAGAATCCGGGGTCCGCGTTCCTCTTCTCTTCCCCCCAGCGGATCATGTCCGCCCGGTACCTCTCCTTATATTCGCTGGCGTCCAGCAGACGATCGAAGTCCAGTGCCCACTCCTGTGAAATGACGGAGACTGTGGTCACAGCAGTGGCAGTATGGTGTGGGGCGATTACTGATGTACCCCCCATGTACGCGAGTGGCCTTCAGCCTGACCCTCAGGCAGTTACTGCAGTCAAACGGACGAAACGTGTTGGGGCCCCTAAGCATATTGATAGGGTAAGTGCAGGGGCCACATGATGATGGAGACTCATCAGGACAGGACAAGACTTACCAAAGCAAACTGCTGCTTTAGGGGTCCAGACAGTCGCAGGATGGCACAGATGTCCCCACCCAAACTGAAACCAGAAAGAAAGGGTCACAAATCACCCCTCAAGTATGGCTAATAGTAGGATAAGACACACTGCAAAGTGCCACAAGTACAACGGCACCACCTTCACCACAACGCTGTCTTAATCACCACCATTACTACAACACCGCTGTCACCTCCACCACTACACCGTAACAAGAACACTGCCGCAGTCACCACTACACCGTCACCACCAGTATACTGCTTCAGTCACCACAACTAGACTGTCACAAGCACCACACCACCGCCTCAATCACCACCATTACTACAACACCGCTGTCACCTCCACCATTACTACCATCACCTCCACAACCACTGTCACCAGCAGTACAAAGCCACCACCACTACACTAGTATTCAAGCAGCTGACAGCACTCGGGAGTTAGCACGGATGCACGTTCAGGCGTTCAAGGATCCAAATGAACAACAGTCCAACGAAAAAATAGGAACAGCATCCAATCCAGGTGAAGTATAACAAGTCTTTATTCAGCCACCATAAAATACGACATATTATATGCACAATTATAACATTGCTGTATTTTTCTATGATGTCACTATTCTGAGCTTTGATCACTGTTTTAAATTGATTATCATTGTATATTCTGTATATATGTCTATTTGTATTATTGGCGGTTCCTGGATGGTGATTGGCTCCTCCACACCATTTAAGGACACCATTTTGCCTGTTTTTGTATACTTGATAAAGGCCTGAAAATGGCCGAAACGTCGTATTTTATGGTGGCTGAATAAAGACTTGTTATACTTCACCTGGATTGGATGCTGTTCCTATTTTTTCGTACCACCACTACACTGTCACTGTTGCCACCACTATACCGCCATGGTCAGCACCACGACTATAACACTGCTACCAATACACCGCAGCCTTCACCACCACTAACAGTAGTACAACGCCGTCACCATTACCACATTGCCGCCACGTCAGCCACCGACACCACTACACTGTCAATGTTACCAACACCACTATACCGCCCCCTTCAGCACCACTCTGACACCACCACCACTACATCTCTCTCCCTGCCCCCGGTGTCCCTCTCCCTGTGCCACCTCTCTCGGAGCACGGTCTCTCCCTCTCCTTGGTGTCACCTCTCTTGGAGCCCGGTCTCTCCCTTTCCCTGTGTCACCTCTCTCGGAGCCCAGTCTCTCCCTCTCCCTGTGCCCGGTGTCACCTCTCTCAGAGCACAGTCTCTCCCTCTCCCTGCGCTCAGTGTCATCTCTCTGGGAGCCCCGTCTCTCCCTCTCCTTGTGCCCGATGTCACCTCTCTCGGAGCCCGGTCTCGCCCTCTCCTCGGTGTCACCTCTCCCGGAGCCCGGTCTCTCCCTCTTCCTGCGCTCGGTGTCACCTCTCTCGGAGCCCGATCTCTCCCTTTCCCTGTGCTCAGTGTCACCTCTCTCGGAGCCTGGTTTCTCCCTATCCATGTGATCGGTATCCCCTCTCTCGGAGCCAAGTCTCTCCCTGTGCCCGGTGTCACCTCTCTCGGAGCCCAGTCTCTCCCTCTCCCTGAGCCCGATGTCACCTCTCTCGGAGCCCGGTCTCTCCCTTTCCCGGTGTCACCTCTCTTGGAGCCCGGTCTCTCCCTCTCCCTGGTGTCACCCCTCTCGGAGCCCGGTCTCTCCCCGGTGTCACCTCTCTCGGAGCCCGGTCTCTCCATCTCCCTGGGCCCGGTGTCACCAATCTCGGAGCCCGGTCTCTCCCTCTCCTCAGTGTAACCTCTCTCGGAGCCCGGTATCTCCCTCTCCCTGTGCCACCTTTCTCAGAGCCTGGTCTCTCCCTGTGCCCGGTATCACCTCTCTCGGAGCCCGGTCTCTCCCTCTCCTCAGCGTCACCTCTCACAGAGCACGGTCTCTCCCTCTCCCCGGCGTTACCTCTCACGGAGCACGGTCTCTCCCTCTCCCCGGCGTCACCTCTCTCGGAGCCCGGTCTCTCCCTCTCCCCAGCGTCACATCTCTCGGAGCCCAGTCTCTCCCTCTCCCTGTGCCCGGTGTCACCTCTCTCGGAGCCCGGTCTCTCCCTTTCCCTGTGTCACCTCTCTCGGAGCCTGGTCTCTCCCTCTCCCTGTGCCACCTCTCTCGGAGCCCGGTCTCTCTCTTTCCCTGTGCCCGGTGTCACCTCTCTCGGAACCCGGTCTCTTCCTCTCCCTATGCACGGTGTCACCTCTCTCGGATCCCGGTCTCTCTCTCTCCCTGTGCCCGGTGTCACCCTCTCCCTGTGCCCGGTGTCACCTCTCTCGGAGCCCGGTCTCTCTCTCTCCCTGTGCCCGGTGTCACCTCTCTCGGAGCCCGGTCTCTCTCTCTCCTGGCCCGGTTCCCCTCTCCCTGTGCCCGGTGTCACCTCTCTCGGAGCCCGGTCTCTCCCTCTCCCTGTGCCCGGTGTCACCTCTCTCGGAACCCAGTCTCTTCCTCTCTCTATGCACGGTGTCACCTCTCTTGGATCCCGGTCTCTCCCTCTCCCTGTGCCCGATGTCACCTCTCTCGGAGCCCGGTCTCTTCCTCTCTCTATGCACGGTGTCACCTCTCTCGGATCCCGGTCTCTCCCTCTCCCTGTGCCCGGTGTCACCTCTCTCGGAGCCCGGTCTCTTCCTCTCTCTATGCACGGTGTCACCTCTCTCGGAGCCCGGTCTCTCCCTCTCCCTGTGCCCGATGTCACCTCTCTCGGATCCCGGTCTCTCCCTCTCTCTATGCCCGATGTCACCACTCTCGGAGCCCGGTCTCTCCCTCTCTGTATGCCCGGTGTCACCTCTCTCGGAGCCCGGTCTCTCCCTCTCCCTGTGCCCGATGTCACCTCTCTCGGATCCCGGTCTCTCCCTCTATGCCCGGTGTCACCTCTCTCGGAGCCCGGTCTCTCCCTCTCCCTATGCCCGGTGTCACATCTCTCGGAGCCCGGTCTCTCCCTCTCCCTGTGCCCGGTGTCACCTCTCTCGGAGCCCGGTCTCTCCCTCTCCCTGTGCCCGATGTCACCTCTCTCGGAGCCCGGTCTCTCCCCTCCCTGTGCCCGATGTCACCTCTCTCGGATCCCGGTCTCTCCCTCTCTCTATGCCCGATGTCACCTCTCTCGGAGCCCGGTCTCTCCCTCTCCCTGTGCCCGATGTCACCTCTCTCGGAGCCCGGTCTCTCCCTCTCCCTGTGCCCGATGTCACCTCTCTCGGATCCCGGTCTCTCCCTCTCTCTATGCCCGGTGTCACCTCTCTCGGAGCCCGGTCTCTCCCTCTCCCTGTGCCCGGTGTCACCTCTCTCGGAGCCCGGTCTCTCCCTCTCCATGTGCCCGGTGTCACCTCTCTCGGAGCCCGGTCTCTCCCTCTCCCTGTGCCCGGTGTCACCTCTCTCGGAGCCCGGTCTTTCCCTTTCCCTGTGCCCGGTGTCACCTCTCTCGGAGCTCAGTCTCTCCCTCTCCCTGTGCCCGGTGTCACCTCTCTCGGAGCCCGGTCTCTCCCTCTCCCTGTGCCACCTCTCTCGGAGCCCGGTCTCTCCCTCTCCCCGATGTCACCTCTCTCGGAGCCCGGTCTCTCTCTCTCCCTGTGCCCGGTGTCACCCTCTCCCTGAGCCCGGTCTCTCCCTCTCCCTGTGCCCGGTGTCACCTCTCTCGGAGCCCGGTCTCTCCATCTCCCTGTGCCCGGTGTCACCTCTCTCGGAGCCCGATGTCACCTCTCTCGGAGCCCGGTCTCTCCCTCTCCCTGTGCCCGATGTCACCTCTCTCGGATCCCGGTCTCTCCCTCTCTCTATGCCCGGTGTCACCTCTCTCGGAGCCCGGTCTCTCCCCTCCCCGATGTCACCTCTCTTGGAGCCCGGTCTCTCCCTCTCCCTGTGCCCGATGTCACCTCTATCGGATCCCGGTCTCTCCCTCTCTCTATGCCCGGTGTCACCTCTCTCGGAGCCCGGTCTCTCCCTCTCCCTGTGCCCGGTGTCACCTCTCTCGAGCCCGGTCTCTCCCTCTCCATGTGCCCAGTGTCACCTCTCTCGGAGCCCGGTCTCTCCCTCTCCCTGTGCCCGGTGTCACTTCTCTCGGAGCCCGGTCTCTCCCTTTCCCTGTGCCCGGTGTCACCTCTCTCAGAGCTCAGTCTCTCCCTCTCCCTGTGCCCGGTGTCACCTCTCTCGGAGCCCGGTCTCTCCCTTTCCCTGTGTCACCTCTCTCGGAGACCGGTCTCTCCCTCTCCCTGTGCCACCTCTCTCGGAGCCCGGTCTCTCCCTTTCCCTGTGCCCGGTGTCACCTCTCTCGGAACCCGGTCTCTTCCTCTCCCTATGCACGGTGTCACCTCTCTCGGATCCCGGTCTCTCTCTCTCCCTGTGCCCGGTGTCACCTCTCTCGGAGCCCGGTCTCTCCTCTCCCTGTGCCCGGTGTCACCCTCTCCCTGTGCCCGGTGTCACCTCTCTCGGAGCCCGGTCTCTCCCTCTCCCTGTGCCCGGTGTCACCTCTCTCGGAACCCAGTTCTCTTCCTCTCTCTATTCTACGGTGTTCACCTCTCTCGGATCCCGGTCTCTCCCTCTCTTGGGCCCGGTCCTCTCCCTCTCCCTGTGCCCGGTGTCACCTCTCTCGGAGCACTGGTCTCTTCCTCTCTCTTGTGCACGGTGTCACCTTCTCACCCTCTCCCTGTGCCCGTGTCACCTCTCTCGGAGCCCGGTCTCTCCCTCTCCATGTGCCCGATGTCACCTTTCTCGGAGCCCGGTCTCTCCCTCTCCCGATGTTACCTCTCTCGGAGCCCGGTCTCTCCCTCTCCCTGTGCCCGTGTCACCTCTCTCGGAGCCCGGTCTCTCCCTCTCCCTGTGCCCGGTGTCACCTCTCTCGGAGCCCGGTCTCTCCCTCTCCATGTGCTCGGTGTCACCTCTCTCGGAGCCCGGTCTCTCCCTCTCCCTGTTCCCGGTGTCACCTGGAGCCCGGTCTCTCCTCTCCCTGTGCCCGTGTCACTCTCTCGGAGCCCGGTCTCTCCCTCTCCCTGTGCCGGTGTCACCCTCTCGGAGCCCGGTCTCTCCCTCTCCCTGTGCCCGGTGTCACCTCTCTGGAGCCGTCTCTCCCTCTCCTGTGCCGGTGTCACCTCTCTCGGAGCCCGTCTCTCCCTCTCCTGTGCCGTGTCACCTCTCTCGGAGCCCGGTCTCTCCCTCTCCCTGTGCCGGTGTCACTCTCTCGGAGCCGTCTCTCCTCTCCATGTGTCACCTCTCTCGGAGCCCGTCTCTCCCTCTCCCTGCCGTGTCACCTCTCTCGGAGCCCGGTCTCTCCCTTCCGTGCCCGTGTCACCTCTCTCGAGCCCGTCTCTCCTCTCCTTGCCCGGTGTCACCTCTCGGAGCCCGGTCTCTCTCTCCCTGTGCCGTTCACCTCTCTCGGAGCCCGTCTCTCCTCTCCTGTGCCCGGTGTCACCTCTCGACCCGGTCTCCTCCCCTGTGCCCGGTGTCACCTCTCTCGGAGCCCCGCTCTCTCCTCTCCCTGTGCCGGTGTCACCTCTCTCGGAGCCCGGTCTCTCCTCTCCTGTGCCCGTGTCACCTCTCTCGGAGCCCGGTCTCTCCCTCTCCTGGCCCGTGTCACCTCTCTCGAGCCCGGTCCTCCTCTCCTGTGCCCGGTGTCACCTCTCTCGGAGCCCGGTCTCTCCTCTCCCTGTGCCGGTGTCACCTCTCTCGGAGCCCGGTCTCTCCCTCTCCTGTGCCCGTGTCACCTCTCTCGGAGCCCGGTCTCTCCCTCCTGTGCCCGGTGTCACCTCTCTCGGAGCCCGGTCTCTCCTCTCCTGTGCCCGGTGTCCCTCTCTCGGGCCCGGTCCTCTCCCTCTCCTGTGCCCGTGTCACCTCTCTCGGAGCCCGGTCTCTCCCTCTCCCTGTGCCGGTGTCACCTCTCTCGGAGCCCGGTCTCTCCCTCTCCTGTGCCCGGTGTCACCTCTCTCGGAGCCCGGTCTCTCCCTCCCTTGCCGGTGTCACCTCTCTCGGAGCCCGGTCTCTCCTCTCCTGTGCCCGGTGTCACCTCTCGGAGCCCGGTCTCTCCTCTCCTGTGCCCGGTGTCACCTCTCTCGGAGCCCGGTCTCTCCCTCTCCCTGTGCCGGTGTCACCTCTCTCGGAGCCGTCTCTCCCTCTCCTGTGCCCGTGTCACCTCTCTCGGAGCCCGGTCTCTCCCTCTCCCTGTGCCCGGTGTCACCTCTCTCGGAGCCCGGTCTCTCCCTCTCCCTGTGCCCGGTGTCACCTCTCTCGAGCCCGGTCTCTCCCTCTCCCTGTGCCCGTGTCACCTCTCTCGGAGCCCGTCTCTCCCTCTCCCTGTGCCCGGTGTCACCTCTCTCGGAGCCCGGTCTCTCCCTCTCCCTGTGCCCGGTGTCACCTCTCTCGGAGCCCGGTCTCTTCCTCTCCCTGTGCCCGGTGTCACCGCTCTCGGAGCCCGGTCTCTCCCTCTCCCTGTGCCCGGTGTCACCGCTCTCGGAGCCCGGTCTCTACCTCTCCCTGTGCCCGGTGTCACCTCTCTCGGAGCCCGGTCTCTCTCTCTCCCTGTGCCCTGTGTCACCTCTCTCGGAGCCCGGTCTCTCCCTCTCCCTGTGCCCGGTGTCACCGCTCTCGGAGCCCGGTCTCTCCCTCTCCCTGTGCCCGGTGTCACCTCTCTCGGAGCCCGGTCTCTCCCTCTCCCTGTGCCCGGTGTCACCGCTCTCGGAGCCCGGTCTCTCCCTCTCCCTGTGCCCGGTGTCACCGCTCTCGGAGCCCGGTCTCTCCCTCTCCCTGTGCCCGGTGTCACCTCTCTCGGAGCCCGGTCTCTCCCTCTCCCTGTGCCCGGTGTCACCTCTCTCGGAGCCCGGTCTCTCCCTCTCCCTGTGCCCGGTGTCACCGCTCTCGGAGCCCGGTCTCTCCCTCTCCCTGTGCCCGGTGTCACCTCTCTCGGAGCCCGGTCTCTCCCTCTCCCTGTGCCCGGTGTCACCTCTCTCGGAGCCCGGTCTCTCCCTCTCCCTGTGCCCGGTGTCACCGCTCTCGGAGCCCGGTCTCTCCCTCTCCCTGTGCCCGGTGTCACCTCTCTCGGAGCCCGGTCTCTCCCTCCCTGTGCCCGGTGTCCTCTCGGAGCCCGGTCTCTCCCTCTCCCTGTGCCCGGTGTCCCCTTTCCTCGGAGCCCGGTCTCTCCCTCTCCCTGTGCCCGGTGTCACCTCTCTCGGAGCCTGGTCTCTCCCCTCCCTGTGCCCGGTGTCACCGCTCTCGGAGCCCGGTCTCTCCCTCTCCCTGTGCCCGGTGTATCTCTCGGAGCCCGGTCTCTCCCTCTCCCTGTGCCCGGTGTCACCTCTTCGGAGCCCGGTCTCTCCCTCTCCCTGTGCCCGGTGTCACCTCTCTCGGAGCCGCTCTGTGATATAATCCTTCCCAGACTTTCTCTTTCCGTTAAAAAGAAGCAACAGCCGAGGAGCCGCCATCACTGCCGACGTCTGGGCTCCGGCCCCACCGTACGCACACGCCCCCAACGATCGGTCTCCTTGACGCCAGGCTCAGTCCACACAGTGTAGGCACGCCCCGTAAACGGCTCATTCCCGCCCACACACTGACTCGTCTCCGCCCAGTGTCCAGTGATTCAGCTCACTTTCACGCCACCCAATCAGGGCCATCCGAAGGAATGAGCAGCCAATCACAGCGCAGAACGGAACGCGGTATGACTCCACCTCCCTTCCTGACTCCTCCTGCTCCGTCCGCACTGGCTCATTTGTTTCTCGGCGGATACGTTACCTCCTGTGGGTCCTGGTGGTCACGTGACAGGAGGTATTGGGAGCACATTACAGCCCCCCATAGATGTGTGGTGCCAGTGGATCTTTCCTGCGGTCTAAGAATGCGTTCCTCTCTTCCTGCACTGATCCGGCTGTAAGGCAACGTTCACACGTTTAGTAATGAGTGAAGTTGGTTTCTTATTCGGCAATTTTTTACTTTTATTTTTTATAGGTTTAACAACAAAACATAATCATCACAATAATAACATACAATGCAGCGAGGAGCCTGATGTGATTACACTTAAAATCAGCACCAAAAATTATACAACTGCCACAAAAATGGGCATCAGAGGGCGTTAATGAAAGGGTTAAATGACTTTGGGCCACTGATCTCACACTAAGAATACACAGATAGTGATGCCCTGCATCAAACCCAGGTCCCTCCTGCCTGGCCAAATGGGTTCTGGGCATCAGAATTGGCATCAAAGTGGGCAAACAGCCAATTTTCACAGATTTGAATAAGTAACGATGTTTTTAAGGGGTTAAATTACTTTGGGCCACTGATCTCACACTAAGAATACACAGATAGGATGCCCTCATCAAACCCAGGTCCCTCCTGCCTGGCCCAAATGGGTTCTGGGCATCAGAATTGGCATCAAAGTGGGCAAACAGCCAATTTTCACAGATTTGAATAAGTAACAGATGTTTTTAAGGGGTTAAATTACTTTGGGCCACTGATCTCACACTAAGAATACACAGATAGTGATGCCCCACATCAAACCCAGGTCCCTCCAGCCTGGCCCAAATGGGTTCTGGGCATCAGAATTGGCATCAAAGTGGGCAAACAGCCAATTTTCACAGATTTGAATAAGTAACAGATGTTTTTAAGGGGTTAAATTACTTTGGGCCACTGATCTCACACTAAGAATACACAGATAGTGATGCCCCACATCAAACCCAGGTCCCTCCTGCCTGGCCCAAATGGGTTCTGGGCATCAGAATTGGCATCAAAGTGGGCAAACAGCCAATTTTCACAGATTTGAATAAGTAACGATGTTTTAAGGGGTTAAATACTTTGGGCCACTGATCTCACACTAAGAATACACAGATAGTGATGCCCCACATCAAACCCAGGTCCCTCCGCCTGGCCCAAATGGGTTCTGGGCATCAGAATTGGCATCAAAGTGGGCAAACAGCCAATTTTCACAGATTTGAATAAGTAACAGATGTTTTAAGGGGTTAAATTACTTTGGGCCACTGATCTCACACTAAGAATACACAGATAGTGATGCCCCACATCAAACCCAGGTCCCTCCTGCCTGGCCCAAATGGGTTCTGGGCATCAGAATTGGCATCAAAGTGGGCAAACAGCCAATTTTCACAGATTTGAATAAGTAACAGTGTTTTTAAGGGGTTAAATTACTTTGGGCCACTGATCTCACACTAAGAATACACAGATAGTGATGCCCCACATCAAACCCAGGTCCCTCCTGCCTGGCCCAAATGGGTTCTGGGCATCAGAATTGGCATCAAAGTGGGCAAACAGCCAATTTTCACAGATTTGAATAAGTAACAGATGTTTTTAAGGGGTTAAATTACTTTGGGCCACTGATCTCACACTAAGAATACACAGATAGTGATGCCCCACATCAAACCCAGGTCCCTCCAGCCTGGCCCAAATGGGTTCTGGGCATCAGAATTGGCATCAAAGTGGGCAAACAGCCAATTTTCACAGATTTGAATAAGTAACAGATGTTTTTAAGGGGTTAAATTACTTTGGGCCACTGATCTCACACTAAGAATACACAGATAGTGATGCCCCACATCAAACCCAGGTCCCTCCAGCCTGGCCCAAATGGGTTCTGGGCATCAGAATTGGCATCAAAGTGAGCAAACAGCCAATTTTCACAGATTTGAATAAGTAACAGATGTTTTTAAGGGGTTAAATTACTTTGGGCCACTGATCTCACACTAAGATACACAGATAGTGATGCCCCACATCAAACCCAGGTCCCTCCAGCCTGGCCAAATGGGTTCTGGGCATCAGAATTGGCATCAAAATGGGCAAACAGCCAATTTTCACAGATTTGAATAAGTGATGTTTTTAAGGGGTTAAATGACTTTGGGCCACTAATCTCACACTAAAAATACACAGATAGTGATGCCCGCATCAAACCCAGGTCCCTCCTGCCTGGCCCAAATCGGTTCTGGGCATCAGAATTGGCATCAAGTGGGCAAACAGCCAATTTTCACAGATTTGAATAAGCAACAGATGTTTTTAAGGGGTTAAATTACTTTGGGCCACTGATCTCACACTAAGAATACACAGATAGTGATGCCCCACATCAAACCCAGGTCCCTCCTACCTGGCCCAAATGGGTTCTGGGCATCAGAATTGGCATCAAAGTGGGCAAACAGCCAATTTTCACAGATTTGAATAAGTAACAGATGTTTTTAAGGGGTTAAATTACTTTGGGCCACTGATCTCACACTAAGAATACACAGATAGTGATGCCCCACATCAAACCCAGGTCCCTCCAGCCTGGCCCAAATGGGTTCTGGGCATCAGAATTGGCATCAAAGTGGGCAAACAGCCAATTTTCACAGATTTGAATAAGTAACAGATGTTTTTAAGGGGTTAAATTACTTTGGGCCACTGATCTCACACTAAGAATACACAGATAGTGATGCCCCACATCAAACCCAGGTCCCTCCAGCCTGGCCCAAATGGGTTCTGGGCATCAGAATTGGCATCAAAGTGGGCAAACAGCCAATTTTCACAGATTTGAATAAGCAACAGATGTTTTAAGGGGTTAAATGACTTTGGGCCACTGATCTCACACTAAGAATACACAGATAGTGATGCCCCACATCAAACCCAGGTCCCTCCTACCTGGCCCAAATGGGTTCTGGGCATCAGAATTGGCATCAAAGTGGGCAAACAGCCAATTTTCACAGATTTGAATAAGTAACAGATGTTTTTAAGGGGTTAAATTACTTTGGGCCACTGATCTCACACTAAGAATACACAGATAGTGATGCCCCACATCAAACCCAGGTCCCTCCAGCCTGGCCCAAATGGGTTCTGGGCATCAGAATTGGCATCAAAGTGGGCAAACAGCCAATTTTCACAGATTTGAATAAGCAACAGATGTTTTTAAGGGGTTAAATTACTTTGGGCCACTGATCTCACACTAAGAATACACAGATAGTGATGCCCCACATCAAACCCAGGTCCCTCCAGCCTGGCCCAAATGGGTTCTGGGCATCAGAATTGGCATCAAAGTGGGCAAACAGCCAATTTTCACAGATTTGAATAAGTAACAGATGTTTTTAAGGGGTTAAATTACTTTGGGCCACTGATCTCACACTAAGAATACACAGATAGTGATGCCCCGCATCAAACCCAGGTCCCTCCATCCTGGGCCAAATGGGTTCTGGGCATCAGAATTGGCATCAAAATGGGCAAACAGCCAATTTTCACAGATTTGAATAAGTGATGTTTTTAAGGGGTTAAATGACTTTGGGCCACTAATCTCACACTAAAAATACACAGATAGCGATGCCCTGCATCAAACCCAGGTCCCTCCAGCCTGGCCCAAATGGGTTCTGGGCATCAGAATTGGCATCAAAGTGGTCAAACACTCAATTTTCACAGATTTGAATAAGTAACAGATGTATTTAAGGGTTTTAAACGACTTTGGGCCACTAATCTCACACTAAAAATACACAGATAGTGATGCCCACATCAAACCAGGTCCCTCCAGCCTGGCCCAAATGGGTTCTGGGCATCAGAATTGGCATCAAAGTGGGCAAACAGCCAATTTTCACAGATTTGAATAAGTTACAGATGTTTTTCAGGGGTTAAATGACTTTGGACCACTGATCTCACTCCTCATTACATACACACTCAGGCTGGAGACACACTAGCGATTTAAAAATCGGTCCAGTTTTGATGCAGGAGAGTTGGACAAGATCTCGGGAGAAGAGATCTCGTTGCCGAGACTTGAATGAGATTCGGCGGCCATCTTACCGGAGTCCCCTGGCGGCCATGTTTGGGGACGCCACCGAGATGCAGGAGGGAGCGGAGCTGCGGGGGGCTTTCCGGCTAAGACCGAAATGCCGGCGGAGCCCCCCTGCAGCACAGACCTGGCTGCTGCCCCGGAACCACCGCACGGAAGACTTCGTCGGGACCGCCACCGGAGGCCCCTGGCGGCCATGTATCAGGAGGCCGCAGCAGCGGAGCTGCGGGGGGCTGTCCGGCTAAGAGGGAAATGCCGGCGGAGCCCCCCACGCAGCACAGAGCCCCGCTGCTGGCCAGACACCACAGAGCACAGGAGGCTGCATTGGGACCACCGCTATGGGATGTGAGTACCATATATTGCACAGCGACCCCACAGAGCACAGCCACCCCACAGAGCATAGCCACCCCACACAGCACAGCCACCCCACAGAGCACCCCTGCAACACAGAGCACTTCGGACTGTAAGACGGACCCCCATTTGACACATTATTTTTTTTTCCCTGTTTTCCTTCTGAAAATTTGGGGTGCGTCTTATGGTCCGGTGCGTCTTATAGTCCGAAAAATACGGTATATATATTTTAGATGGATTTATTTAAAGCTGGGAATCGATCTGCCGCGCACATTGTAACCACAGAGTGACAGGTTCGGCCTCTTTCACACTTCAGTCGTTCGACGTCAGTCAAATCCGCCAAAGTGTGAAATCCGTGGATCCGTTTTTTGCCATTGAGTTGCATTAATGACTGATTTTGACGGATGGTCGTCCGTTGGATCCATCAGAAATTTGGCGTCCGTTCTATTGTGAAAACGGACAATGGGATGTTTTTTGTGTGCGTCGAAATGGCGGAGTGTGACGGATCCATCACGTCCGCCATTTTGTATAATGGACTCCTATGGGTGGCGGATCCGTCTTCATCCGTTCTTGTATGCAAACCCATTCATCTCTCTCTCTCTCCGGATCCATCTAAAAACGGGTCCGCTGCATCAGTCTTCACCCTAATGCAACGGATCCCTTATTTTCAGTCACCTGGCGGACTGGGACTGACGCCAGACGACTGAAGTGTGAGAGAGGCCTCAGATTACAATAGATAGAATTGAGATATACACATAGAATACGTGTGTGTATATTTATATATACACAGTATATATGTCTATAATATAACGCTGGGAGCGTCACTCTGAAGCCTTTATAGACTGCGCAGTCTGGCTCCAGACAGAAGACGGCATCCAGCGGTTACAGGTAAGAGGAGTGTGTATGGCGCCGGAGATCGGGTACACGTAGACACTGGATGCATACCGCGATCTCCGGTGCCATACTTATATACTTACCTGACCAGGAGGAGCGTTGCCGCGGCGCTTCTCGCCGGAGACCCGGGCAGTAGTGCGAACGGAATCGCGCATTGTAACGGGTCTGGTAGGTGGAACCACTGACGGAAACGGGTCTGGTTGGTGGAACCACTAAGCTTTATTATACAAGACAATTTACTTGCAAGAGAGCGGGTGGCATCCGGGAATAGGACAGGGAATCACGGCAATTAGCCAGGCAGTCTCTGGACAGGCAGGTTGTCACAATAAGTGACCAAGGAAGTCACTGGACAGGCAGGTTGTCACGGCAAGTGACCTGGGCAGTCTCTGGACAGGCAGGTTGTCACGGCAAGTGACCTGGGCAGTCTCTGGACAGGCAGGTTGTCACGGCAAGTGACCAGGGCAGTCTCTGGGCAGGCAGGTTGTCACAATAAGTGACCAAGGAAGTCTCTGGACAGGCAGGTTGTCACGGCAAGTGACCTGGGCAGTCTCTGGACAGGCAGGTTGTCACGGCAAGTGACCAGGGCAGTCTCTGAACAGGCAGGTTGTCACGGCAAGTGACCTGGGCAGTCTCTGGACAAACAGGCATATACGACCTGAGCTGGTGGAGCCTCCTGGTAGGCTGCAGTCGGATGGCAGATGATCGCTCCCTGGTGAGCAGGCAAGAGTCTCTGGAATAGCCGGGGATCTCTGCTGATGATGTCCGAACCTCTAGATAGAGCTGCAGTCGGATGGCAGATGATCGCTCCCAGGTGAGCAGGCAAGAGTCTCTGCAATAGCCGGGGATCTCCGCAGATGATGTCCGAACCTCTGGATAGAGCTGCAGTCGGATGGCAGATGATCGCTCCCAGGTGAGCAGGCAACAGCCGGGGATCTCTGCTGAAGATGTCCGAACCTCTGGATAGAGCTGCAGTCAGATGGCCGACAGGCAAACAGACAGGTAACAGGCAGGCAACTGGAAACAGGAGCTGATGGCTGAAGCAGAGTTAGACTGCACAGAAACAACATTGCTCGGGCACCTCCATTAAGGAGGAAGCCCTTAATATAGGGTGGAGTCCACCAGCATTGGCTGGAGACTGATTTGGAAAATGCGCGCGGCTCCTTTAAGAACGGGGGAGGGTGCGGGCGCGCGCCCTAAGGCCAGCAGCAGGGAAGGAGCGCGCGGGACCAGCAGGGCGGAAGGAGGACGCCGAGGATGCCAGAGGCGCAGAGGAGGCTGGGAGCACTGAGGACGCTGAGCGCAGGTGAGGAGAGCGACGTCCCTGTCTGGCAGCAGGCAGGGACGCGGGCGCTACAGTACCCCCCCCTCTAGGCCCCCCCTTTTTAGGCCAGAAAAAAATTTAGCTAGGATGAGAGGGGCATGGATGTTCTCCCGAGGTTCCCAGGTTCTCTCCTCAGGACCAAACCCCTTCCAATCCACCAAAAAATAAGTCTTTTTTCCTACCCTTTTTGTGGCCAGAATGTTCTCTACCTCAAATTCATCATCAGCAGACACTGGAGCAGGAGGTGTACCTGTAGACTTAAAAAAAGAGTTAAGAACCACAGGTTTGAGGAGAGATACATGAAAAGAATTAGGAATTCGCAAATTGACCGGGAGTTTCAATTTATAGGACACCGGGTTGATCTGACTGATGATCTCAAAAGGACCGATGAACCGAGGACCTAACTTGTAGGACGGAATTTTGAGTCGAACATATTTGGACGAAAGCCAGACTTTGTCCCCAGGACGGAATTGAGGAGGATCCAGACGTTTTTTGTCAGCATGTCTTTTCATGCGCTCGGATGACTGAATGAGTGCGGACCGGGTACTCTCCCAGATGGAGGAGAATTCTCTAACCAGAGATTCCGCAGCTGGATTGTCCACAGAGATGGAAACAGGGACAGGGATCCGAGGGTGTTGACCGAAGACTACAAAAAACGGAGACTTGGTGGAAGATTCGCTCTCATGATTATTGTAGGAGAATTCGGCCCAAGGCAGGAGCTCCACCCAGTCAGAATGGTGGGCATTAACGAAGTGTCGAAGATAACTGGTCAAATTCTGATTTATTCGTTCAACTTGTCCATTGGACTGTGGGTGGTAAGCGGAGGAAAAATCCAGGGTGACGTCTAGCAACTTACAAGTGGCTCTCCAGAAACGTGAGGTGAACTGAACCCCACGATCCGACACAATGTGACGAGGCAGACCATGAAGACGGAAGATGTGGCGGATAAAGTCTTTAGCCAACTCGGATGCAGACGGAAGACCTGGCAGAGGAATGAAGTGAGCCATCTTGGAAAAGCGGTCAGTGACCACCCAAATGACTGTACAACCAGCAGAGACGGGAAGATCAGTAATGAAGTCCATGGCTATATGCTGCCAGGGGGCAGCGGGTACAGGAAGCGGAAGAAGACGGCCGGTAGGCAGGTGTCTCGGAACTTTGTTGCGGGCACAGGAAACACAGGCAGAAACAAAGTCTATTACGTCTTTGTGCAGGGTAGGCCACCAATAATGCCGGGTAATGAGTTGGAGGGTCTTTTTTTGACCAGCGTGGCCAGCGAGTTTAGATGAATGACCCCAATGTAGGATTCTCTTCCGATCAGTTTCTGATACGAACGTCTTACCAGGAGGGAGACGATTTAAACTCACGGGAGCCACCTGCATCACTCTGGCGGGATCGATGATATGCTTAGGTTCCTCCTCGAGATCCGACACCAGGAAAGACCGAGACAAGGCATCCGCCTTGATGTTTTTGTCAGCTGGGCGAAAATGCAAAAGAAAATCGAAGCGGGCAAAAAAAACAAGGACCACCGGGCTTGGCGAGGGTTAAGTCTCTGGGCATGCTGGAGGTATGCCAGATTCTTGTGGTCCGTGTAAATGATTACCGGATGAAGAGCCCTTCGAGTAGGTAACGCCACTCCTCCAATGCCAACTTGATGGCCAATAACTCTCGGTCTCCTATGGAGTAGTTGCGCTCGGAGGAGGAGAAGAGTTTGGAGAAGAAACCGCAGGATACCATCCTCCCGGATGAAGCTTTTTGGGTAAGTACCGCTCCGGCTCCAGCAGAGGAAGCGTCCACCTCCAGGAAGAACTGCTTGTTGCCATCCGGGCGATGCAGCACTGGAGCGGAAGAGAAGGCCTGTTTTAGAGAAAGGAAGGCCTCCTCTGCTTCGGGCGTCCACTGTTTGGGGTTAGCATCCTTGCGGGTGAGCGCGGAGATTGGCGCAGTCCTGGAAGAGAAGTGCGGTATGAAGAGACGGTAATAGTTGGCAAATCCCAGGAACCGCTGAATGGCCTTCAACCCCTCCGGTCGGGGCCACTTCTCGATGGCAGACAATTTCTCCGGATCCATTCGTAGGCCTGTCTGAGAAATGATGTAGCCCAGAAACTGAAGCGATGTCTGCTCAAAGAGGCACTTCTCATATTTGGCGAAGAGGTGATTCTGCCTGAGCCTGAGCAGAACCTGACGAACATCCCTCCGGTGAGACTGAAGATCCGGAGAGAAGACCAAGATGTCGTCAAGGTACACCACAACGCAGGAGTAGAGGAGGTCCCGGAAGATGTCATTGACCAACTCCTGAAAGACTGCTGGAGCATTACAGAGACCAAAGGGCATCACCAAGTACTCGTAGTGGCCGTCCCGGGTGTTGAATGCCGTCTTCCATTCATCTCCTCGACGGATACGAACCAGGTTGTATGCTCCACGAAGATCTAGTTTGGTGAAGACTCTAGCCCCTCTAAGAAGATCAAACAATTCTGGAATGAGCGGAAGAGGGTACTTATTCTTCACCGTGATCAAATTTAGGCCTCTGTAGTCAATACAGGGACGGAGAGATCCGTCCTTCTTTTTTACGAAGAAGAAACCTGCTCCCGCTGGGGAGGTAGATTTCCGGATGAATCCTTTTGCTAAGTTCTCCTCGATATATTCGGACATCGACCTGGTCTCAGCAGCGGACAACGGGTAAATACGCCCATGGGGAGGGGTGGTACCGGGTAGCAGGTCGATCGGGCAATCATATGGTCTATGCGGGGGTAATGTCTCTGCTTCCTTTTTATTGAAGACATCAGCAAATGACCAATATGGAATCGGGAGTCCTGGTAGATTAGCAGGAGTAGGAGAAGGACAGACGGGATGAACAGGCACCAGACACGTTTTATGACAGTCCTGTCCCCAGCGAAGAATCTCTCCATTCTGCCAGTCAAGCACAGGTGCATGCTTTTGGAGCCAAGGCAGACCTAGTAAGAAAGCATGAGAGAGTCCAGGCAGAACATGAAATGAGATGCTCTCAGAATGCAACATTCCCACCTGCAGGGTTATGGCTTCGGTGATAAGTCGGATGGGACGAGGTAGGAGACCCCCATCCACAGCAGCAACAGATACTGGTTCAACAAGAGGTTTGGTGGGAATGCGATACTTCTCTACTAGAGCCTGTGACACGAGATTCCCAGCTGCTCCAGAATCAAGTTGGGCCATCTCGAAGTAACGGTTCTTACCGAGAAGAATTGAGACCGAGAGCAGCAGAGATGAAGAGGATTTATTTTTGTCTAGATTGACCTCTCCGAGCGAACCTAGACACAGGCGTTTCCCGACTTCTCCGGACAGGTTCGGATCCAGTGCTCCTTACTGCCGCAGTAGAAGCAACTTTTCTCGGCACGGCGTGAGTCCTGACGGGCTTTGACCATCTTGGTCTGGTCGACCTGCATAGGCTCAGCAGTGTGCACCTGGGGAGAAACGGAAGGGGTTAAATGAGGAAACTTTTTTTCACGGGTGACCTCTTTGGCTCGTTCCTGGAACCGTAGATCAATCCGATTGGCAAGATTTATTAAATCATCAAGCGAGGTTGGAATGTCCCGACCGGCAAGTTCGTCTTTAATACGGCCGGACAGACCCTCCCAGAAGACCGAAATTAGAGCTTCATTGTCCCAAGCCAGTTCTGAGGCTAGAGTACGGAACCGTATGGCATATTGACCAACGGTGAGACTTCCCTGACGGAGACGCAACAGAGATGATGCAGAGGAGGTCTTCCATCCAGGTTCGTCGAATACCCTCCGGAAGGCCGAGAGAAAAGCAGGCAGGTCTGACACCAGAGGATCTTCTCTCTCCCAGAGAGGATTAAGCCAGGCCAGAGCCTCTCCGGTGAGATGGGACATGATGAAGGCAATTTTGGCCCGGTCAGAATTAAACTGGTGTGCCAGGAGTTCGAAATGCAGGGTGCACTGGTTAATGAAACCCCGAGCCATAACAGGGTCGCCTCCATACCTAGGAGGAGCTGAAAGTCGGGGACCGGGAATGGAAACCACGGAATTGGGAGTCAGCGGGACTGCCGGATTATGAGTCATGGCTCCAGCGGTGGTTGCTGGTGATGGATTCAGAGTGTCCAAGCGGGAATTGACGTTCCGCAGGTGACCCAGGATAGCCTCCTGTTGAGACCTCTGGCGAGACAGCTCATGACACAGTTCCGGAAGTGAAGGGGTTTGGGTGCCACCGGGTTCCATGGCCCGAGCAAACTGTAACGGGTCTGGTAGGTGGAACCACTGACGGAAACGGGTCTGGTTGGTGGAACCACTAAGCTTTATTATACAAGACAATTTACTTGCAAGAGAGCGGGTGGCATCCGGGAATAGGACAGGGAATCACGGCAATTAGCCAGGCAGTCTCTGGACAGGCAGGTTGTCACAATAAGTGACCAAGGAAGTCACTGGACAGGCAGGTTGTCACGGCAAGTGACCTGGGCAGTCTCTGGACAGGCAGGTTGTCACGGCAAGTGACCTGGGCAGTCTCTGGACAGGCAGGTTGTCACGGCAAGTGACCAGGGCAGTCTCTGGGCAGGCAGGTTGTCACAATAAGTGACCAAGGAAGTCTCTGGACAGGCAGGTTGTCACGGCAAGTGACCTGGGCAGTCTCTGGACAGGCAGGTTGTCACGGCAAGTGACCAGGGCAGTCTCTGAACAGGCAGGTTGTCACGGCAAGTGACCTGGGCAGTCTCTGGACAAACAGGCATATACGACCTGAGCTGGTGGAGCCTCCTGGTAGGCTGCAGTCGGATGGCAGATGATCGCTCCCTGGTGAGCAGGCAAGAGTCTCTGCAATAGCCGGGGATCTCTGCTGATGATGTCCGAACCTCTAGATAGAGCTGCAGTCGGATGGCAGATGATCGCTCCCAGGTGAGCAGGCAAGAGTCTCTGCAACAGCCGGGGATCTCCGCAGATGATGTCCGAACCTCTGGATAGAGCTGCAGTCGGATGGCAGATGATCGCTCCCAGGTGAGCAGGCAACAGCCGGGGATCTCTGCTGAAGATGTCCGAACCTCTGGATAGAGCTGCAGTCAGATGGCCGACAGGCAAACAGACAGGTAACAGGCAGGCAACTGGAAACAGGAGCTGATGGCTGAAGCAGAGTTAGACTGCACAGAAACAACATTGCTCGGGCACCTCCATTAAGGAGGAAGCCCTTAATATAGGGTGGAGTCCACCAGCATTGGCTGGAGACTGATTTGGAAAATGCGCGCGGCTCCTTTAAGAACGGGGGAGGGTGCGGGCGCGCGCCCTAAGGCCAGCAGCAGGGAAGGAGCGCGCGGGACCAGCAGGGCGGAAGGAGGACGCCGAGGATGCCAGAGGCGCAGAGGAGGCTGGGAGCACTGAGGACGCTGAGCGCAGGTGAGGAGAGCGACGTCCCTGTCTGGCAGCAGGCAGGGACGCGGGCGCTACACGCATGTGCATAGCGCTATCCGGAACCATTTTACTGTAGATACATTTGCAGCAGAACGGGACAGCGATGGAGCACAGGGAAGAAAGGTGATGTGATGATACCCTGGAATGGGAGCTCCATTTCTTGTGCTGTTCTAGAACTTGCCTGCCCTACAACCCCCAGCGTGTTTGGCCAGTACAGAGCTGGACTGGAAAATCAGTCCTTATCCTTGCTGCTGACAGCCCACAGCCTGCAAACCCCCTCCTTTTCTCTCCCTCTTACTCGCTCCTTCCTTTCGCCCCCACCTCAGGAATATTCTTTGTCTCCTCAGACTTGCAGTCTGTCCTAGAGCACATAGTGGTAATCTAATTATCTGTCTATAATATGCCGTGAGATTATGACAGAGACACGAGAGCTGCTGTTCTGTAACGTTCTTCCATCAGGAGTTGCTACCGCGGTACTGGTGAACTCGTAGCGTCAACAGAACCAGAGAAATGGAATTCCCTGGTGCACAGGGTAATATCTCATCCGAGTTTGGACTCGTTAGAACACAAATTTCAGAATAAGATCACTAATAGGTCTGCCATTATTCTGTTAAGTTCTCCCACCGAGTTATGGTCTTTATAAGTTTCCAGGGCTTGAAACTGTAACTTCGAGCTATGGGAGGTGGCCAGAAAACCATCCTCTTTTGTGAGGTCACAAGCCAGGGGTATAAGTCTGCAACTAGACCCCCTCTGGTCATTCCCAGCCTGACATGACCTGACTGAAAGATCTCCAAATGAACTATGACGTGTGGCTTCTCCCCAGCCTGCCATGATCTAAGTACCATGTGAGTTTTTCACCTTTAACCCTGTTTTTATTTTAATTGCATTGTACATAATTGTATTGTCTCAGCTTGTTACATCTTTTTACACTGTATAAGCACTGCCTGCATTTTAGGAATAAACCTATAAAATTATTAGTTCGGTTCTCCTGCTCTATAAACGAATTTGCACGTGCCTGAAGTAACTACGCTACTAATTCGGGGTTGCTACGGACCCTCTTGATAAATTGTTCATTAAGAAAATCGTAGCTGGTGGCAGCTAAAAAGAAGGGGTGTAAAGTGTTGAACTGTGGGGTGGCGTTGGCAGTGACGGAGCGGGTTTTATAAGCGTATTGCCTGGCCACGGCTAGGAGTAATTATAAATCCCTCACTGCAGCGTGCCCAATAGCCAGCACACATCCAAGCGGCCCGTCTGGAAACTAATTATCCCAGGTGCAGTTCCCTGACTGACCTGAGGCTAAAAGGGGGTGCCAGAGAGCTGCAAGTTCCTAAGTGGAAGTGGGATAAAAATAAATCCCTGCAATTTGTGGTATATTGTAGCAGCAGTGGGATAATTCAAATAAGCCCCTGCAGATTATTCCTGACACATTGGGTCGGACGGTAGCAGCCGTCATGTGTGTGTTTTATCGTCACATTAGTGGCAGCGGTGGGATCATAAGCCGTGATACCCCGGGCTACCGTGTGGTGGTCAGTGTGCCGTTCATCACAGGTGAGTATATATATATTTTTTTGGTATGTGTGCAGTTTACCATGCATACCGGGATTGGTGGGTGAGGGGACCATGCATACCAGGATAGGGGGTGAGGGGACCATGCATACCAGGATAGGGGGGTGAGGGGACCGTGCATACCAGGATTGGTGGGTGAGGGGACCATGCATACCAGGATTGGTGGGTGAGGGGACCATGCATACCAGTATTGGGGGATGAGGAGACCATGCATTCCAGGGTTGGAGGGTGAGGGGACCATGCATTCCAGGATTGGAGAGTGAGGGGACCATGCATACCAGGAGTGGGGGGTGAGGGGACCATGCATTCCAGGATTGGAGGGTGAGGGGACCATGCATACCAGGATTAGGGGGTGATTGGACCATGCATACCAGGATTGGGGGCTGAGGAGACCATGCATACCAGGGTTGGAGGGTGAGGGGACCATGCATTCCAGGATTGGAGAGTGAGGGGACCATGCATACCAGGAGTGGGGGGTGAGGGGACCATGCATTCCAGGATTGGGGTGTGAGGGGACCATGCATACCAGGATTGGGGGGTGAGGGGACCATGCATACCAGTATTGGGGGATGAGGAGACCATGCATTCCAGGATTGGGGGGTGAGGGGACCATGCATACCAGGATTGGAGGGTGAGGGGACCATGCATACCAGGATTAGGGGGTGATTGGACCATGCATACCAGGATTGGGGGCTGAGGAGACCATGCATACCAGGGTTGGAGGGTGAGGGGACCATGCATTCCAGGATTGGAGAGTGAGGGGACCATGCATACCAGGAGTGGGGGGTGAGGGGACCATGCATTCCAGGATTGGGGGGTTAGGGGACCATGCATACCAGGATTGGGGGGTGAGGGGACCATGCATACCAGTATAGAGGGTGAGGGGACCATGCATACCAGGATAGGAGGGCAGCAGCACATACCAGAATGGGAGACCATATACCAATAAAAATGCTTGCCACCCGGGCGTAGAACTGGTTCATAGCTAGTATACAGTGGTGGCCAAAAGTATTGGCACCCCTGCAATTCTGTCAGATAATACTCAGTTTCTTCCTGAAAATGATTGCAAACACAAATTCTTTGGTATTATTATCTTCATTTAATTTGTCTTCAATGAAAAAACACAAAAAGAATTGACCTAAAGCCAAATTGGATATAATTCCACCAAACCTAAAAAAGGGGGTGGACAAAAGTATTGGCACTGTTTGAAAAATCATGTGATGCTTCTCTAATTCGTGTAATCACCAGCACCTGTAACTTACCTGTGGCACCTAACAGGTGTTGGCAATAACTAAATCACACTTGCAGCCAGTTAACATGGATTAACCCCTCTCTGACATCTGACGTACTATCCCGTCCATAAAACCTGTGACAATCTGACCATGGACGGGATAGTACGTCATAGCGATTAGCTGCGCTCCCGGGGGGAGCGCAGCTAATCGCCGCCGGGTGTCAGCTGATTATCACAGCTGACACCCGGGACTGTGTGCCAGGAGTGGTCACGGACCGCTCCCGGAACATTAACCCCTGGCACACCGCGATCAAACATGATCGCGGTGTACCGGGGGCACAGGGGATCATCGCGCAGGGAGCTCCCCTGAGACCCTCAGAACAGCGCAATGTGATCACGCTGTTCTGAGGGCTTCCTCCCTCCCTGGACCCGGATCCAAGATGGCGCCGGGGTCCTGGAGGGAGGCGGCTTCCTCAGTGCCTGCCGAGAGCAGGCACTGAGAAGCCTGCAGCGATGCCAGAGCGATCGCTGGTGTGACAGAGTGCTGTGCACACTGTGAAACCAGCGATCTGACATTTTACAGTGATGTCCCACCCTGGGACAATGTAAAAAAAATAAAAATAAACATGTGTAAAAAAAAATTCCAAAATAAATAAAAAAAAAAAAATATTCCCCAATAAATTCATTTCTTCCTGTAAATAAAAAAAATAAAACAATAAAAGTACACATATTTGGTATTGCCGCGTCCGTAATGACCCCCCCTATAAAA
>JARQOD010000001.1:530999052-531077671 GCA_033576555.1 Oophaga sylvatica
ACAGAGGTCCAATGAGATCCACAGCCACCCTCGAGAAAGGCTCTCATTCCAGGCCAGTAGAAATGCTGAGCTAGCCTGGCCCTGGTTTTAGCGATCCCTAGGTGTCCGGCCATGGGAATCTCGTGTGCGATCCGCAACAATTCCGCCCTGAACGGATAGGGTACCACTAACTGTCAGTCCCTGGGCCACGCCTCCGGTGAACCCTGCTGGACCGTTACCCGGTACAGCCGTCCCTGGTCCCAGACCACTCGCTCACTGTTGGACTCCAGGGGAGGTTGTGCCACCTGCTCCTTGAGAGCTTTCAGGCTAGCGTCAGCTTCCAACGCTGCCTGAAATCCCTGACTTGATGTGGCAAGAATTGACGAAATTGCCACATCCTCTGTCAGCTCCCCGGGATCTGTCTCCTGGCCGCTGTCTGACTCGGCAGCCCCTTGGTCGGAGAGGGAAACCGTCGGACCTCTGCGCGGCTCCTTGGGCTTCGGCGCTCCCACTCCTGGTAACAGCGGCCACGACCGCTGAGACCACGGGTGGCGCCTGCTTCCCCTCGGCCCCTGACCAAGTCACCGGGTCAGGCAGACTTCCCCAGCCTCCTGACATCCCGGATGTGGGGAACTCCTGCCCTGGGGTCTTACCTGGTGGCTCCTCTCCCGGGACGCCTCCTCCCCCCATGGCCTGTTCCTCTTTCTGCAGAAGCCCTAGACTCAGCAGGCTGGATTCCCTTAGGGGCCCTACACTGCCCATAGCAGCCCCTCCCTCCACCCCTGAGCTCTCCCACGCAGTCTCCTCACCTGTCCTAACTGTGAGCCCTGTGTGTGTAGTGTCAGTGAATGGCTTACCATCAGGTTTCACTCACTTCTCCACTGTTGGAGGCACATTCAACACATTAGCATTCACAGTAGAGTCATGACATTCTTGGGAGCCGAACTTGGGGGTTCAGTGGCCACATACTGAGACACTAGCCGCCCCAAATAGATCCCAAGCAACACATTGGCAGGAATATTTGGCGTTACTCCCACCTCCCGCATCCCCCTCCCGGCGCCCCAGTCCAAATACACCTTGGCGACGGGCAGTGCCGGTTCAACGCCTCCAATTCCGGAGACGGAAAGGGTTTTCCCAGGCACCAAGTCTTGAGGGGACACCACCTCAGGACGTACCAGGGTTCGTTCAGCCCCTGTGTCCCGCAGTCCCATGACCGCTGAGCGGCCGATGGTGACGGGTTGGTAATTGTCCAGGGACCTCCCACCACCCCCTCCCACACACAAAACAGTGGATGGTTTCTGGGATAGGGATGGGGCCTTATGGTGCTGGTGACACGCAGCCTTAAAGTGTCCCGGCTGGTTGCAATGATGACAATGCCGGGGTTCTGTTCCTGGCCTAGAGAGGGCAGCAGGGGGGTACACCCCTTGAACTCTGGGGCTGGATATGGGGCCGGGGCAGGATTGGGCATACCCCCTCTCCATGTGCTGCTGGCAGGCTTCTTCAGCTCAGGCGCCCTGTTGTTGGCATACTCGTCTGCCAGTGCGGCTGTAGCAGAAGGCCCTTTCGGTTTCCGGTCATGGAGGAACTGCTGGAGGACTTCTGGGCAGTTCCACAAGAACTGCTCCGTGAGAAACAGTTCCTGGACCTCCTGGCAGGTGGTGAGCTCTAGACCCGAGGTCTAGTGCTCCCCAGCTCTCAGCAGGGCCCGCATGTGGTCAGTCCAGGTGTCCTTTGTACCCCGCTGCTGGGTTCGGAACTTCCTGCGGTACGACTCCGGGGTGAGGTTGTAGTGCTGGATCAGGGCCCGCTTGATGCTGTTGTAGTCCTGCTCCTCCCCGGCAGGTAAGTCCCCCAAAACTTCCAGGGACTTACCCTCAAACGTGGGGTCAGGTACCTTGCCCACTGATCCACGGCCAGATGGTGTTGGAGGCAGGTTCTCTCAAAGGCCAGCAGAAAGGAATCCAGGTCTCCATCCTTTTCAAGCAAGGGAAAGTCCTCCTCCCGGACCTTGGAAGCCTTGGTCTCCGTTGGGGCTGGAGCGTCCAGCGGGGGCCCGTGCTGAGCCATCTCTAGTCGGTGCCGGCGCTCCGCAGCTTCATGGCGTTCTGCAGCCTGCAGCACACGTTCTGTATGCTCATGCTCCGCTGATTTCTCTGCCGCCGCTTGCTCACGTTCTGCTGCTTTCTCTGCCACCACCAGGAGTCTGTCATGGGCGGCGTCATTACCAGCCTCGAGCTGTGCCATAGCCGCTTGGAAAAGGGCCTCTGATCTGGACAGGCTGGGACGGGCAGGGGGTGGACAGTCCACTGCGAGACTGAGCACGGGGGTCTGGCTCCTTGGGGAGCCCTGGCTGAGCTCCCCCTCGCCTTCATCGGTATCGACGTCCTCATAGACCATAGCATTGGCCTCAACCCTTTGCCTTACTCCTGGTGCCTTTCGCCATCTTGGGAACCTCTGGTTACTGACACAGCTGCAACCCTGACCTTGCACACAACTTATTATATTTACACTCTGACCGTCTAGTGCTGGGCTGACCTTAAGACCCCAGCAGTGAAAGTTACCGCTGGTAGTCTTTAGTGTCTGGGAGTAGGGTCCCACGCACATTATTACTCTGATCCCACTGCTGCCACCAATGTGAAGGAAACCCGGGTTCCTTCCACATCACCAATGTGACGTAACTACACAGTCACAGCTCTCCGGCGCCCCCTTTGTCTCAGGTCCGTAAGGGAACTGCACCTAGAGCAAATGGCCGCTGGGGAGGACGTCCTGTTACCCACTGGGTATTCTAAGATTCGTGATCAGAGTAAAAGCATCAGCCCAAAATTAATTTTATAGTTTAATTGCCTTAAGGGCGCACTAGATAATTACAAAAATATACAGTAAGCTATACAATGGAATTACAGTGGATTTGCAGTCAGAGTAAAATACAACAATAATGGTACAAGGCTTAGAGGTATTAAGCTAGAGGTCAATGTTACCAGGCTGTAGGTTGCATGTGGACGCCGGGAGCTCTGCAGTCCACAGGTAAGAATCTTAGTTGCCGGACCGTCCCCAAAACATGTGCCGCTGCTCCCTTGGCAGATCTGTCCCCTGTTCCTTCTTAGATCATCATCGTCTTGTTTTTCTGTGCGAATAGAGAGAGTCTGCCATCCGCTCACAGTTCTTAAACCTACTAGGTTCCTCCTCTCGGTGTCAGAGGGTGGGCTAATAATCTCCACCCTTCAGCTCCCTGCAGAATTTATTCCTAATATCTAAGAAAGGGGTTAACTTTCTCCAGGACGATTGGATTAGGACACGAGAGGTACCAGTGAATGCAGTTTGTTTTGCCTGTCGTGTGGAGATCAAACATGGCCCGATTGGCCCTCCACAGTGACCCAATCTCTATATCTCAGTTCCCCGAGCCATCACCGACTCGGGAGTCGCATTGTCAGATGAGCGAGGTCCGCAGGATCAATCAGATATTTTTTATGAGTCTGTACCTCGAAATGCGTGCTCATAATTCATAATCCTAGAACAGTCGTAGTGGCTGGGAGAGAAAATGGATGTGTTTTCTGTGTCTAGCTGACAGGTATAATCTAATTTAAGCCCCCAGTCATCTCCAGGCCCCATGCTGGCGTGGCTCCTGACTCCAGCTTTGAAGTCCTGTTTTGACCTGATCTACTTAGCATACTAAAGACCTTGTTATTCAACAGCGGAGCACTAAACCCTGTTTTCTTCAATATGCCTACAGGCCATAGGGGTTAGGAGCAGTTAGCTGCCTGTGGCTCTGTGAACTCAGACAAAATGACTACCTGGGACAGGCCAAGCTCAGATATGAGGCGAGCATTATGCCCCATATCCAAGATGGTGGCTGTTCCTTCATCACAGGAACCATTATATGTCAGTTTTGCAAGCCTGCTAGAAAATCTCGCTGTACGGATGTCATGTGTGCATCGCCACGAAGATCGTCGCGGTTGCACATTCTGACTTCTCACAGCTGAGTTGCTGTTTCTTTGTGTTTGGCAGTTAGGGAGTTAATTCTGTCTGTGCTCAGTTCTGGGACTGGGTGCAGTTTCTCCCGGCTGCAATTAATTATTTGTTGATTGGTTTCCTTTAAATCTCTGGTTGTCTGTGTTGGGAGTTGCCAGTGAAATTCTTCATGCAGACCACAGATAGGATTGTATCTGTATAGACTTAAGTTAAAGAGCTCCTTAGTTGTTTTAAGCTCACCTTGCTTAGAGTTTAATATCCCAGATCATTTATGTTCCTTCTGTGTTTGAGTGTGTATGCAAGTCTGTGTTTTCTCCAGTCTGTCTTATATGTCTAATCTGTGTATTTAGCAGAGATCAGCCCATATCCCTTTGGTGGTAATCAGAATCCTTCTTAGGACTGATTACAGGGTTCAGGGACTGATAGGAGACAGGGTTAGGCTGGAGACTTGGACCTCTGAACCATTATCAGTACCTCCAAGGTGAGGGATTAGTTAGGACCCCAGTTTAGGGTCAGGTTAGACCCCCGGTCCTCCTCTTTCCTGTGACAGTGTATCAAGTCCTCAAGATTAACCCTGAGTTCAACGGATATCGTGTCAGGTAAATCTATTCTATATTTACATGCTGATGTTGCTAATCTATATGTTGTATAGAGTGTTGTTCTTTTAAGAATAGTTTACTGACATCGTACACATATCATAAGACCGCGTGACATTTTCACTGGCCCATAAAATTATTCCCAGTTGCCATGGATCCAGTAGCCCAGCTGGCTCTGCAGTTGCAGGGATTATCCATGGAGCTGACAGACATTAAGTCCAAAGTTTTGTCTCCCTCGGAGCAAACCAGATTTGAACCTAAAGTAGCTCTCCCGGACAGGTTCACTGGTGGGCGAGACAAATTTTTTACCTTCAGGGAAGCATGTAAATTGTATTTTCGGCTTCGGCCTCGATCATCAGGGAGTGAAGAGCAGAGAGTGGGAATTGTTATCTCGCTCCTACAAGGGGACCCTCAATCCTGGGCCTTCTCCCTTCCTCCGGGATCCCCGGCTCTACAGTCAGTAGATCGATTTTTTACTGCCCTGGGTTTGGTATATGATGACCCAGATCGGGTCTCTCTTGCTGAGACAAAATTACGTAAGATACAGCAGGGAGATCGTCCGGCGGAGGAATTTGCTTCTGAGTTCCGTAGATGGGCCACAGATACTCAGTGGAATGACCCAGCTCTTAGAAGCCAGTTTTGTCATGGGCTTTCTGACAAATTAAAGGACGTTTTGGCTCAGTATGATTCTCCTCCATCACTGGAGGCTGCTATGGCCCTAGCTATCCGTACTGATAGACGGCTCCGGGAGAGGTGCGAGGTAACTCCGCCCCCTGTTGTTACTCCACCTACTACTAAAGTCCCTTATGTTGAGGTTCCCCTTGTCTGTTGGAGGAGCCTATGCAGTTGGGAGGGACATCATTTCGTAGGAGGGGATTGGCGGTACGCCGCAGGACTAGAAGGTGTTTCTTCTGCGGGAAAGAGGGACATTTTGTTGGGGGATGTCCATCCCGTGCCTTGTTGAGCAAAAAGTCGCCGGAAAACTGTTAATCCCAGGTTGTGTGGTGGACGACAACCTGGGAGTATGTATTTCGTCCGCTAGTTCTTCTCAGTTCCTTGTACCAGTGGAGGTGGTGGTTGGTACGAGAGTGGAGAGATTTTCTGTTCTTCTTGATAGTGGGTCCGGGCTAATCTGGTTGACGCTCAGTTTGCTCAGGCTCAAGGTATGCATCTGAGTGTATTGGTCAAACCGATCCCTATATTCTCCATTGACGCCAGGCCTCTCGGCCAAGGTAGCTTTGTTCATGAGGTTCATAACATTGACCTTCGGTAGGGGCAATACATAGGGAACAGGGGCGGAACTATCGTGGAAGCAGGGGAAGCAGCTGCCACAGGGCCCGGGCTAGCAGGGGGCCCGTCCCTGCTGCAGCTGTCTCCCCTGCGGCTGCGTTCCGCCGTCCCTGGCCTGAGAGTCGGCGGCTCCCTGTGCCGGCTGTCAAGCTGACAGCCGGCGCAGAGAAGCTGCTGCGTGCCGGCTTCAAGGAATCAATTGCACTGGCGTCTATACAGACGCCAGTACAATTGAAGCTCTGACCGCCGGGTCAGAGCGACGTCTGCAGCGTGATCATGTCATGTGATCACGCTGCTGACGTCACTCGTCGTCGGCGCCCAGAAGGGTGAAGACTTGTGGTGAGTGTGCTCCACTATGGAGCTATAGATACCACCGAAGATAAATGGGGGACATACTGTGTGAGTGTGTGTGTATGGGGGGGGTTTTAGAGTGGGGATGGGGGGATACATTATGTGTGGGGGGGATTTGGAGTGGGGATGGGGGTTCTTTTATGTGTGGGGGGGTTTGGAGTGGGGATGGGGATACATTATGTGTGGGGGGGATTTGGAGTGGGGATGGGGGTTCTTTTATGTGTGGGGGGGTTTGGAGTGGGGATGGGGGGATACATTATGTGTGGGGGGATTTGGAGTGGGGATGGGGGTTCTTTTTTGTTGGGGGGTTTGGAGTGGGGATGGGGGATACATTATGTGTGGGGGGGATTTGGAGTGGGGATGGGGGTTCTTTTATGTGTGTGGGGGTTTGGAGTGGGGATGGGGGATACATTATGTGTGGGGGGGATTTGGAGTGGGGATGGGGGGTTATTTTATGTGTGGGGGGATTTGGAGTGGGGATGGGGGGTTATTTTATGTGTGGGGGATTTGGAGTGGCAATGGGGGGTTCTTTTATGTGTGGGGGGATTTGGAGTGGCGATGGGGGGTTATTTTATGTGTGGGGGATTTGGAGTGGGGATGGGGGGATTTAATGTGTGTGGGGGGATTTGGAGTGGGGATGGGGGGATTTAATGTGTGTGGGGGGATTTGGAGTGGGGATGGGGGGATTTAATGTGTGTGGGGGGATTTGGAGTGGCGATGGGGGTTATTGTATGTGTGTGGGGATTTGGAGTAGGGATGGGGGTTATTTTATGTGTGGGGGGATTTGGAGTGGCGATGGGGGCATTTAATATGTGTGGGGGGATTTGAGGGTACTGAAGAGTATGTATGTGGAAACAGTATGGGGATGGGTGCAGACAGTATGGGGAGCGAACGGGTGAATGTATGTGGACACAGTATGGGGAGTGAGGGTGATGGGATGTGTGCAGACACAGTATGGGGAGTGAGGGTGATGGGATGTGTGCAGACACAGTATGGGGAGTCAGGGGTATGTGTGAGCAGACAGTATAGAGAGTGAGGGGGTAAATATATGAGGACAGTATGCTGAACGGGGGATGTGAGAGGAGACAGTGTGAGGAGGGAGGGGAATAGTGTGAGGTGACAGTATATTGCAGATATTTTTTATTTAGGGGCATTATAATGACTCTTCTGTCTTTAAGGGCATCGTGTGGAGAGTTGGTGCAAAAGAGCGGAGAAGATGGAGGTCTGCAGAGACGGCTGTGAATGAGAAAACTCATCATGGGATCTGGACAAGATGAAGAAAAGGAGAACGACTCCAGAGACAGCGTCATCTATAAGGTACCTGGATGTAAATATTATTTGTGAAATTGACTAATTCTCATGTCTTTATTTGTTAGGAGCATTAAAGGGGTTCTCCAGGTCTGTGTCACATAGAATGACTGCAGACTCCGCACAAACCTGGACAGCCCCTTTAATGCTCCTAACATAAATAAAAACATGAGAATTAGTCAATTTCAGAATTCTCACAGTGCTCACTGCACGCTGTCAGGATTTTCTCGTGCCGGTGATTTACATACAAGCGGTCACATGCTGACTAGACGTGTGGCCTCACTCAATGAAAATGAACGGAGCGAGGCCGGGCACGTCTAGTCGGAATGTGGCCAGAAGTATATAAATCACATGCTTATGCTGACATGACCGTGTACTCTTGCCACCGGTAATGGAGAATCCTAAAAGTGTGCAGTGCATTCGTTGTGAGAATTCAGAAGCTGCAATGTCAGGATCAGCTCTGCAGGTTCCAGCAGTCGTCACATAGACACTTCACTCATATGCGATTTTCATACTTATGGTCCTGTGACAACGAGCTTCTCTTCCTGCTTCTCTCAGTTTTTCACTGAACATTGAGAGCATTAGGGAGAGCAGCTCGTGGGTACATGACTAAGTGTGCAAATCGCATGTGTGCGGGGGGGGGGGGCCAGGACACAGCGGGCCCATATTAGAGGCCCCAGGAAGCAGCAGGCCCCTAATGGGGCCCTAGGAAACAGCAGGCCCCATTAGGGGCCTAGGTCCAAAGGAAGCAGCAAGCCCCATTAGGGGCCTGGGTCCAAGGGAAGCAGCATGCCCCATTAGGGGCTTAGCTCCAAAGAAAACTGCAGGCCCCATTAGAGGCCTTGGGCCCCAGGAAACTGCAGGCCCCATCAGGGGCCTAGAGCCCCAGGAAACTGCAGGCCCCAGGAAACAGCAGGCCCCATCAGGGTTCTAGGGTCCCAGGAAACAGCAGGTCCCTAATGGGGCCCCGAAAACAGCAGGCCTCTTTACAGTGCTGCAGATGGCGACCAAAATGGTCGCCAAAGCGGCTAAAAATTTGCAAATGGCGACTGGATTATTCAATCCATTCGCCGTTTGCGATTAGTGATTTTTAAAAAAATATATATATTTTTTAAAATGGCGGCCGGAGGCGGGGGGGGCCCCATTGTGAAGTTTGCTGTGGGGCCCTGCCGTTCCTAGTTACGCCCCTGATAGGGAACTATTATCTTGTTATGTGTTGGAGGGTCTACCTACTCCTATTGTGTTGGGACTTCCTTGGTTGGTTAAACATAACCCTGTGATTAATTGGCAGTCCAGAGATATAAGCCAATGGGGTGAGTTTTGCAAAAGTAACTGCATGAACACAGTCATCAGTGCGGTCGTGCCTAGTACTTTGCCTCCTTTTTTGGAGGACTTTGGGGATGTGTTCTCTGAGGAGGGGTGTCAGGAGTTGCCTCCTCATCGCGTGTATGACTGCTCTATTAATTTACTTCCTGATGCTAAGTTACCTAAAGCTAGGTTATATAACCTTTCTGGTCCTGAGAGGCAGGCTATGAAAGATTATATTTCGGAAAGTCTGGCCAAAGGGCATATTAGACCTTCATCTTCCCCAGTGGCCGCGGGGTTCTTCTTTGTGAAGAAAAAAGATGGAGGCCTACGCCCTTGCTTGGATTTCCGCAAACTTAATCGGATTACTGTTCGAGATCCGTATCCACTCCCTCTGATTCCTGATCTCTTCAATCAAATTGTTGGCGCCAAATGGTTCTCTAAATTGGATCTCAGGGGGGCGTATAATCTGATTAGGATAAAAGAGGGGGATGAGTGGAAAACGGCGTTTAACACGCCGGAGGGACATTATGAGAACCTTGTCATGCCTTTTGGTCTGACTACTGCACCAGCAGTATTCCAACATTTTGTTAATGACATTTTTCGTCATCTGGTGGGGCTGTTTGTGGTCGTATATTTGGATGACATTTTAATTTACTCACCAGATCTTGTGTCTCACCAGGAGCATGTGAGACAGGTGTTGCAGATCTTGCGAGACAATAAACTATACGCCAAACTGGAAAAGTGTGTATTCGCCGTACAGGAACTTCAGTTTTTGGGTTTCTTGGTGTCAGCCTCCGGTTTCCGTATGGACCCTGAAAAGGTGAGAGCAGTGCTTGAATGGGATCAGCCAGAGGATCTTAAGGCTCTGCAGCGTTTTCTGGGGTTTGCTAACTACTACCGGAAATTTATTTGTAATTTCTCATCTGTTGTCAAACCTCTCACTGACATGACAAGAAAAGGGACGGATTTTTCTAAATGGTCGGACAAAGCTTGCCAAGCTTTTTCCTCTTTGAAAAAATGTTTTGCTTCGGCACCCGTTCTCATCCAACCAGATGCATCACAGCCGTTCGTTGTGGAGGTGGACGCGTCTGACGTAGGGGTGGGTGCAATATTGTCCCAGGGTCCGTCCCCTGGTAAATGGCATCCGTGCGCTTTCTTTTCTAAAAAATTGTCGTCCGCCGAAAGGAATTATGATATCGGCAATAGGGAACTTTTGGCCATTAAGTTGGCTTTTGAAGAATGGCGTCACTTTTTGGAGGGGGCAGTCCACCCGGTCACCGTCATTACTGATCACAAGAACCTGCTGTATTTGGAATCTGCTAAGCGTCTGAATTCCAGACAAGCTCGATGGTCGTTGTTTTTTACCAGGTTTAATTTTGTTGTCACTTATCGCCCTGGATCTAAGAATGTTAAGGCGGATGCCTTGTCTCGCAGTTTCCCAGGGGCCGGGAAAATGGATGACCCGATTCCTATCCTTCAGGAGGGGGTGGTAGTGTCGGCTGTTTTTTCTGAGCTTGAGGAGGAGGTGTTAGAGGCTCAGGGGGACGCCCCTGCAGGACCTCCAGGGAGACTGTTTGTCCCAAATCAGTTGAGACAAAAGGTTATTGAGGCACATCATAATTGTGCTTTAGCAGGACATCCAGGGAGTAAGGCTACTTTAGATCTCCTTTCTCGCCGGTTTTGGTGGCCTAACGTTAATAAAGATGTTTTAACTTTTGTCGCGTCCTGTGGGGTTTGTGCTCGCTCTAAGACCCCTCATACCCGTCCGTCTGGGACCCTCTTACCCTTGAAACTTCCGGAGCGTCCATGGACTCATTTGTCTATGGACTTCATCACGGACCTTCCTCAGTCGTCAGGGAAGACTGTCATACTGGTGGTTGTTGACAGGTTCAGTAAGATGGCACATTTCATTGCTCTTCCTGCCCTCCCTAATGCTAAAACTCTGGCGCAGGTGTTCATTGGGGAGATTGTGAGACTTCTGATGTGGTGTCAGATAGGGGGTCTCAGTTTGTGTCCAAGTTTTGGAGGGCATTTTGTTTACGTTGGGGGATGCAATTGTCATTTTCCTCGGCTTTTCATCCGCAGACCAATGGTCAGACAGAGCGTCTGAATCAAAGCCTAGAGACTTATCTTCGGTGTTTTGTCTCAGAGAACCAGGAGGACTGGTCTTCTTTCTTGCCTCTGGCAGAGTTCGCTCTTAACAACAGGCGGAGCGAGTCCACTGGTAAGTCCCCGTTTTTTGGGGCATATGGTTTTCATCCCCAGTTTTGTACATTCAATGGGGGGGGCCCTTCTGGGGTTCCTGAGGAGGAGCGTTTCTCGTCGTCACTTGCTTCAGTGTGGAGAGGTGTATTGAATAATCTGAGTGCTATGGGGAACCGTTATAAACGTATGGCTGATAGGAGGAGAGTTTCTGGTCCAGATCTTAATGTGAACGATCTGGTATGGTTGTCTACCGGGAATATAAAACTTAAAGTTCCCTCCTGGAAGCTGGGTCCCAGATTCATCGGGCCGTACAGGATCAGTTCCATAATTAATCCTGTGGCATTTCGTCTGGACCTCCCTCCTACGTTTAAAATCCACAATGTGTTCCACAAGTCATTACTTAAGAGGTACGTGGCACCAGTCATACCATCACCTCTACCTCCTCCTCTAGTGGTGGTCAATGGTAACTTGGAGTTTCAAGTGTCAAAGATCATTGACTCACGTCTGAATCGCCGGTCCCTTCAGTACTTGGTGCATTGGAAGGGGTATGGTCCAGAGGAGAGGACGTGGGTTCCTGCGTCTGACATTAACGCAGATCGTTTGGTGCGGACCTTCCACAGAACTCACCCGGGCAAACCTGGCCCTGAGGGTCCGGAGGCCCCTCGTAGAAGGGGGGGTACTGTCATGTGTGCATCGCCACGAAGATCGTCGCGGTTGCACATTCTGACTTCTCACAGCTGAGTTGCTGTTTCTTTGTGTTTGGCAGTTAGGGAGTTAATTCTGTCTGTGCTCAGTTCTGGGACTGGGTGCAGTTTCTCCCGGCTGCAATTAATTATTTGTTGATTGGTTTCCTTTAAATCTCTGGTTGTCTGTGTTGGGAGTTGCCAGTAAAATTCTTCATGCAGACCACAGATAGGATTGTATCTGTATAGACTTAAGTTAAAGAGCTCCTTAGTTGTTTTAAGCTCACCTTGCTTAGAGTTTAATATCCCAGATCATTTATGTTCCTTCTGTGTTTGAGTGTGTATGCAAGTCTGTGTTTTCTCCAGTCTGTCTTATATGTCTAATCTGTGTATTTAGCAGAGATCAGCCCATATCCCTTTGGTGGTAATCAGAATCCTTCTTAGGACTGATTACAGGGTTCAGGGACTGATAGGAGACAGGGTTAGGCTGGAGACTTGGACCTCTGAACCATTATCAGTACCTCCAAGGTGAGGGATTAGTTAGGACCCCAGTTTAGGGTCAGGTTAGACCCCCGGTCCTCCTCTTTCCTGTGACAGTGTATCAAGTCCTCAAGATTAACCCTGAGTTCAACGGATATCGTGTCAGGTAAATCTATTCTATATTTACATGCTGATGTTGCTAATCTATATGTTGTCTAGAGTGTTGTTCTTTTAAGAATAGTTTACTGACATCGTACACATATCATAAGACCGCGTGACAACGGATGCCATACGGATGCCATATGGATGACACACGGATATATATTTTTTTTTAAATTTGTTTATTAGACAGAAAACAAACAAACATGTACATTATGTGGATAGCCAATGCATTGTATATATAGTTATCATGACATCAATAATGGATGAAAACCATCTAGCTTACATATAAAGCATTAATACAGATTTCGATATCACTGGTCCTCTTTCTTTTGCGAAGCCTATGAATAAACCGGAGGCATTCACGAGAACCCGTTATTCATCTATACAAATGCTTGGTTCCGCATATCTCCGAGTAATACATTACAACTAACTAACACATCTAACTTTTTATCCTGCTGCCACAACAACTTCCATGACATAACATAATAACCTGTAGAGCAGAGCCGGGCAAGGGGCGGCACGCGGGCCGCATCCGGCCCGCCGGCTGTCCGTGACCGGCCCGCGGAGGCGCTCCGGCAGTCTCAGGGCCCCGGCATCAGCTGGCACAATACTTACCTCTCCCGTGCCTCCGCTGCTGCAGCTCCGGGCTCCACCGGCGCTTCCTCTCACAGCCGGCCGCTGAATGACGTCATCATTCAGCAGCCGGCTGTGTCAGAGAGCGGGGACGCTGGACAGGTAAGACGTGTCTCTGTGTGTGTCTGTGTCTATGTAGTGCGGTGCTTTGTGTGTGTGTGTGTGTGTGTATGTATGTATGTGAGAGAGTGCTTATGTGCTGTCTGTGTGTGATGATGGGCAGGCATTGCTGATAATGGGGAGGCATTGATGATGATGGGAGAAGATGATGATAATGGGCAGGCATTGATGATAATGGGCAGGCATTGATGATGGGGAGAAGATGATGATGATGATGATGGGCAGGCATTGATGATGGGGAGAAGATGATGATGGGCAGGCATTGCTGATAATGGGGAGGCATTGATGATGATGGGGAGAAGATGATGATAATGGGCAGGTATTGATGATAATGGGCAGGCATTGATGATGGGGAGAAGATGATGATGATGATGGGCAGGCATTGATGATGATGGGGAGAAGATGATGATAATGGGCAGGTATTGATGATAATGGGCAGGCATTGATGATGGGGAGAAGATGATGATGATGATGATGGGCAGGCATTGATGATGATGGGGAGAAGATGATGATAATGGGCAGGTATTGATGATAATGGGCAGGCATTGATGATGGGGAGAAGATGATGATGGGCAGGCATTGCTGATAATGGGGAGGCATTGATGATGATGGGGAGAAGATGATGATAATGGGCAGGCATTGATGATAATGGGCAGGCATTGATGATGGGGAGAAGATGATGATGGGCAGGCATTGCTGATAATGGGGAGGCATTGATGATGATGGGGAGAAGATGATGATAATGGGCAGGTATGTATATATACAGTATACAGTATATATATATATATATATATATGTATATATACAGTATTGGGTAGAACGGAGTTAATTATATTAGTCCGGCCCTCTAAAACCATCCCAATTTCTCATGCGGCCCCCTGGCAAAATTAATTGCTCACCCCTGCTGTAGAGTATAGACCAATTTATTTCTTTCACAGCTATTGTGCTAATACTAACAATCTACTGTCTACGCGTTGTTATAGTGAGGTGGGATGCATTCCATACATCCCAGATTTTATTAAATTTCCCAACCAACCCCTGTTTTGGTATAGTGTCCGCTCATATGGTATTATCGAATTCACCAGTTCAATGCAAGCTCCAAGAGAAGGATGTTGATTACCCATCCAGCGTATGGCCAATATTTTCCTGGCTTAAAAAAAGTGTCTCCCACAAAAGAATTTTAACGTGATGCCCCCATATCTCTTCCTCCAGCACCCCAAACAGACATACTAATGGAGTGAGGCATTCCTGCCTAAGAGGGAGGTTAACAACGAGGTCACCTCGCTCCAATATGATAAAATAATTGGACATCCCCACACCATTTGTATGAAATCTGCATCCATTGTATGGCATCTCAAACATTCTGAGGATTGGGACCAACCCATCTTAAATAGCCTTAATGGGGTTAAATACGATTGGTGTATTATGTACCTTTGCATCATTTTGTTGTTGGCTGATGGGGACACTCTAGCTGGAGAATCAAGAACCTCTTCCCAGTCTTCATTCTGAATATCTGGAATTAAAGCCCTCCATTTCTCTTTCACTGACGTTAGAGCAGAGTCAGAGCCTGCGGACAACATCTAAGTATACAGGGTGGAGATAAACCCTTGAGGGCCTTGTGATTTGAATATTCCTATCAAGGGGAAGGATGATATTACATGGGTTGCACCTCTGTTATGCAGATTGAATTGCTGATCTAAGCTGTAAATACCAGAAAAATTGTGATCTCGACAATTAAGACATTAAGACATTGTGATCATATAAATCTTTGATTAAGGAAACATTATATGAGATCCAGAATTGGGTGGATGGATGATTTAGAAGCTTCGGTAAACAGAGATTATTCCATAATGGCATCTCGGCTATAACGTCAACAAAACGGACTTCTCGTTTAACGCCTTCATGACCCAGCCTATTTTGACCTAAATGACCTGGCCATTTTTTGCAATTCTGACCAGTGTCCCTTTATGAGGTAATAACTCAGGAACGCTTCAACGGATCATAGCGATTCTGAGATTGTTTTTTTGTGACATATTGGGCTTCATGTCAGTGGTAAATTTAGGTCGATAATTTTCGCGTTTATTTGTGAAAAAAATGGAACTTTGGCCAAAATTTTGAAAATTTCGCAATTTTCAAATTTTGAATTTTTATTCTGTTAAACCAGAGAGTTATGTGACATAAAATAGTTAATAAATAACATTTTCCACATGTCTTCTTTACATCAGCACAATTTTGGGAACAACATTTTTTTTGTTAGGAAGTTATAAGGGTTAAAAGTTGACCAGCGAATTCTCATTTTTACAGCAAAATTTACAAAACCATTTTTTTTAGGGACCACCTCACATTTGAAGTCACTTTGAGGGGTCTATATGGCAGAAAATACCCAAAAGTGACACCATTATAAAAACTGCACCCCTCAAGCTACTCAAAACTACATTCAAGAAGATTATTAACCCTTCAGGTGCTTCACAGGAACTAAAGCAACGTGGAAGGAAAAAATGGACATTTTAATTTTTCCAACAAAATTTTTCTTTTAGCATCAATTTTTTCATTTTTGCATGGGCAACAGGATAAAATGGACCCTAAAATTTGTTAGGCAATTTATCCTGAGTACACAGATACCTCATATGTGGTCATAAACCACTGTTTGGGCGCACGGTAGGGATCAGAAGGGAAGGAGCGCCATTTGACTTTTTGAATGGAAAATATGCTGGAATATTTAGCGGTTGCCATGTCGCATTTGGAGAGTCCCTGTGTGCCTAAACATTGGAGCTCCCCCACAAGTGACCCCATTTTGGAAACTAGACCCCCCAAGGAACTTATCTAGATGCAGAGTGAGCACTTTGAACTCCCAGGTGCTTCACAAATTGATCCGTAAAAAAAAGAAAGTACTTTTTTTTCACAAAAATTTTTTTTAGCCTCAGTTTTTTCATTTTCACATGGGCAACAGGATAAAATGGATCCTAAAATTTGTTGGGCAATTTATCCTGAGTACACCGATACCTCATATGTGGTCATAAACCACTGTTTGGGCGCACGGCAGGGCTCAGAAGGGAAGGAGCGCCATTTGACTTTTTGAATGGAAAATTAGCTCCAATCGTTAGCGGACACCATGTCATGTTTGGAGAGCCCCTGTATGCTCCCCCACAAATGACCCCATTTTGGAAACTAGATCCCCTAAGGAACTTATCTAGATGCACAGTGAGCACTTTGAACCCCCAGGTGCTTCACAGAAGTTTTTAACGCAGAGCCGTGAAAATAAAAAATCATTTTTTTTTCTCAAAAATGATTATTTAGCCCACTATTTTTTATTTTCACAATGGTTACAGGAGAAATTGGACCCCAAAAGTTGTTGTCTAATTTGTCCTAAGTACGCTAGTACCTCACATGTGGGGGGGAACCACTGTTTGGGCACACGTCAGGGCTCGGAAGGGATGTAGTGACGCTTTGAAATGCCGACTTGATGGAATGGTCTGCGGGCGGGCAGAGCCCCTGATGTGCCTAAACAGTAGAAACCCCCCACAAGTGACCACATTTTGTAAACTAGACCCCTCAAGGAACTTATCTAGATGTGTGGTGAGTAACTTGAACCCCCACATGCTTCACAGAAGTTTGTAATGCAGAGCCGTGAAAATAAAAAATCTTTTTTTTCCTCAAAAACTGATTTTTTAACCCGCAATTTTTTTTTTCACAAGGGTAACAGGAGAAATTGGACCACAAAAGTTGTTGTACAGTTTGTCCTGAGTACACTGGTACCCCATATGTGGGGGAACCACTGTTTTGGCGCATGGGAGAGCTCAGAAGGGAAGGAGCGCCATTTTGGAATGCAGACTTGATGGAATGTTCTGTGGGCGTCATGTTGCCTTTGCAGAGCCCCTGATGTGCCTAAACAGTAGAAACACCCCACAAGTGACCCTATTTTGGAAACTAGACCCCCCAAGGAGCTCATCTAGATGTGTAGTGAGCACTTTGAACCCCCAAGGGCTACACAGAAGTTTATAATGCCGGGGCATGAAAATAAAAAAATCATATTTTTTCCACAAACATGATCTTTTAGTCCCCAATTTTTTTATTTTCCCAAGGGTAACAGGAGAAATTAGACCTCAACAGTTGTTGTCCAATTTGTCCTGAGTGCGCTGATATCCCATATGTGGGAGAAAACTACTGTATGGGCACACGTCGAGGCTCGGAAGGGAAGTAGTGACGTTTTGAAATGCCGACTTGATGGAATGGTCTGCGGGGGTCATGTTACGTTTGCAGAGCCCATGATGTGCCTAAACAGTAAACCCCCCCCCAAGTGACCCCATTTTGGAAACTAGATCCCCCAAGGAACTCCTCCAGATGTGTGGTAAGCACTTTGAATCTCCAAATTCTTCACAGAAGTTTATAACGCAGAGCCGTGAAAATAAAAAATCATTTTTTTTCTACAAAAATAACTTTTTTAGTCCCCATTTTTTTTTTTCCCAACAGTAACAGGAGAAATTAGACCCCCAAAGTTGTTGTGCAATTTTTCCCGAGTACGCTGATACCCCATATGTGGGGGTAAACCACTGTTTGGGCACACGTCGGGGCTTGGAATAAAGGGAGCACTGTTTGACTTTTTGAACGCAAAATTTGCAGGAATCAATGGTGGCGCCATGTCGCGGATGGAGACCCCCTGATGTGCGTAAATAGTGGAAACCCCTCAATTCTAACTCCAACCCTAACCCCAACACACCCCTAACCCCAACCCTAACCCCTACACACCCTTAACCCTAATACAAACCCTAACCATAACCCTAACCCCAACACAACCCTAACCCTAATCCCAACCCTAACCCCAAAACACCCCTAACACTTATCCTAACTCTAACCCTAACCACAAACCTAACCCTAATCCCAACCCTAACCCTAATTCCAACCCTAACCCTAATTCCAACCCTTACCCTAGTTCTAACCCTAACCCTAAGGCTGGGTTCATATTGCGTTTTACCAGCCCGTTCAACACGTAGCGTTGACGGGCTGGTAACGGTATAGCATAACGCAATCACGTTATGCTATACCCGCTAGTGCAGAGGAATCAGCGATGATTCATCTGTGCTAGCGGTGACGGAGCCCAGACGCTGCAGCCTGCGTCCAAGGCTCCGTCACTGAATGACGACACGTCGCGAATGCATGCCGCTTCACGGCATGCGTTGCGATGCGCACACAAATGGGGTGAATGGCAGCGTTAACGGACTGCGTTACACCGTGTTATACCGCAGTGAAACGCAGTCCATCTAACGGACTGCCATAATGCAATATGAACCCAGCCTAACTTTGAGGCCCCGTGCACACGTTGCGGATTCACTTGCGGATTTTTCTAAAATCCGCAGGGTAAAATGACCTGCCTTTTACCTGCGTATTTAGCGCGGATTTACTGCGGTTTTGCTGCGGTTTTTCCCTGAGGTTTTACACCTATAATGGAATAGGTGTAAAATCGCTGCGGAATCCGCACAAAGAATTGACATGCTGCGGATTTAAAACCGCAGCAAATCTGCGCTGAAAAATCTGCAGCATGTGCACAGCGTTTTTTTTTACCATTTATTTGCATTGTACTGTACATGGTTTCTGGATCTGCTGTGGATCCGCAGCGTGAAATCCGCTGTGGATCCGCAGCAAAATCCGCTGCTGATCCGCAGCAAAATCTGCTGCAGATCCGCAGCAAAATCTGCTGCGGATCCACAGCAAAATCCGCTGCGGATCCGCAACAAAATCCGCTGCTGATCCGCAGCAAAATCCGCTGCTGATCCGCAGCAAAATCTGCTGCAGATCCGCAGCAAAATCTGCTGCGGATCCACAGCAAAATCCACTGCGGATCCGCAACAAAATCCGCTGCTGATCCGCAGCAAAATCCGCTGCGGATCCACAGCAAAATCCGCAACGTGTGCACAGAGCCTAATGGGAAAAAAAAAAAAATTCTTTATTATTTGTCCCTACCTATGACAGGGGGGTTCACTTACTTTTTTTTATTTTGATCACTGTGACAGTTTATCACAGTGATCAAAATAAATTTCTTGACTCTGCAGGGCGCACTGCGCATGCGCCGGCCGGCGGGCGCACTGCGCATGCGCCCGCCATTTTCCAAGATGGCGGCGCCCATGAAGAATCCCGGGCAGCCGCCAGGACGGATCCAGGGACATCGGTGGACTGGGAGAGGTGAGTATGGGGGTCGGAAGGTGAGGGGCATGGATCGGAAGGTGGGGGCAGCGGAGGCCAGGACGAGGGGAGCTGTTAGTGACGGCGGTGTTCAATCACCGCCATCTTTCGGTGGCGACGGCCGATCGCCGCCGTGACTCGATGTGGGGGGGGTCAGATCGCTGTCTCCAGCCATGGCCGATGCTATTGCAGCATCGGCCATGGCTGGATTGTAATATTTCACCAGTTTCACTTTTAACAGCCAATCAGAGTGATCGTGGCCATGGGGGGTTAAGCCAACCCCCCTGTGGTGAAGCACAAAGGGTCTTGTGCCTGCGGGTCGGGTGACCTTTCAGTGACCCCGGTCACTCGACCCGCAGGAACGCGATCCTTTCATGACGCCACATAGGCGTCACAGGTCGGATTGACACTGACTTTCATGACGCCTACGTGGCGTCACAGGTCGGGAAGGGGTTAAGTTGTCTCCATATTGACCGTGCCAATCGGAGTAAGGGTAATAATCCAGAGATATTAGGTTTGACTATTTCTAGAAACCTCAACAAACAGTCAGTCCTTGCAGCGTGAGCCAAATGACTCTCCGAGTTAGGCAAATAATTATTAGGCATCCATCTACTCAGAGCTTTGATCTGCCCGGCCAAGTAATATAGAAAGAAATCCGGCAGTGCAGCCACACCCGTTTGTTTAGACCTGTGTAAGGTAGACAGTTTGAGTTTAGGTCTAGTCTTTCCCCATATAAAGGATGAAATTAATGAATTAAGTCCTGAAAAAAATAGTTTTAGGGATCAGTACTGCACTATGTTGGAGGGAATAACTGAGTTTGGGGAGTAGGATCATTTTAATCAAATTAATACGTCCGGAGACAGATAATGGTAATTTACTCCAGATAGCAAATTTAAGTTTAACAAGATCTATTAATGGGAGAATATTCATTTTAAATCTAGGCTACTATATTTTGAAATATTTATTCCCAGATACTTAAAACTAGTTACGACAGGTAATGGGGATAACCTTTCAAGATGATCCATTGGACCCAGGGAGAGAGGCATCAGGGCGGACTTATCCCAATTTATGTATAATCCAGAATAATTACTAAATATATCTATAGTATCAATCACATGGGGTAATGTTTTTTCCGCTTTGTCCATAAATATCACCATGTCGTCGGCATATAAGCCAATGGTATCCAATCGGTCCGCTATTTCTATACCTTTAATGACAGGAGTTGATCTTATGCGAATAGCAAGTGCTTCAATTGCAAGTGCAACAAGCCGGGGAGAGGGGCATCCTTGGCGCGTTCCTCTCGCTAAGGAGAATGATTTGGATACAGAGTTATTTATTATTATTCGAGCTTTGGGTTTCGTATACATTACACATATCCTTTTCCTAAATTTGGGACCGAATTCATATTTTTGTAAGCATGCAGATAAAAAGGACCACTCGAGAGAGTCGAGGGCCTTAGCCGCGTCCAACGAAGCCAAGGCCCATTCGTTATCTGGCACTAGGGAGCTGTACTGGACCACTGATTGAACTCTCCTAATGTTAATGGATGTACTTTTCCCGGGCATGAAACCGGTCTGATCTGGATGTATTATTTCCAATGTCACCGAATTCAATCTAGTGGCCAGGATTTTAGTGAAGATTTTATAGTCCACATTTACAAGCGATATGGGACGGTATGATCCACATTCGAAGGGATCTTTTCCTCCTTCCTAAGCACTATTATATTTGCCTCATAAAAAGAGTCTGGTAGAGAGCCCCCCTCCCATGCCTCCTGAAACACCCTCAGAAGGAGTGGTGCCAGAACATCTCGGTATTTCCTGTACATTTCTATGGGAAATCCATCCGGCACAGGCACCTACCCAGAGGCCATATCCGCCATGGCTTCATGTATTTCCTCTATTGTAAAGTCTGCATCTAGAAAGGCTTGTTGGGCGGGACTCAATGTGGGAAATTTTACATCTGATATATATTTGAGGCAGTCCAAGGTGCTAAAACCCCCTCTGGAGCTATATAGTGTTTTATAATATTCATGGAAACTTTGAAGTATATTATCTGTTGAGGTCGCAATCGATTTATCTGGTTTCCTAATTTGAAGTATAGTATTAGACGTGTTATGTTGGCGCACCATAAATGCTAATAACTTACTGGACTGGTTTCCAATTCGAATATGATTGACGAGTAAAGAATAATTTACGCTTGGATTTGGTATCCATATATTGAGTGTACAATCTATGGGAGCTTAGCCATTCATTTCTACTTTCATTTGTTTGATTGGCTATATATTTTGCTTCTGAATCACTCAATCGTTTTTCCATTTCCTCATCTTCCCTGGATGTCTTCCGGTTAACATAAGAAATTGTGGAAGATAAGCATCCCCTTAGATACGCTTTAAGGGTATACCCAAAATAAATTAATATCTTGGGTTCCGGGTGGAGGAAATAAAGCAGTCTAATTGGTCTAAAGTTCTATCATCGGGCCTATCAGTTTCAGCCAAAATGGGTTCAGCTTCCAAAACAAATTACGATTCCTTGAGCAAATCCAAGCGTAAGTATTATAGGGCTATGATCTGAGACACCTTATTCCCATGTTCCACACCTGTCACCCACGTTGTCAAACTGCTGGAACCAAAGATATAGTCTATACGAGATAGAGTGCGTCTAATGGATGAGTGACATGTATATTCTCTCACGTCAGGGTGACGTACTCTCCATAAGTCCAACCAACCACTGCCCTCAATGAGCAGTGATAGCGGAGACGGAGAGCAGGCCGTCCCGGATACTCCACCATCTAGTCTAAGTCTATCCAGATCATTGTTCATGACTAAGTTAAAATCTCCCATGCATATAACTAGTGCATCTGGATCATTTAAAGCGAAGCTTACCGCCTTTCTGACAATTGATATATTAGCTGGGGTGGGTTATAAATACACATTATGACGTAATCTTTCAAATCTATCAACGCATGCACAAAAACAAAGCGCCCTTCAGGGTCTTTCCGAGCTTCCTTGATCTCCCATCTAGTGTCCTTATGAATTAACAGAGAAACCCTCTAGAGTAGCTGGTGTGAAACGCATGTATGGACCATTGTACCCATGGTTTCTGCACGTAACGGGCCGAATCTCTAGTCAAGTGTGTTTCAACCAGGCCACAATGTGCGGGCGGTGACGTTTAATCTGGAAAAAACCTTAATTCTTTTTCGGGGAGACCCAAGACCTCTCACATTCCAGGTCATGCATATTAATTCAGACCCCATAGTCCTTTGTACTGGTGTGGTATACAGTGTCGCACAAATTGAACCCTACAGGCATTATAATGAATATTCTGGCAGCAGTACCTACATAAACTTCAATTAACATTAGTATAGTAAAGGAAAACAAATTAACGTTCAAAGAGGAGCATAGTCCTAAGCTCCTCTAAACAAAAACGAAAAAGATCTCAAGAGTGGAGGAGCCAAATTTTTTGCTCCTAGTGTGAGGTGAACAAGGGATACCCTCACTGAAAACAGCTTCCGGTACTGTTGTTAAAGTGGGACGCTAGTGGAGAAAGCTCCATTTTATAGCTGGCAGAAGAGTTTCGAACATCCGTATACAGGTCATGACTCCTTTCAACAAGATCCCAGATGGGTCTGTAGCCATTCTGATGCCCCAGCCGGATCTGTGAAAAATACAGAAGAACCGTCATGGACAATCCGAAGACGAGCTGGGTAAATCATGGAGTATGGAATATTCTTTCCTTGAAGTTGCCTTTTGACTTCCATAAATTGTGCCCTCTGCTTCTGGAGTTCCATAGAAAAATCAGGGAATATTGAGATTGTGGCGCTGTTAAATTTGATGGGGCTTTTTTGCCGTGCCATGCGCAATAAAGGACAATTAAGGAGTCTCGCCAGGAAGGGTCTAGGTGGGGCTCCCGGAGGAAGCGATTTTGTAGGGACTCTATGAGCCCAGAGAATGTAGAGGAGAGTTCGTCACCCAGAGTGTCCTTAAGTCAATTCTCGAGGAACTGCTCGGGTTGCTGACCTTCCGACCTCTCCGGTAAACCGATTATGCGAATGTTGTTACGTCGCAGCCTGTTTTCCAGGTCATCCGCCTTTTGCCTCCAAGCATTCATAGAGCCAGACACTTTGGTTAATTTGGCCTCCATGGGTGGAAGAGCATCTTCTAAGTTAGACGTTCTCGTCTCCTCCGTAATGCGCCCCCTCATGGTCTGCATATCATGTCGGAGACGCCCTACCTCAGAGTGCACGTCTTCTATTTTTTTCGGTCAAAGACGTTCTGGTCAGGAAATGGCCTGCATTAACTGCTCGGATACCTGCCTTAGAGTCAGATCCTCAGTGACGCCACTTTCCACATTATCAGAGGATGGGCTTTTACGTTGATCTCCAGTTTTGGAGTTATTTTGAGAGAACGAGCACTATCAGACGGGACGGGCCTTGCAAATTCCTTTAACTTGTCCGCCGCGCTTGACCCCCTTGAGCGATTCATGATCAATAGCAATGTAGTATGGCAGGTTCAACAGCTATACAATAAGAAAGTCCCCTCATCCAGGAGTAACAGCACCACTATTGGGCTATATATGATATGGATGTGTCTGTTATGCAGATAGCCGTAAGGAATTCTCTTAATTCCAAGCCAATAGTGACGCGATGTAGTAATTTAGCCACAACGTAACAGCGAGATCTTCTCCTCCAGAAGCAGAAGCGTTACTGCATATGAGTATATATATATATATATATATATATATATATATATATCCCCGGCTTCGTATAGGGATATAGACGGCCACAGATAGTTTATTAAAACGATTTGCTAATTGTTGCAGTGGGATAGAGGCACCATATAAGTTCTGTGGGTCAGGCTGAGTTGCTGCGTCACGGCACTTATGGGGCAGCGGCAAGTAGTCAGAGATCCCAAGATGGTGGAGGAGGCACAGGAAGCAGGGGAAGCTAGGTTGTTAGTAAGGGAGCGCAGGGCTCATTTTTCAGAGCTCACACTGCGTCTCCCAACGGTACCTCCAGCAAGATGATCGCTCCTCTCCAGCTGCTCCCTTGCGACTGCGACTCCCGCTCGTGCGCTCATGCGTCCTTCCTGTTGGACCGCACAGTAAGATGGCCGCCGCCTTCCCCAGGCCCTGCGTTCCCGCGGCTCCTTCTTCTGCGTCCCACTGACAGGGACAGCGCAGCGCGACCCCCGAATACCGGATGGCACCTGGGAGCTGGGGGAGTGCAACGGATGCCGGTCGGTACCGGTCATAGATGATGGGCCCAGGATAAATTGCAGGATAACGAGGAGCTCTGCCACAGCGCGTCCTTCTCGCTCTGCTACATCTCCCCACACACACGGATATTTTGATGCAAGGAAATCGCATACTCGCATTGCACACGGATGACATACGGAACACTGTTCAGGGAACTTTTGTGCGATTCTCGTTCGTGAAAAACGGACCGATTTTTTTATACGTTGTGTGTAACTCCAGCCAAATACTGACTACCGCCCAAAATATTCACTAAATACTGTCAGAAATAGACTAAGTACCGCCTGAAATACTGAGTAACATACTGACTACCGCTGAAAATACTGACTATATGCCACCTGACATGTGGATATAAATACTGACTAACACACTGACAGAAATACTGACTTAAGTACCGCCCAAAGTAATGGTAAATTCCACCGTGAAAATTTTTTTCCACAAAAATGTTGGTTTTGCCTCAAATTTTTCATTTTCATAAGGGTAATGGGAGCAAAATGGATCATACAATTTGTTGTGCAATTTTCCAGAAAGGAGGGAGCGCCATATTGGAGTTCAAATTTTGCTGGCATGAGGGTGCCATGTCTCATTGGCAGAGCCCCTGAGGTGCCAAAACAGCAGAACCCCCCATAAGTGACCCCATATTAGAAACTACACCACTCAATGAATCCATTTAGGGGTGCAGTGATCATATTGACACCACATGAACCCCACAGAAATTTATACCATTGGGTGGTGAAAAAAAAATAATTACATTTTTATCAAAAAATGTTTTTTAGCTCCAACATTTTTTTTTTTCTAAGGCTAATAGGACAAAATGTACCTTTCGGTTTGTTGTGCAATTTCTCCTGAGTACGCAAATACCCTGCATGTAATCAATAAATAATTTTGAGGCAAAGTGCAAAGCTCAGAAGGGAAGGAGCGCCATACTATAGTGCAGATTTTACTGTTATGGTTTGTGGGTGCCATGACCCACTGGGAGAGCCACTGAGGTACCAGAATAGCAGAACCTCCCCATAAGTGACCCCATTTTACAAAATGTACCTCTCAATGAATTCATCTGGGGGTACAGTGATCTTATTGACACCACGGATGTGTCACAGAATTTTATACCATTGGGCAGTGAAGAAAAAATAATTATCGTATATACTCGTGTATAAACCGAGATTTTCAGCCCATTTTTTAGGGCTGAAAGTCCCCCTCTCGGCTTATACGCGGGTCATATACGGGAGTCGGCGGGGGAGGGGGAGCGGGGGTGTTGGATCATACTCACCCCTCCGCTGGCGCGGTCTCTGCAGCCCCCCTGCTTCTCCCACGATCTCCAGCTCCTTCCTGCAGCGGTCACATGGCACCGCTCATTAAAGTCATGAATATGCACATATTCATGACTTTAATGAGCGTTACCTGTTGTGAATGGGTTTGAGATGAGTTCTGAGCAGAGGCTCCCTCTGGTGGTTACAAGCGGTACTAGTGAAGATTGTGAGGACTGGGAATCAGGTGTTACTGACTGGTCTTATATAAGGGAGTCATTTTCCCATCAGGGTTGCCGGTGATCAATTGTTCTGGTCTGAATCCTTCTTTCCAGTTTCCCTTGTAGCCTGCTGTGTCGTGTCTGCATCTCCTGCTACCAGATAAGAATTTTTCTTCTTTTGTGTTTTTGCTATATTTTTGCATTTTTACCTGCACTCCTCAGCTACCGAAACATAACAGTATCACCGGCCCATAAATTGTATGGTACTCACAGAAGGGAAAAAATATTGTGAAGGAAGAAAGGTTGTCAGAGTTGTCAGAGATATTTTTCTGTTTGTTGCATTTTTTTTTTTCCCTCTGTATCTCTGGGTGCTGGGGAGGATTTTTTCTCCCAATGGAGTTTGCACAGTTGTCTGGCCGTGTGGATCAGCTTGCCACTGAGGTTCAGAGTATTGCTGCATATCTTGCTAGGTTGCCTGTTGTGGAACCTAGGATTCCCATGCCAGATTTGTTTTTAGGGGATCGAGCTAAGTTTCAGAATTTCAAAAATAATTGTAAATTGTTTTTTGCCTTAAAATCTAAGTCCTCAGGAAACGCAGCGCAGCGGGTTCAAATTATCATCTCTCTCCTGCGCGGCGATCCTCAGGATTGGGCTTTTTCCCTGACACCTGGGGATCCTGTTTTGAGTGATGTTGATGCATTTTTTCAGGCTTTGGGGTTATTGTACGATGAGCCTAATGTCACTGATCAAGCTGAAAAAGCCTTGTTGGCATTAAATCAGGGGCTTGATGACGCTGAGTTGTACTGTCAGAGATTCCGTAGGTGGGCAGTCCTGACCAAATGGAATGACGACGCTTTGGCGGCCCTTTTCCGGAAGGGTCTGTCGGATAATGTAAAGGATGTTATGGTGGGATTCCCTGTCCCCTCTGGTCTCAATGATTCTATGTCATTAGCGATTCAAATTGACAGACGTTTGCGTGAGCGGAGAAGTATGCGTGGAGTGGTGTTGCCTTGTGAGCCAGCTCCTGAAACCATGCAGTGTGATAGAGTGGTGTCTGGGGCACAGCGTCATGAGTTTCGAAAGCGCAATGGGTTATGTTTCTACTGTGGTGATGCCTCTCATGCTATTTCAGTCTGCCCTAAGCGGGGAAGACGTTTTGCACGCTCAGTTGTCTTGGGTAGTGTTCAGACTAAGTTTTTATTAACTGTCACTCTGATATGCTCTCTGTCCTCATTTTCTGCTCAGGCTTTCGTTGATTCTGGAGCAGCTATTAACCTGATGGATTATGATTTCGCTAAACGTTGTGGGTTTCCCTTGATACCCCTACAGAAGTCTATTCCCCTACTGGGGATCGATTCTACCCCTTTGGCTGAGAATAAACCCCAGTTTTCTACTCAGGTGATAATGAGGGTTGAACCTGATCACCAGGAGTGCTGCAAATTTTTGGTTCTATATAATCTGCATGACATTATCGTGCTGGGTTTCCCTTGGTTACAGTCTCATAATCCTGTTTTGGATTGGAAATCTGTGTCTGTAACCAGTTGGGGCTGCCAATGTGTTAATACCAACACTCCTGTTTTTTCTGCCTCCCCCCAGGCTCAGGATGTTCCTGACTTTTTGTTTGATTTTTCTGATGTGTTTAGCGAAAGTAAATCTGCATCCTTACCTCCCCATAGGAGCTATGACTGCGCTATTGAATTAGTGCCGGGTAGTAAATTCCCTAAAGGTCGCCTTTTTAACTTTCTGTACCTGAACATGACGCTATGCGGTCTTATATCAAGGAATCATTGGAGAAGGGTCATATCAGACCATCCTCTTCACCCTTAGGTGCCGGTTTTTTCTTTGTGGCCAAAAAAGATGGCCGTGTATTGATTATCGTCTCTTGAACAATATTACTGTGAAATATCAATACCCGTTACCCTTGATTTCTGACCTGTTTTCCAGGGTGAAAAACGCTACTTGGTTTACCAAGCTTGACCTCAGGGGGGCGTATAACCTTATTCGCATTAAGCACGGGGATGAATGGAAGACGGCATTCAATACCCCCGAAGGGCATTTTGAGTACCTAGTGATGCCCTTTGGGCTCACTAATGCTCCTTCCGTCTTCCAGTCCTTCATGAATGACATTTTCAGGGATTTTGTGGATAAATTTCTGATTGTTTATTTGGATGATATCTTGATTTTTTCTAATGACTGGGACTCTCATGTGAAACATGTTCGAACTGTATTCCAGATTTTGAGAGAGAATGCTCTGTATGTGAAGGGATCAAAGTGTCTTTTTGGCGTACAGAAGATCTCATTTCTGGATTCATTTTGTCCCCATCTGTTATTGAAATGGACCCGGTCAAGGTTCAGGCCATCTGTGATTGGGTCCAACCTACTTCATTAAAGGCTCTTCAGAGATTTTTGGGTTTTGCCAATTTTTATCGTAAATTTATTGGTAATTTCTCGGTTATTGTTAAACCATTAACTGATTTGACCAGAAAGGGTTCTGATGTGGTGAATTGGCCTCCTGAGGCAGTCTCTGCATTTCAGGAACTTAAGCAGAGATTCACTTCTGCTCCTGTTCTACGGCAGCCTGATGTTTCTCTGCCATTTCAGGTGGAGGTTGATGCCTCTGAAATTGGGGCAGGTGCCGTTTTGTCCCAAAAAGATCCAGAGACCTCTAAAAGTAACCCTTGTGCCTTTTTCTCTCGAAAATTTTCTCCTACTGAACGTAATTATGACGTGGGTAATCGGGAGTTATTGGCCATGAAGTGGGCTTTTGAAGAGTGGAGACATTGGCTGGAGGGAGCCAAACATCAGGTGGTGGTCCTTACGGACCATAAGAATCTGGTCTATCTGGAATCTGCCAAGCGACTCAATCCTAGACAGGCCAGGTGGGCCTTGTTTTTCACACGTTTTAATTTTGTGGTTTCCTTTCTTCCTGGCACTAAGAATGTTAAGGCGGATGCCCTCTCGAGGAGTTTCCTTGCGGACTCTCCTGAGTTATCTGATCCTTCTGTTATTTTGAAGGAGGGTGTAGTTCTTTCCGCCATCTCGCCCAATTTGAGACTTGCTCTGGAGGGGTATCAGGAGGATAGGCCCGAGCGCTGCCCTGTTGGAAAATTGTTTGTCCCGGACCAATGGAAAAAGAGTGTGATGTCTGAGATTCATTGTTCCGCATTGGCTGGGCATCCCGGAATTTTTGGTACCAGAGACTTGGTTAGTCGGTCCTTGTGGTGGCCTACCTTGTCTCCGATGTCAGGGAATTTGTGCAGTCCTGCGGGACTTGCTCTCGCTCCAAGCCTTGCTCTCGCTCTAGTGGTTTGTTGATGCCATTGCCTGTGCCCAAGAGACCATGGACCCATATCTCTATGGATTTCATTTCCGATCTTCCTGTTTCTCAGAGAATGACCACCATCTGGGTAATTTGTGATAGGTTTTCCAAAATGATACATCTTGTGCCATTACCTAAGTTGCCTTCCTCCTCTAAATTGGTGCCGTTGTTCCTTCAGCACGTGGTTCGTTTACACGGCATTCCTGAGAACATTGTGTCTGACAGAGGAGTCCAGTTTGTTTCCAGATTTTGGAGGACTTTTTGTTCTAAACTGGGTGTTCAATTGTCTTTCTCCTCGGCATTTCATCCTCAGACCAATGGTCAAACTGAGAGAACAAACCAGACATTGGAGACTTATCTAAGATGCTTTGTGTCTGCTGATCAGGATGACTGGGTCTCTTTTTTGCCTTTGGCTGAGTTTGCTCTTAATAATAGGGCTAGCTCTGCCACTTTGATGTCTCCGTTTTTCTGTAATTCTGGGTTTCACCCTCGATTTTCTTCAGGACAGACAGAAGCTTCTGTCTGTCCAGGTGTTGACTCTGTTGTTGAGCGTATGCAACAGATTTGGGACCAGGTAGTGGAGAGGTTGTCCCTCTCTCAGGAGAAGGCCCAGCGGTTTGCTAACCGGCATAGGACTGATGGTCCTCGGTTTAAAGTGGGGGACTTGGTCTGGTTGTCCTCAAAGAATATTCCTATGAGAGTAGCATCTCCTAAATTTAAGCCTAGGTTCATTGGACCTTATAAGATCATGGAGATTATTAATCCTGTTTCTTTTCGTTTGCTTCTTCCAGGGACATTTAAGATCCATAACGTGTTCCACAAGTCCTTGTTGAAGAGGTTTGTTGAGCCAGTGGTTCCTGCTGCTGTGCCTCCTGACCCTGTTTTGGTTGAGGGCAATCTGGAGTATGTGGTTGAGAAAATATTGGATTCTCGTTTTTCTAGACGAAGACTCCAGTATTTGGTTAAATGGAGAGGTTATGGTCAGGAAGACAATTCTTGGGTGTTTGCTTCGGACATCCATGCTAGGAGACTTATCCGTGCGTATCATAGAACTCATCCTGACCGACCTGGTTGCTCAAATGAGGGTTCGGTGACCCCTCCTCAAGGGGGGGTACTGTTGTGAATGGGTTTGAGATGAGTTCTGAGCAGAGGCTCCCTCTGGTGGTTACAAGCGGTACTAGTGAAGATTGTGAGGACTGGGAATCAGGTGTTACTGACTGGTCTTATATAAGGGAGTCATTTTCCCATCAGGGTTGCCGGTGATCAATTGTTCTGGTCTGAATCCTTCTTTCCAGTTTCCCTTGTAGCCTGCTGTGTCGTGTCTGCATCTCCTGCTACCAGATAAGAATTTTTCTTCTTTTGTGTTTTTGCTATATTTTTGCATTTTTACCTGCACTCCTCAGCTACCGAAACATAACAGTTACCATGTGACCGCTGTAGGCCTGAAGCGCTGCGGAGAGCGCCGGGAGAAGAGGAGAGGCTGCAGAGACCACTCCGGCGGAGGGGTGAGTATAGCGATATTTACCTGTCCCGTTCCACTGCTGCGCGCTGCTCCTCTGGCTGTGAATAATCAGGCAGAGGGCGCGATGACGTAGATAGTGCGCGCCGCGCCCCCTGCCTGATCATTCACTGCCGTGGACACGGAAGAGGGAGCAGCGGTGGAGAGAGGACAGGTAAATATCTCAGGTGCCGGGGTCCTGAGCGAGCGGTGACACCGGCACCTGTCCCCCAGCGACGAGAGGTGAGTATGTCATTTTTTTTGCAGCAGCATAAGGGATGTATACTATGGGGCATAATTGTGCAGCATATGGGGGCATAATCTGTGGAACATATGGGGGCATAATCTGGAGCATATGGGGGCATAATCTGTGGAACATATGGGAGCATAATCTGGAGCATATGGGGGCATAATCTGGAGCATATGGGGGCATAATCTGGAGCATATGGGCATAATCTGTGGAATGTATGGGGGCATCATTGTGCAGCATATGGGGGCATAATCTGTGGAATATATGGGGGCATAATCTCTGGAGCATATTGGGCATAATCTGGAACATATGGGGGCATAATCTGTGGAGCAACTGGGGGCATAATCTCTGGAGCATATTGGGTATAATCTGGAACATATGGGGGCATAACCTGTGGAGCATATGGGGGCATAATCTGTGGAGCATATTGGGCATAATCTGTGCAGCATATGGGGGCATAATCATTTTTCACCCTAGGTTTATACGCGAGTCAATAAGTTTTCCCAGTTTTTTTGTGGCAAAATTAGGGGATCGGCTTATACACGGGTCGGGTTATACATGAGTATATACGGTACATTTTTAACCGCAAAAATTTTGTGTTAGCCCCCGATTTTACATTTTCACAAAGGGAAATGGGTAAAAATGGCACCAAAATGTGTCCCACAATTTCTGTTGAACGTGGCAATAGCCCATATGTGTCTGTACAGTACTGCTTAGCCATATGGCGAGACTTGGGAGGAACAGATCGCTGTTTGCCTCCTGAAATGCAGATTTTCCTTGAATAGTTTACATACTCCATATACAGAGTCCCTAAGTGCTAAAAGAGCAGAATTATCCCCCTCAAATAACCCCATTTTGGAGATTATACCCCTTTGGGAATTTATATACAGGTGTGATGATTTGACTCCATGGGTGTTTTTCAGAAACAAGCAGCAGTGAATGTTGCCGAGTAAAAAGAGCAAATCTGCTATTGTAGTTCCCAGTACGTTGTAGTAACCAGTATATGATAGTTCCCAGTACATTGTAGTCACCAGTACATTGCTGAGTGTAAATTGCAAATCTGCTATTGTAGTTCCCAGTACGTTGTAGTAACCAGTATATGATAGTTCCCAGTACATTGTAGTCACCAGTACATTGCTGAGTGTAAATTGCAAATCTGCTATTGTAGTGCCCAGTACATAGTAGTGCCCGTATGATATAGTGCCCATACATTGTGCCCAGTTCGTGCTTCTGGAGACATGCACCTGTAAATTAAGCGGGCTCTACAGAAATGCCAAACGTGTGGACACTTAATAGGGTTTAGGCACACTATGGGCCTCAGAAGGGAGGGGGCATTTGGATTTGGCAGCCCAGAATTCACTGAATTTCTATTAGGTGTTCAGGACCAATAGCTCTTTTAGACAGCTTTTGTACTACCAGTAACGTGGAAGACCCTATATTTTCGTTAACCCCTCTCTGCCATCAGACGTACTATTCCGTCCATGTGACCCTGGACCTAATTCCCATGGACGGAATAGTACGTCATGGGCGATCAGCTGCGCTCCCAGGGGGAGCGTAGCTGATCGCCGCCGGGTGTCAGCTGTATATCACAGCTGACACCCAGCACTATGTGTCAGGAGCGGTCACGGACCGCTCCCGGCACATTAACCCCTAGCACACCGCGATCAAACATGATCGCGGTGTGCCCGGGTCACAGGGGAGGATCGCGCAGGGTGGGGGCTCCCTGCGCGCCCCCCTGAGACCCTCAGAGCAGCGCGATGTGTCACGCTGTTCCGAGGGTCCGTCCTCCCTCCAGGTCCCCAGATCCAAGATGGCGCCGGGGTTCTGCAGGGAGGCGGCTTCCTCAGTGACTGCTGAGAGCAGGCGCAGAGGAAGCCTGCAGCGATGCCAGAGCGATCGCTGGTGTGACAGAGTGCTGTGCACACTGTCACACCAGCGATCTGATAAAATACAGTGATGTCCCACCCTGGGACAAAGTAAAAAAGTAAAAAAATAAAAATAAAAAGTGGTAAAAAAAATCATAAAAAAAAATATATATATTCCCCAATAAATTCATTTCTTCCTGTAAATAAACAAAACAATAAAAGTACACATATTTGGTATCGCCGTAACGACCCCCCCTATAAAACTGTCCCACTAGTTAACCCCTTTAGTGAACCCCTTAAAAAAAAAAAACTAAGCAAAAAATCAATGCTTTATCATCATACCGCCGAACAAAAAGTGGAATAACACGCGATCAAAAAGACCGATATAAATAAACATGGTACCGCTGAAAACGTCATCTTGTCCCGCAAAAAACGAGCCATCATACAGCATCATCAGCGAAAAAATAAAAAAGTTATAGCTCGCAGAATAAAGCGATGCAAAAATAATGATTTTTTATATAAAATTGTTTTTATTCTATAAAAGCGCCAAAACATAAAAAAATGATATAAATGAGGTATCGCCATAATCGTACTGATCCGAAGAATAAAAGTGCTTTATCAATTTTACCACACGCGGAACGGTATAAACGCCTCCCCCAAAAGAAATTCATGAATTGCTGATTTTTGTTCATTCTAACCTCCCAAAAATCTAAATAAAAAGCGATCAAAAAATGTCACGTGCTCAAAAATGGTACCAATAGAAACGTCACCTCGTCCCGCAAAAAATAAGACCTCACATGACTCTGTGGGCCAAAATATGCAAAAATTATAGCTCTCAAAATGTGGTGATGCAAAAAACTACTTTTTGCAATAAAAAGCGTCTTTTAGCGTGACAGCTGCCAATCACAAAAACCCGCTATAAATAGTAAATCAAACCCCCCTTTATCACCCCCTTAGTTAGGGAAAAATAATAAAATTAAAAAAATGTATTTATTTCCATTTTCCCATTAGGGTTAGGGTTGCGGCTAAAGTTAGGGTTAGGATTGGCGCTAAAGTTAGTATTAGGGTTATGGTTGGGATTAGGGTTAGGGGTGTGTTAGGGTTAGGTTTGTGGTTAGGGTTGGGACTAGGTTAGGGGTGTGTTGGGGTTAGGGTTGGAGTTAGAATTGGGGGGTTTCTGCTGTTTAGGCACATCAGGGGCTCTCCAAATGTGACATGGCGTCTGATCTCAATTCCAGCCAATTCTGCGTTGAAAAAGTCAAACGGTACTCCTTCACTTCTAAGCTCTGCCATGCGCCCAAACAGTAGTTTACCCCCGCATATGGGGTATCAGCGTACTCTGGACCACAAGAGTTCTTGTGCAATTTGTCCTATTTCTTTTGTTACCCTTTGGAAAATAAAAAACTGGGGGGGACAAAATCATTTTTGTAAAAAAAAAATGATTTTTTTTTGTTTTTACGGCTGTATGTTATAAATTTTCTGTGAAGCACTTGGGGCTTCATAGCGCTCACCACACTTCTAGATAAGTTCCTTGTGGGGTCTATTTTCCAAAATGGAGTCACTTGTGGGGGGTTTCCACTGTTTAGGCGTATCAGGGGCTCTCCAAATGCGACATGACGCCCCCAGACCATTCCATCAAAGTCTGCAATCCAAAACGTCACTACTTCCCTTCCGAGCCCAGACGTGCACCCATACAGTCGTTTTCTCACACATGTTGGGTATCAGCGTACTCAGGACAAATTGGACAACAACTTTTGGGGTCCAATTTCTCCTGTTACCCTTGTGAAAATAAAATAATGGGGGCGAAAAAATCATTTTTGTAAAAAAAAAAAAGGATTTTTTATTTTAACGGCTGTACGTTATAAACTTCTGGGAAGCACTTCGGGGTTCAAAGTGCTCACCACACATCTAGATAAGTTCCTTGTGGGGTCTATTTTCCAAAATTGGGTCACTTGTGGGGGGTTTCCACTGTTTAGGCACATCAGGGGCTCTCCAAATGCGACATGACGCCCCCAGACCATTCCATCAAAGTCTGCAATCCAAAACGTCACTACTTCCCTTCCGAGCCCCGACGTGCGCCCATACAGTAGTTTACTCCCACATATTGGGTATCAGCGTACTCAGGACAAATTGGACAACAACTTTTGAGGTCCAATTTCTCCTGTTACCCTTGTGAAAATAAAATGTTGTGGGCGAAAAAATCATTTTTGTAAAAAAAAAAAAAAAATTTTTATTTTACGGCTGTAGGTTATAAACTTCTGTGAAGCACTTTGGGATCAAAGTGCTTACCACACATCTAGATAAGTTCCTTGAGGGGTCTAGTTTCCAAAATGGTGTCATTTGTGGGGGTTTCCACTGTTTAGGCAGATCAGGAGCTCTCCAAACACGACATGGCATCCAGCCAATTCTGCGTTGAAAAAGTCAAACGGCGCTCCTTCCCTTTCAAACTCTGCCATGCACCCAAACAGTGGTTTACCCCAACATATGGGTATCAGCGTACTCAGGACAAATTGCACAATAACTTTTGGAGTCTTGTTACCCTTGGGAAAATAAAAATTGGGGTGAAAAGATCAATTTTGTGAAAAAATATGATTTTTTAATTTTACGGCTCTACGTTATAAACTTGTGTGAAGCACTTGGGGGTTCAAATTGCTCACCAAAGATCTAGATAAGTTCCTTAGGGGTCCAGTTTCCCAAATGGGGTCACTTGTGGGGGTTTCCACTGTTTAGGCACATCAGGGACTCTCCAAATGCAACATGGCGTCCAATCTCAATTCCAGCCAATTTTGGTTGGAAACAGTCAAATGGTGCTCCTTCCATTCCGAGCTCTGCCATGCGCCCAAAAAGTGGTTCCCCCCCACATATGGGGTATCAGCTTACTCAGGACAAATTGGACAACAACTTTTGAGGTCCAATTTCTCCTGTTACCTATGGGAAAATAAAAAATTAGTGACTAAGAGATAATTTTTGGGAAAAAAATAGGATTTTTTATTTTCATGCCCGGGCATTATAAACTTGTGTGAAGCACTTGGGGGTTCAAAGTGCTCACCAAAGATCTATATAAGTTCCTTAGGGAGTCTAGCTTCCAAAATGGGGTCACTTGTGGGGGTTTCCACTGTTTAGGCTCATCTGGGGCACTACAAACGGAACATGACCCCCATCAATGTTTGCATTCCAAAACGTTACTGCTTCCTTTCCAAGCCCTGCCGTGCGCCCAAACAGTTTCCCCCCACATTTAGGGTATTAGCGTACTCAGGACAAATTGGACAACAACTTTTGGGGTCCAATTTCCTTGGGAAAAATCAAAAATTTGGGACTAAAAAATCATTTTTGTGGAAAATTGTTTTTTTTTTTTTTCACACCCAGGCATTATAAACTTTTGTGAAACACTTTGGGGTTCAAAGTGCTCACAACAGATCTAGATAAGTTCCTTAGGGGGTCTAGTTTCCAAAATGGTGTCACTTGTGGGGGGTTTCCACTGTTTAGGCGCATCAGTGGCTCTCCAAACACGACATGGCGTCCAATCTCATCTCCAGCCAATTTTAGTTTGAAAAAGTCAAACGGCTCTCCTTCCCTTACGAGCTCTGCCGTGTGCCCAAACAGTGGTTTTCCCCCACATATGGGGTATTGGCGTACTCAGGAGAAATTGCACAACAACTTTATCTGCCCATTTTCTCCTTTTACCCTTGTCAAAATAAAAAAAAGTTTGTAAAAGATCATTTTTGTGGCTAAAAAGTTAAATATTAATTTTTTCCTTCCACGTTGCTTCAGCTCCTGTGAAGCACCTGAAGGGTTATTAAACTTCTTTAATGTGGTTTTGAGTACCTTGAGGGGTGCAGTTTTTAGAATGGTGTCACTTTTTGGCATTTTCTGCTATATAGACCCGTCAAAGTGACTTCAAATGTGAGGTGGTCCCTAAAAAAAATGTCTTTGTAAATTTTGTTGTAAAAATGAGAAATCACTGGTCAACTTTTAACCCTTATAATTTCCTAACAAAAAAAAATTTTGGTTCCAAAATTGAGCTGATGTAAAGTAGACATGTGGGAAATGTTATTTCTTAACTATTTTGTGTGACATATTTCTCTGTTTTAAGGGAAAAAAAATTCAAAGTTTGAAAATTGCAAAATTTTCAAAATTTTCGCCATATTTGTGTTTTTTTCAAAAATAAACGCAAGTTATATCGAAGAAATTATACTTCTAACGTGAAGTACAATATGTCACGAGAAAACAATCTCAGAATCGCGAAGATCCGTTGAAGCGTTCCAGAGTTATAACCTCATAAAGAGACAGTGGTCAGAATTGTAAAAATTGGCCCGGTCATTAACGTGCAAACCACCCTTGGGGTGAAGGGGTTAAGAGATGATGGACCTGAGTAGGGACATTTTTTTTGTGGATTAAGTTGAAGCTTTTATTGGGAACATTTTACATAACATTTTTGACCACATCTGTCTGGCGCTCTAAGCTGAGCACTTACAGGTGCTTCTCACAAAATTAGAATTTCATCAAAAAGTTAATTTGTTTCAGTTCTTCAATGCAAAAAGTGAAACTCATTATATAGAGTCATTACAAACAGAGTGATCCATTTCAAGATTTGGGGAACCATGTCATGTGCTGGTGTAGGTCCACTGTGTTTTATCAAGACCAAAGTCAGCATAGCCGTCTACCAGGAAATTTTAGAGCACTTCATGGTTCCCTCTGCCGACAAGCTTTTTGGAGATGGAAATTTCATTCTCCAGCAGGACTTGGCACCTGTCCACACTGCCAAAAGTAACAATACCTCGTTTACAAACAACAGTATCACTGTGCTTGATTGGCCCGAAAACTCGCCTGACCTTAACCCCATAGAGAATCTATGGGGTATTGTCAAGAGGAAGATGAGAGACACGAGATCCAACAATGCAGACGAGCTGAAGGCTGCTATCAAAGGAACCTGGGCTTCCATAACAACTCAGCAGTGCCACAGGCTCATTGCCTCTATGCCACGCCGCATTGATACAGTAATTGAAGCAAAAGGAGCCTCAACCAAGTAATGAGTGCATTTACTGAACATACATTTCAGTAGGCAAACATTTCGGATTTTACAATTTTTCAAGCTGGTGTTATAAAGTATTCTAATTTACTGAGAAAATGGCTTTTGGGTTTTCATTGGCTGTAAGCCATAATCATCAACATTAACAGAAATAAACACTTGAAATAGATCACTCTATGGGAGTGACATCGCGTCCATATTACATGACCTTAATGAGCGGTATTACGTCACCGCTCAGCACAGGAGAGCTGCAGGAAGCCAGGTACAACGGAGGATTGCCGGGACGTTCAGCGATGGCACGGGGAGGGGCGAGTATGATGTCCCAGCCACTGGTTCCTGCCCCGGCACCCCCTCCCCCACTGGTTTCTGCCCAATGACTCGTGTATAAGCCGAGGGGGCATTTTCAGCGCAAAAAAAGGTGCTGAAAATCTCGGCTTATACACAAGTATATACGGTGTGGTGTAATGACCCCTGATGCAGCTAGGGGGCACTGTGTATGGCCCTCGGGATATGCATGGAGGCATGTGATGGATGGACGTTATGTATCACAGAGGTAGGTGGCCCTGTGATGGAAGCCTGAGCATGTTTTGTTCAGCAGATCTACTGCTGAGAGTTTTGCTATACATTGGGAGGCTTCCAGGTGACTTGGAGAGCTGGGCGGGTCCAGTCACCTACAAACCCACCCAAGGGGCTTGTGTCTGAATACCCAAGATAAAGCCAGTATGTTTATGTGTATCAAAAGGACCTGTGGTGAGGTCATAACCATGTGACCTAACCATGTGATCCTGACCTCACCTGTGGGCGGGGTTACGGCTATGTAACTGAGTTGTGTTTGGCACCTGAGAGAGTGTGTGGGAGTCTGCCAGTGTGGACAGGCTTCCATGTGTCCAAGGCAGGACATTACAGAGCGGTCTCTGTGACTGAAGAGTGAGGCTCCAGGCAGGAGCTGAAGCATTGAAGAGTTGTATTGTATGTTACCATATGGTTTATGATGTAATAAACCTAAGGACTTTTTGCATAAGAAAAGTGTCTCCTGATTACCTCTGAAGCAGCCGAGTGAGTAAAACCTTACAACGGTATATTTTTGAGTAAAATGTAAATTGCTCTTTTATTTTATAAACTACTGACAACATGTCTCCCAATTTCCAAGCAATAAATTTTGTTTTTATTTACAGAAAATTAGAAATGGTCAATGTAACAAAAAAATGCAGTGCTTGCAGACCTCAAATACTAAGAAAACAAGATCATAATCATTTAGAAACAAGAATACTAATGTTTTAACTCAGAATAGAGTTGAGCGATACTTTCCGATATCCAAAAGTATCGGAATCTGAATGGTATCGCCGATACCCAAAAAATATCGGCGATACCCGATACCGATACCGGAAATCCAATGTAAGTCTATAGGAGCAAAATATCGGAATTAAAAAAACCCCATTCTTGCCTTGTTGGTTAATTGTACATGAAGGAAAACAACAAAGAGTAATGTACAATGTATTGGGGAAGGTTGAGGAGACATTAAAGGCATAGATGTTTAACCCAATCAAATGGAATAGCATAAATATATTTTTTTTAAAGATGTTCGGATTGACGAAGAAATTGACAATGTTGTTAACGTTTTTTCTATTTTGGCAAATATGTATATTTCACAACTTCCATGCTCTTCACCTTTTTAACTTTTGACACACTTTCTCCTTCATAATCTTCAGCAGCATCATCTTTTTCATCAAATTATTCTTCATCTTCACCTTCTTTATCTTCTTCTTAAACTTCTTGCTATTCATCTTTTTGTTAACATTACTCATATTCTTCTTATTCAACTATTATTCTTCTTCATATTGTACTTCATCTTCTTCATCATATTCTTATTTGTAACAGAGATTCCTGTACTTGTAATCTGTCAAAGTATGAATTTTTCATCCTTCCGTTCTTGCTGTCACAAAAGATTTAAATTACAACAGTATTTGTCCGTGTTCAGTTTAGCCTGCAGCAGCAGGCATTTTCCAGGGGCACCACGAGGAGGAACGGACTCACCCCCATACACTGCTTAGTCTTCTTCTGCTTATAATTTAGAGCATATATTTTGCTCTTCATTTTGGTCTTATACTTCATGTTCTTCTGCTTTTTGATCTTCTGCTTATTGTTCTTCTGTCTCTTTTTCTGTATATTGTAGTTTGTCTTAACTTTCTTTGTCCTGTTGGTGATCTTCTTCTGGGTAATCTTTTATTTCTTCTTTGTGATGGTGTTCAGGCTGGTTGGCTTGATGCTCGTCGTCCTTGTGGTCGTCATCTTCTTCGGGGTGGTCATCAGGGTCGTCGTCTTCATTGTTGGAGATCCAGAGTGATTACCCAAAAAAACATTTAAAAAATCTTCAATTTGTAAATGTAGCAGAAGGTACAAGAGCCAATGCAAGTAACGAGGACCAGCTGACTGTGCTGGAACCCGGAGGGGCAGCAGAAGGAAAAGAGCCAATGGCACAACCGAGGACCAGCTGACGTTACTGGGACACGGTTACTAAGCAGGAGGTACCTGTGCTCCAAAGCACTACCAAGGACCAGCAGACGTTGCTGGAACTCGGATACCGAGATGGAGGCACCTAGGCCAAAGGCACTGCGGAGAACCAGCTGACGGTACTGGAACCCGGAGGGGCAGCAGAAGGAAAAGAGCCAATGGCACAACCGAGGACCAGCTGACGTTACTGGGACACGGTTACTAAGCAGGAGGTACCTGTGCTCCAAAGCACTACCAAGGACCAGCAGACGTTGCTGGAACTCGGATACCGAGATGGAGGCACCTAGGCCAAAGGCACTGCGGAGAACCAGCTGACGGTACTGGAACCCGGAGGGGCAGCAGAAGGAAAAGAGCCAATGGCACAACCGAGGACCAGCTGACGTTACTGGGACACGGTTACTAAGCAGGAGGTACCTGTGCTCCAAAGCACTACCAAGGACCAGCAGACGTTGCTGGAACTCGGATACCGAGATGGAGGCACCTAGGCCAAAGGCACTGCGGAGAACCAGCTGACGGTACTGGAACCCGGAGGGGCAGCAGAAGGAAAAGAGCCAATGGCACAACCGAGGACCAGCTGACGTTACTGGGACACGGTTACTAAGCAGGAGGTACCTGTGCTCCAAAGCACTACCAAGGACCAGCAGACGTTGCTGGAACTCGGATACCGAGATGGAGGCACCTAGGCCAAAGGCACTGCGGAGAACCAGCTGACGGTACTGGAACCCGGAGGGGCAGCAGAAGGAAAAGAGCCAATGGCACAACCGAGGACCAGCTGACGTTACTGGGACACGGTTACTAAGCAGGAGGTACCTGTGCTCCAAAGCACTACCAAGGACCAGCAGACGTTGCTGGAACTCGGATACCGAGATGGAGGCACCTAGGCCAAAGGCACTGCGGAGAACCAGCTGACGGTACTGGAACCCGGAGGGGCAGCAGAAGGAAAAGAGCCAATGGCACAACCGAGGACCAGCTGACGTTACTGGGACACGGTTACTAAGCAGGAGGTACCTGTGGTCCAAAGCACTACCAAGGACCAGCAGACGTTGCTGGAACTCGGATACCGAGATGGAGGCACCTAGGCCAAAGGCACTGCGGAGAACCAGCTGATGGTACTGGAACCCGGAGGGGCAGCAGAAGGAAAAGAGTCAATGGCACAACCGAGGACCAGCTGACATTACTGAACCCCAGTAACACAGGAGCAAGTGTTGACTGTGCTAACAGCACTTCCGAGCAACAACTGGCGGTGTTGGAGCCCAGGGATGAGAAGAGAACAGGGTGGAGGCAGCAGGACTTTTTGATGTACACACAGCAGGAGAACAGCTGACATTACTGAACCCCAGTAACACAGGAGCAAATGTTGACTGTGCTAACAGCACTTCCGAGCAACAACTGGCGGTGTTGGAGCCCAGGGATGAGAAGAGAACAGGGTGGAGGCAGCAGGACTTTTTGACGTACACACAGCAGGGGAACAGCTGACATTACTGAACCCCAGTAACACAGGAGCAAGTGTTGACTGTGCTAACAGCACTTCCGAGCAACAACTGGCGGTGTTGGAGCCCAGGGTCAAGGAGGATGTTTAAATACTAGATCAAGTAATTTCCTTGTTACCTGTCAATTTTAAATGTCTATACTTTAAACAAGAGAAAGATAACCTTTACTACCATAAGATGATGATTTCATTTAAACTAATATCTAGATAAATAAAGAATTGACAAACATAAACACATACATTAACATGTTGAACAGCAATGCAAACCACAAAATAAATTAGTTAAGGAATCTGCTATACGGTTGTACATAAAAGCATACAAGTACATATCTGAATCCATTAATGATGGATAAGTAACAGTATGTACACCATTTTTATTGTATAGACAATGAATGTCTGACTTCAAAACATCATCAGCATTACAAGTTATCTGTGACATTACTAAAATGTTACATTTGCTGAATAATGTCACTAAACAGTTTATACAAAATTATACAATTTCCATCATGTAATACTCATAATATGTGGCAATAATCATTTTTATTAACAAACATAACCTTTAAAAAGTGCATAGTGCATAGTGAAAATTGCTATTTATGCCTGACTGTCGACTTGCAAGCATGACAACGGATAGATAAGGTATATATAGATGAGACTGCATAGCCACAGATGGTGAATGGCGATGTAATACTGTACCTCAATAAAGTGTGCGTCACTACTACATAATTTTTTTATGGACTGCCTTCCTGCTGAGACGCGTTGGGTAGTGAACAGTTGTGTGCAGTGTTCACTGTAGTCTGAGGTTTTCCTTTTTGGAGTGCAGATCACGCTCCAGTTAGTTCTTCAACGACTGCTGGTTGTAGTCTGCTGAGCGTGTGTCACTGGCACATCCTTGAAATTTTTCTCTAATTGTTGCTGCTCCATTCTATTACAAATAAATAAAATCTATTAGTGTGACGCGCTTCCATCCGTATACAATACATTGGTTGCAAACACTATAGAAGTACACAAAGGGGCCTTTCACACCTACTGAACAGTTGTGTGCAGTGTTCACTGCAGTCTCTGTGGAATAACCACACTTAGGCCTTATAACTTTTCAGACTTTCTTTATCAATCTACCAAGATGAAGAAGGCAGGGAGTAAGGCACGTGGTCGTGGCCGTGGAGTTTCTTCAGGGAGAGGACGTAGGGATTCTGTGGCTGCTGCGGCCCCCAGTGACACAGCATCCACCAGTTTTCCCCGTGAGCGTTCCTTTATGCGCACTTTTGTAGGAGCTCGGAGTACCCCCCTGCTGCGGGAAGAACAAATTGAAGCTGTTGTTGGTTGGATGTCAGCCAATGCATCGACTTCAATTGCTTCCACCTCCTCTCAGGACCACAGCACTGTTGAGCAACCATCTGTCTCTTCACCGCCTGGCAAATTGCCCAGGCAGTCAGAGAGTTCTGTACAGGAGCCAGCTGAGTGTCTGCTTCTGTTCTCAGAATCTATTGGCTTGCAAACAGGGGCCCAGCCAAGCAGCATTCTGTAATGTGAAGAAGAGGGAGTATGCAGTGATGCGCAACAGCTGTGTCTCTCTGAATCTGAAGAGGCGGGTGAGACAGTGCCGATGGTCAGCACACCGCAGAACGCATCTGATGATGATGAGACTCAGGTGCCAGTTTCTGTTGAGCATAGTGCTGGCCAGACCACCCAACAGCAGGTGTTGGAAGAGGGTAGTGGAGATTATGAGGTCCAAGACCCAACATGGCGTGAGGAACAGGAAGGTGGTGGGAGCAGCTCAGAGGAATCCTTATAATAATAATATTAATTTATATAGCGCCATCATATTACGCATCGCTTTACAGTTTTGCAGTTTAAGAACACAAGTCATAAGTAACAACGTTAACAATACAATAATTTAAGCTAAATAAGTCGCCCCTGCTCGTGACAGCTTACAATGTACAATGAGGTGGGGGAGATACAAAGTATAGGTGTTTATATACAATGGTGCATTTACAATGATGGTCCAGCCATCTTAAGGGACTGAGGGATGGAGATAGTGAATGGGCTAGAGACACACACACACATACACACTTACACAGAATACATAGAATGACTTTGATTAGTGAATGTGATAGGCCGCTCTGAACAAATGTGTTTTGAGGGAGCGCCTGAAACCATGCAAATTGTGGATAGTCCTAATTTCTTGGGGTACAGCATTCCAGAGGATTGGCGCAGCGCGGGAGAAGTCTTGGAGTCGGGAGTGGGAGGTACGTATTAGTGCAGAGGTTAGTCGAAAGTCATTTGCAGAGCGCAGCAGTCGGTTAGGCCGATAGATAGAAATGAGGGAGGAGATGTAGGAGGGGTGCTGCACTGTGGATAGCTTTGTGGCTGAGAACCAGTACTTTGGTTGAAAGCTGGAGAGGCCTAGAGAAGTGGTTAGTGATAGAAGGAAGATAGAGGAAGACATTGCCCCAACAGTACAAACAGGAGGGAGAGTTAGGCTGCAGACTCAGTTGCCTGTAGCCTCCAGTTTGGCACCTGTTCAGAGCAGTTGTCTTCCAAAAGTCAAAACGTGCGCTCCCAGGACTTGCACTGCGTGGTCCTTTTTTCACACACTTGCACATGATATTTGCTATGTCAAATGCAAGCTGTGTAATCAAAAATTAAAAATAGCTAAAAGTGTCAGTCACCTCAATACCACAAATATGTGGAAACATGTGCAGACAAAGCACGTAGTTGAGTTACAAAGACACACTGGAGATGTAGGCCAACCTACAGCAGCACCTACATCTTCAGGTTGTGTTGAAGCCTCTTCATCGAGCTCACACACAGCTGGTTCTGCTTCCTCACAGGATCGCCATGGAAGAACCTCGGCCACTGTTGTCCAGAGACAAACTGTTATTCCACACACAGCAGCAAGTTCCCTGTCATCCTCACACTCCCAGGCCACAAAACAGCCATCGGTAGCACAGGCATGGGATAAAAGACGGCCATACTCCGCAAACCATGCACGAGCACAGGCTCTGAATGCTGGCATTGCAAAACTCCTGTCCCTTGAAATGCTGTCATTCAGGCTGGTGGAGACAGACAGTTTCCGTAACTGAATATCATTGTCAGTCCCACAATACAATGTGCGAAGCCGATTTCATTTCAGCAGGCAAGCCGTCCCTGGTCTGCAAAAGCATATTGAGGGAAAAATTAAACATGCGCTACTAAACACCCTCAGTAGCAAGGTCCACCTGACCACCGATGCGTGGACCAGTACCCATTGTTATGATCTGCTACAACCAGTAAGGAAAGAAGGGAATTCTGTCCCTACAATACAACTAAGCTGAATCCCTACGATGTAACGGGGAACCTGATCCTGCGACCAGACCCGCTAAAGTCCTCATCTAGTGTGAACGAAGACCTATAGTTGCGAGGGAGTAATCCCTACAAGATCTAGGGACTGGGAGAAAAGGTGGACACCTCCTAACATAAATTGTAGCATGGATAATTAAACAGAAAAATAAATACTTTGCGATCCTAACATCAAGCAAAACTGACAGATTAAGGCACCTAAGCACCCGGCTAGCTTAACAGTAGATAATACAATGAAGTCAAGCAAAGCCAGAAGGGCGGAGCCAGACTAAATAGGGAAAAAAGGTCATGTGACCAGCAAACTGAAACAAAACCTAACAAGAGGGTTCTAACACCCATGGCCAGGGACAATACCTTTCCCTCACTGCCCATTGGGTCAATGTTGTATAGCCGGGTAATGATCTTGCGAGTGGCGCTGTACGTGTTCTGCCAACTCCAAGGATTGCAGGAATCAAGTCTGTACACATTGACTCCTCCTCCTACTCCAGTTCCTCAGAATCATCGCTGCAGGAGCCGTCACGGTCTACCTCCACATGGACCCGTGAACGTTTACCTGTTGCGACCGATATGAGCACAGCCGTGTCCAAATGTCAACAGGCCGTCCTGAAATTAATTTCCATGGGGAATCTTAGCCACACAGCGCAGGAGCTCTGTAATGCCATAAAGCAGGAGAGCGAAGTGTGGTTTTTGGAAGCGAATCTACAGGCAGGCTTGGTAGTGTGTGACAATGGCCGAAATCTGGTGGCAGCTCTGGGCCTTGGCAACCTCACTCACATACCATGTCTGTCATATGTGCTCAACTTGGTCGTGCAGAGTTTTTTGAGGGACTATCCGGATCTTGATGCACTGCTGCACAAGGTCCGCCTAGAGTGCGCTCACTTGCGACGTTCCAGCATGGCCAGATCGCTGATTGCAGCTCTGCAACGCAGATTTCGCCTTCATGAACATCACATCATATGTGACGTACCCACCAGGTGGAATTCCTCGTTACATATGTTGGAGCGGTTGTGTGAGCAGCAGCCAACAGTAATGGAGTATCAGCTGCATCAGGCGCAATCAACTCGCAATTTGCGCCGTTCACACTTCACCACTACTGAGTGGGCCTCTATAATAAGAATAATAATAATATTCTTTATTTATATAGCGCCATAATATTCCGCAGTGCTTTACAGTTTAACAGTTTCAAAACACAAGTCATAAGTAACAACGTTAACAATACAATAATTAAAGCAAAATCAGCCGCCCCTGTTGGTGAAAGCTTACAATCTACAATGAGGTGGGGAGATACAAAGTACAGGTGTTTATATACAATGGTGTTTTTACAATGATGGTCCAGCCATTTTAAGGGAGTGAGGGATGCATGGAGATAGTGAATGGGCTACACACACAGACTTACACATAGAATGACTTTGATTAGTGAATGTGATAGGCCACTGTGAACAAATGTGTTTTGAGGGAGCGCCTGAAACCATCCAAATTGCGGATAGTCGTAATTTCTTGGGGTAGAGCATTCCAGAGGATTGGCGCAGCGCGGGAGAAGTCTTGGAGTTGGGAGTGGGAGGTACGGATTAGTGCAGAGGTTAGTCGAAGGTCGTTTGCAGAGTGCAGCAGTCGGTTAGGCCGATAAATATAAATGAGGGAGGAGATGTAGGGGGGTGCTGCACTGTGGAGAGCTTTGTTGGTGAGAACCAGTAATTAGAATTGGATCCTATAATGAATGGGCAGCCAGTGTAATGAGTGGCGAAGGACTCTATGAAGGACATCTGCCACGTTTTGCGTGCGTTTGATGAGTCAACGCGGATGGCGAGTGCAGATGATGCACTAGTCAGCCTGACTGTCCCCCTTATCTGCCTGCTTCAAAAAACACTGCAAGCACTAAGGCATGAGGTTTTGGAAGAGGTGGAGGATGAGGAGTCACAAATTCCATCACCTTCTGGACAGTCAGCGCAACGTGGTTCCTCACAAAGGGCTGGAGGACTTTCAAAGTACCATGCTGTATCAACAATTGAACCTCCAGAGTCGCTGTCTATATTTTCATAACCATTCCAAACTTTTAATGTATTTACAAAGCACATAATGTACAGTTTTTGTCTATCCTTTTGTAATGCTATTGTGTTTCCATAAACTGATGTTACAGAATTATGATACAATGTTTTTAAATTTTGAGTTTTAAATTTTGTAAATTTTTATGTATTTGAAGGACTTTGTGAGGAGGATGAGGAGGAGTCAATGGAGGAGGAAGACATCGCTCCAGAGGGAGGTAGACAATGCTCTAGTCAGTATGTAGACCAAGGGTGGGGTGATGCACAGCAGGCAGAGATGACGCCTCTTGCAGGGGACAACGTTTCTTGGCCAGTTGGGAGTCTGCAGCACATGGTTGATTTCATGCTGCAGTGCCTGAGAAACGACCGCCGCATCGAACACATTCACACCACGTCTGATTATTGGGTGTACACCCTCCTAGACCCTCGCTACCGGGACAACTTACAAAGCCTCATCACACCGTTGAACCGGGAGCGTAAAATGCGGAAGTACCAAGACACACTGGTGCAATCCATAATGTTCTCCATTCCAGCCGAGAGCACTGCTGCTGCTACTGCTTTACAAAGCAGCTCTGTGCGTCGAGGCAGTGGAGACAGCTCTGCAACAAGAGGGAGCACAAGCAGCGCCTCTGCACAGGGCAAGAACAGTATGTTCCAAATGTGGCGAAGTTTTGTGGCAGTGCCACCAATGTCTACACCATCCGAGACAGCTCCAGTCAGCAGGAGACAACATTTCCGTAAGATGGTGACAGACTACATGTCTTGCCCTCTCAGTGTACTCCCAGATGGCTCTTCCCCATTCAAGTTTTGTGTCTCTAAGCTGGATACATGGCCAGAGCTTAGCCAGTATGCATTGGAGGTGCTGGCTTGCCCTGCTGCCAGTGTATTATCGGAGCGCGTCTTTACTGCTGCAGGTGTGTACTAACAGACCGTTGCATGCGACTATCCTCCGATAATGTAGAACGGCTTACTTTTCTGAAAATGAACTAGGCATGGATCTCGCCTGAATTTGCCTGTCCGGTTTCAGATTAACTAACTGGTTGGCAACGTTTTCCATGTCTCCTGTTATGTTCATCTTTCTACCACCTGAGCTATACTCCCTGTGCTACAACACTGCCAGTTGCTGCTCAGAAGTGTCGTGTCCACAGACCAATACACAAGCTATAGTGATAGTGTGGTTCAGTAACGCCTGCTGTTCCCCTGCTGTGTGTCTGACAAAAATTAATGCTGCTAACTCCAAATTAAAGTTCAAATTAAAGTTCAAACATCTCATACTAGGCCTCAGGCTACACCCTCCTTGACCCTGGGCTCAGAAGTGTTGGATGCACAGATCAAAACAATCAATGATGTGTTTGTGGGGTTCAGTAACGCCTGCTGTTCCCCTGCTGTGTGTCCGGCAAAAATTACTGCTACCTAGCTACACATGTTGAAAAAAACATGACATGTTAAAGTGGCTAGTGCTACACATAGATATCAGGCTACACCCTTATTTCTAAGCTGTAAACAAGTCAAACGTCACATTTAAAACCATTTAATGATTAGTGTTGGTAACAAATCTGTAACTAAATAATTGTGACATATTATGGCAGATATCCACATGTCTAACACAAATGCTAACACAAAAGCATACTTATGCTATAGGGTACTGATGGTGAACCTTCTCACTCCATAACTTTGACAAATCCAACTCACATCATGCCTCAAATGATGCAATGTTGGAAGTGCATAATGTGGGTTGAACTTTGACAACAGCTGCAGTGCGAAGGTTATCCTTCTGTGTTCTTGGCTTTTAAATAAAAGCATACAAGTAAATATAATAATACATTGTTGATTAAGGGACGTAATGTACACCTGTAATATTGTGCAAACAATGGATGTAGGACTATTCCTCTTCAACATTACTTATATTTGTGTCATTTGAAAAACTACATATTTTAGTTAAAAATTAAAAACCCATGTTCACTAGCTGTGAAAGGCCCCTTTGTGTACTTCTATAGTGTTTGAAACCAATGTATTGTATACGGATTGAAGCACGTCACAGTAATAGATTTGAATTATTTGAAATAGAATGTAGCAGCACCAATTCGAGAAAAATGTGAAGGATGAGGCAGTGAGACACGCTCAGCAGAGTACAAGCAACAGTGGTTGAAGAACTAACTGGAGTGAGATCTGCACTACAAAAATGAAAACCTCTGACTACAGTAAACAGTGCACACAACTGTTCAGTAGCTGTGAAAGGCCCGTTTGTGTACTTCTATATTGTTTGCAACCAATGTATTGTATACGGATGGAAGCGCGTCACAGTAATAGATTTGAATTATTTGAAATAGAATGTAGCAGCACCAATTCGAGAAAAATGTGAAGGATGAGGCAGTGAGACACGCTCAGCAGAGTACACGCAGCGGTGGTTGAAGTAAGTGGAGCGGGATCTACACTCCTACCAAAAATTTAAACCTCAGACTAGAGTGAACAGTGAACACAACTGTTCACTTGCTGTGAAAGGCCTTTTTGTGGACTTCTATTATGTTTGCAAGCAATGTATTGTATTTTGATGGAAGAGCATCACACTAATAGATTTTAGTAAATTGAAAATAGAATAAAGCAGCACCAATTTTAGAAAAATGACAAGGATGAGCCAGTGACAGACACTCAGCAGAGTACATGCAGCGGTGGTTGAAGTAAGTGGAGCGGGATCTACACTCCTACCAAAAATTTAAACCTCAGACTAGAGTGAACAGTGAACATAACTGTTCACTTGCTGTGAAAGGCCTTTTTGTGGACTTCTATTATGTTTGCAAGCAATGTATTGTATTTTGATGGAAGAGCGTCACACTAATAGATTTTAGTAAATTGAAAATAGAATAAAGCAGCACCAATTTTAGAAAAATGACAAGGATGAGCCAGTGACAGACACTCAGCAGAGTACACGCAGCATTAGTTGAAAAAGTAGCTGGAGCGTGATCTGCATTTAAAAAAAAAAAAAAAAATACCTCACAGACTGCAGTGAACACTGAAACACAACTGTTCACTATCTGTGAAAGGCTCCTTTCTGTACTTCTATAGTGTTTGCAACCAATGTATTGTTTACGGATAGAAGCGCATCACACTATAATTTCTATTGAATGGAGCAGCTAGAATTACACTAAAGAAAAAAAAAAAAGAGTCTGTGAGTGACACGTGCAGATGCCTACAGACAGCGTTGGATGCAGAGCAAACTGCAGCGTCACCTGCACTCTCACTCACACACCTTGCACAGAGCTGTTAAAACAACACTGCAAGGCAAAAGGAAGCTTTACACAGCGGTTGGTAAACTAGCCTGCCTAAAGCAAAGTACACAAAATCGCAATCTGTAACTGTCCCTCAGAGTCAGCAGAGCAGCGTTCTGTCCCTAACTGAGTTCACAGCACAGTGACGCTAAAATGGCGGCGGCGCCTTTTATAGTGCATTCTGACATCATTTCAGCAGCCAATCACAGCCATGCCATTAGTTAAGATGACCGCAGCATTACAGGATGTGCCCACACTTCGTAGGATTCCTCATTGGCTGACTAAAATCACACTGCCTCTCAAAGAATTATGGGAACTTCCGATTCCGGTATACGATATAGGAAAAATATCGGAACTAAGTATCGGAATTCCGATACAGCGAATATCGGCCGATACCCGATACTTGGAATGCTCAACTCTACTCAGGAAGAGTTCAGAATGCTCAACTCTACTCAGGAAGAGTTCAAAAATCAATATTTTGTGGAATAACCATGATTTTTAATCACCGCTTTCATGCATCTTGACATGCTTTCCACCAGTCTTTCGCTGCTTTTGGGTGACCTTATGCCACTCCTGGTACAAAAATGTAAGCAGTTCTTTGTTTGATGGCTTGTGACTATCCATCTTCTTCTTGATTACATTCTAGAGGTTTTCAGTGGGGTTCAGGTCTGGAGATTGGGCTGGCCATGACAGGGATTTGATGTGGTGGTCCTTCATCCACACATTGATTGACCTAGCTGTGTGGCATGGCGCATTGTCCTGCTGGAAAAAAAACAGTCTTCAGAGTTGGGGAACATTGCTTGAGCAGAAGGAATCAACTGTTTTTCCAGGATAACCTTGTATGCGGCTTGATTCATACATCCTTCGCAAAGATTAACCTGCCCAATTCCAGCCTTGCTGAAGCATCCCCAGATCATCACCGATCCTCCACCAAATTTCACAGTGGGTGCAAGACACTGTGGCTTGTATGCCTCTCCATGTCTCGGTCTAACCATTAGACGAGCAGGTGTTAGGCAAAGCTGAAAATTAGAATTAGACTCAGAGAAGATTATCTTACTCCAGTCCTCTATGGTCCAATCCTTATGGTGTTTGGCAAACTTCAGCCTGGCTCTCCTTTGCTTCTCATTGATGAAAGGCTTTTTTCTAGCTTTACATGTCTTGAGCCCTGCCTCTAGGAGCCTGTCACGAACTGTTCTTATCGTGCACTTCACCCCAGCTGCCATTTGCCATTCCTTTTGTAGGTCACTTGATGTCATCCTGCGGTTGCTGAGTGACATTTGAATAAGATGACAGTCCTCCTGGTCAGTGGAGAGTCGTTTTCGCCCTCTGCTGATCTGTAGCTTTGTTGTCCCCAATGTCTGCTGCTTGACCTTGTTGTAATGGACTGCCATCTTAGAAATTTTAATGATGGAGGCAACATGATGCTCACTGTATCCTTCTGCTAGTAAAGCCAGAATTGAGGCCTTCTTTTCCTCACTCAAGTCTTTTCTTTTCAACTCCTTTGGCATGGTTAAAAGTTCTTTTTTTCATTCCTTTTACTTTTGGGATATTACTAGCACTTGTTTTTCCATCCAGCTTGTCCTATTGCAAGAGGATTGTGAACACCACAGTAGTGTTTTTTACACCTTCCTTCATTAAATAAGATTTGGTTCAGGTGATCACCTAATCAGAATCACATTAAGAAGAATGAGGTGTACCCTGGTTGGAATTCAACTGACACTGGAATGGAATGACTGTCAGACATGTAGAAAAGCTGATTTTTATAAAACTGTGCAGTGGTCTCTTAATTTTTGCCAGAGCTGTATATGAGTTTCAATTTTTGTATTGAAGAACTGAAATAAATTAACTTTTTGATGATATTCTAATTTTGTGAGAAGCTCCTGTACATCAGGGTTTCCATCTAAACCTCTGAGTGACGCAATTCAGATGAAACCCCCGAGGGATCTAGTAACTTTTATGAGGCAGCAGAGTTACTCTGGACTCGGTCTGGTCTATGATCAGCGTTGTCCTTTTTTTCAGAAGTGCACAAAACTGTAGCCGACGGCACTTTTATTGTCGCCTAAAAAGACAGACACCGCCGAATCACAGGCCAGACCGCGTCCAGAGTGCCTCCACCTGCTTCATTATAGGGAATCTTCCGCCAGAGGTTCTGTCTGAATCACGTATTTCAGAGATTTACACGGAAACCCCATTGTAAGCACTCGCCGCATAGTGCAAGATAAATATGTATTGCCTTTGGGAGGCAGAATGAACAAATCAACAGCTGGTGAAGAATTGGTTTAATTTACTTTTTATGCCGTTTCTCATGCGGTGTAAGTGATTAGGCAACTTTATTCTTAGGGTCGGTGCGCTCACAGCGATACCAGATTTATATCGGGTTTTTATGTTTGGCTGCTGTTATAAACGAATAGACGCTTTTTTTTCTCAAAACCCAGTTTTTGCATCGCCATATTTTGAGAGCTATAATATTCCATATTTCGGCTGACAGTCATGCAAGGGCTTGTTTTGCGGGACGAGTTGATGTTTTTATTGGTATCATTTTTGGGCACATTACTTTTTTATCACTTTCTATTCCGATTTTTGGGAGGTAGAATGAACAAAAAACAGTAGAAAACGACTGATGCGCCTCTCCTCTCTAATTCTGCTTCTGTCTCATCGGACTCAGGACTTCCCATCTATTCTGCACCTTCAGGTGAAGTTGGTGGGTTTCAGGCTGGGGGGGCTCCCTGAGCTCCCCAGCCTCACTCCTCTCCCTTCCGTGTGCTGGCACACGTGTCCAGAGGTGACGTCGGACACCAAGCGCTTCTATGCAGCGTTGCTTTCGGTTGCGTTCTACGCTAGAACACACGTGCAATGCACTCTCGGATTGCCAGAAGTTATGTCAGATGCCAGGCGCTCCCTTAAAGCGTCACTACCAGTTGCGTTCCACACTGGAACTCATGTCTCAGTATGGTAGCCAGTTACAGGCTCGGATTTTGCTGCAGAATAAACAGCCAGCGACTAAAAGGGCTCCCACCCATTGTTTTTACAATTGTACCATGGGGAGGAGTCTCATCTAAAGAGATGAAGGCGCTGAGTCCGGTCTCTTTAATATATAAGTGCCCCAGACAGGAGACACCCTAAGGTAGGACCAATCATGGAGAATTTGTTATTTCTGCTCCGCATCTGCAGAGCCTGGCTGTGAGGGACGAGGGAGACTCCATTTTGGATTTATTAGTTCAGACCCAATATATTGCCCAGAGATCTTCCTCCACTCCTGAAGTGGCCCCCACCCTTGGGAGAAGTACACAAATCCCCAAAAGAAAAGAAATTTTGCCAAATGGCTAGAGAATTAGAGGCCATGTGTTAATGAAGGCGAGGAGGGGCAGAGCTAGGACCCCCTGCTGTCTTTTGTGCAAGGCAGCCAACATCAAAGAGAGCTCTAGACACTTGAGCACCAACACCTAGAGATGAATTATGAGAGTCCATATTGGGTTAAGTCCAATATACTACCCTGGGAGCCCTCTGCATGCACCCCTGTTTCCCATGTTTCTCTAGCTATCCTGGATATCGAGCTATCGAGACTGGCTCTCCAGAACCTCTTAGCTGACCCAAGTTTGGACTCTCAGTATTGGTCTGCCACAACAAACCCGTTGACACGTCAGTCGTTCCGTTTGGACCTCTCACTAGGAAGTTATCAAAAATGGTGAATCCGACGCTCAAAAAAGCAAGTGTTTGTTATTTTAAAATTTAAAAAAAATTTATTGAATGCAAATTAAAAAATTCCACAAGTAAGACTTTATGCTTTATGCTACAAGCGGCTAACTAATGTTAGTTATGGCCGTCTGCACACTACAATTTTTTAATATGCATTCAATAAATTTTTGATTCCATGTTCCTGCCTGGGCCTGGGCAGTTCCGTGCGCTGTGTGTGGGCCCATAGGTTTTCCTCAGAAAAAGGCAAGTAATGAGCGATGCTGGATGAAATTGATGGAGCATTTCCTTATGTCTCTCAGGAATACGGAAATACCTATTAAGCCCAGCTGGGATACAGTGTAATACGGAACAAGCAGCCAGGAGTCCGTCTCTACATTGAGGGGACAACTCCAGGGTCTGCAGTACAACTGGTTTCCCTATTGAGGATTGCACAGAAGAGAGTTTTACAAGGATTAACCACGCTGTGGTGCCCATGCCTACCATCTGGTTTTCCAGCAGACTGCTCTGAAATACACAAATTGCCATAGAGGATCCTCTGAATGGGTGAGCTGATATTTTTATTTTCTCTTTTGCTACTAGGAAGTTATAACCCATCCTAGATATTGGGAATTATTTCAGCTAGGAGGTCAAAGGAGGGAGAATTCAGTCCAACCCAGAGGGTGGTGGCAAATATGAGAGGGGGCAAGCTAGGGTTAAAAGCTAGCTACACACATTTAGTCTTGTCTTTGTTCTGCCATGGAAGCCACATCATGTCACATGTGGAGATGGACCAGAAACTAAGAAGTGCTTCCCCTCATCCACAAGATAAGAAACGGTAATGTGACACATCCAGCTAACTGCTATCCCCAACCTGTACCCTACTTTTATCTGTAATTCTGGCTATAACCTCTGTATATTACTCTGTATATATTTGTATTATCTAGTGCGCCTTTCGGCATTAAAATATCAATTAATTTTGGGCTGGTCTTTCATCCCGAAACCCGATTTCCCACAGCCGTGAGTTTGGTTAGTACTTATACGCTACCTGGGGTTGGTTTCTGACCCAACATAAGTTTGTAAATGGACCGGGCTTATATCTAACGAGGAACTAGTGGCAGCATACCATTCTGGTGTTATTGGGGGATCTTGGCAGTGACGGACCGGAGGTTTATATATATATTCCCGGCCTGGGACTGGTGATATATAAACTGCCCTCACTGTTCCCCGATAACCAGTACATGACAGGGCAACCTCTCCGGAAACTACTTATCCTAGGTGTAGTTCCCTGACTGAACTGAGGGTAAAGGGGGTGCCAGAGAGCTGCGACTGTGTAAGCTCCGTCACAGATTGTGACGGCGGAATGATATCCACATCCCCCTGGCTCTCTCTCGGTGTGTTTTTTCCTTGCAAGTGGTGGCAGCGGTGGGATTGAGATGTTAGTGTGTGTGGGACCCCTACTCGCAGACGCTAAAGACTACCAGCGGTAGCTTTTGCTGCTGGGGTGTTAAGATCAGCCCAGCACTTGTCTGTCAGAATGCAAATAATATAAGGTGTGTGGGTACACAGGTCGCAGCTGTGTCAGTAACCAAAGAGTGCAAGGATGGCCAGTGGCATCAGGTCCAGAACCCAGGAAATGCCCAATACTATAGTCGATGGGGAGGAGGTGGATGATTGTGTTGTTCAAGGCGATGGGGAGTCCAGCCAAGGCTGCTCAAGGAGTCTGCCACCCGTGCTCAGTCCTGCAGTGGACTGCCCCTTACAAGCCCACTCCAGCCGACAAGGATCAGATGCCCTCCTGCAAGTGGCTATGGCCAGTCTCAAGGCTGGAGACGAAGTGTGTGGCCCAGCTGCGCGTGGCACACATGTCTCCAGGAGAATGCACAGGAAAGGTAATTGTGAAGCCTGATATTCATTCACATCACACACATTTCCCAACACGGCCACCAGAGGGCCTATTAGACTATTTAAGTCAGTGTGACGGTAGCAGAGTGGGGGGTTGAGTTGAGTTGAGAAGAGAGTTGGAGTCTAGTCTCGGAGGGAGAGGAGATAAGACAGAGACCTGACAGAGCTCTGGTAGCTCACCTTGTACAGAAGTGGAGGCTAGTACGAGTGGGCAAGGGAATCACTCTAGCCTAGTCAGAGTTACATCTGAATCTGAAGCACTTACCTCAGAGTCAGCTACCTGTGTTCTCTAGAAAGTGGAAAGTGACTCTCGGAGCTACAGCGTGTACACAGTCTGACGGAACGTCCTGTGAGCTGCTCTGGACAGAGTTTGGAAGGAAAGAAGGAAGGGAACTACAGCAGTTATAACAACGAGGCAACTGAAAACAGGTCAGTGAGCTTGGAAAGAGAGCTGACAACTTCACCCTCTGCTACTTGTGCTTATGTTAAAGGCAAGAGCAGGGCGACAGGCGAGTGGAGAAAGAAGGATAAGTGACCTAGGTGACAGATCACCTTCACTTAGTTAACCGGACACCGGGGTCCGAGGCATTGCTAGTACTTCACGGCTAGTGATAGGAAACACCGGAATCCTTGCTGGACTTCAAGTCACAGAAGGTAGCCCTAAGTGTTGATACGTAACTGGAGTCAGGGAGAACAAGGACTTTGAGCAGGACGCTGCAATAGGAGGACTTCGTTCTTTCCAACATCTGATTATCAGAGACAGAGAAGGCTCTACCACAATGTCGGCCGGGCGTAGTTGCTACATTAAGAGTTAAACTTGACTTCATGCAAGTTAGGACTCACATACACTTCAAGGAGAAAGGAGGCCTTACACCTGCTCAGCAATTCCCTGATTGTGCATTCTTCAACCTAACCAGCTTCCCGGGACATACCTACCAACACCATCAGTAAAGGTATGGAAAGAGACTGACTTGTGTGTGACTGCATTATTCTCTGCACCCTGCAACACCATAGACTTTGAGGGAACAGTCCCAGCTGTGGGGACTTAACATCTAGCTGCCTAATAACATCCCCTCAGAAGATTCACCCTGCAGCGCTGGTCCATTTGATCAGAAACCACAGGTGGCGTCACGAACTAATCCTAAAATCCCCTGTAAATATTCCCCTTTTGTATGAGCGCCCAGGGTCACGGACCGAGTCCTGCTGCCAGTGACATTCCCCATAGACTTCCATGGGCTCGGTGCCGAGTACCCCATAGCCCTGGAACCCTGGTATCATGTGCGCGTCATGTTTGGCGTCATGAACAGGATACGAAGCTTACAATTTGTGAGTCCTGTGTGCCTATTGGACTGTTTTGTACAAAAAGACTGTTTGCTATTTTTCTGATTTTTGGCGCCAGTTTCCGCTATTTTGCCGCCAATATTCGCGCCCTGAGGCGCTGGTGAAGAAGGTGGGCGTGCATTCGTGGGCGTGCACCCCCCCTGTGGCGCAAAAACAATGGGCGCCCTCTCCAAATGCTACTATAATGTGAGAGCCTGCCCCACTGCTAAAGAGATCCGCCTCCTCTTCATTTTCTATGCTAAGAAGAGGAAGCGCAAATCCCGCCTCCACGGAAGAGACCAGACTGTTCCAGATGGAAAACACAGTCTGGCCTGGAGAGAGATGGCGGAAGGACAGGAGGTGCTGTGTGGAGGAGCGGCGGCACGCAGGCCCCGTTCCCCAGAAGAGCTACTGCCTGTGTCGGAGCCGTCCCCAGTACGGGACACTAACCAAATCATGCTGGAATTAGAGGAGGTGAATGCGGTGCTCAGGGACATGATCCAGCGCCGTGAAGAGATGGAAGAGACGGAGAGAAGCTGGCGTGCCCGGAAACAGCGGCTGCTGTGGGACGCAATGCTCTCTCCTCCAGGAACGCAGCCAGTACCTGTGCTCCCTGTGCCACCACCGCCAGCAGCTGATGAGAAACTGGAGGCCGGCCCCGAAAGAGCTGATCCCGACTCCACCGATGAACCGGTCGGAGGGACGGAGGCTAAGGAGGCCCTGCCCAGACCGGAGTGCCAGCCAGGCCAGGAGGCCGCAGCGGAATGCAGTTCCCCGGTAGGGACACCGGAGGGGTCTCAGCCGTCCATGCCAGAGATCGACTGGGACATGATGGAGTATCTGGACGATGTGACCTATGACATCCAGACCGATAACGAATGGGGACACAGTGAGCAGGAGCAGCGACGCCAGCAGGAGCAGAGAGAGGTACAGCAGTTCCGTCAGCGGTACCAGGAGGAGTTCCTCGCCGACAAGGAGAATGTCCGGAAGGATAAAGGTACGCTCCGGGAACCGTGGCGCCAGGGGTGCGTTAGTGATTTTAAACTCCGCCAGGGCTGGGGCTTCATCCATGAGCCGGGCCTATACCAAGGAGTATTCGTTAGTCGCCGGGATGTGGAATCGCATCTGCCCATGGGACACCCGGGAAGGGATCTTATGAATGGGGACATCGTCAGCTATACGCGGCACTGGGGACTTAAAGGGTGGTATGCCTTAAACGTCACCCGTGTCAGCGACCCCGTCCCCGACGCCGGTAATCTACATCATGCCACAGCGTCCCGAGACCCAGCTCCAATAGCACCCGGCCGTGCACCAGCATCGCAACCTGCGTCCTCCTTTGCACCAAGGTCCTATTCAGCGCCACAACCTGCGATCACCTCTGCATCACAACCCGCATTGTATACTGCGGCTCCTTCTGCAACGCAACCAGAGTCTTATTTAAAAACGCAGCAAGAAAGTGCGTCTCAACATGAGCCGAATCTCTATTCTGGAGAGGCACCCGTTGAGCCCCTAGTGGATTACACAAGAACTGTAGCCACGCAAACACAGATCGCAGGCCATGACCTTCTGGTAATGAGTTCCAAAGGACATCGCGTCGTTCCAGCCCCAGGAATGGAAGACGTCGCTACAATCTGTAAAGAAGAAAACCAGTAGGACCCAGACAGGGTTTACTGCCACTGTATAAAGTTGAAGAAGTTGAAGAAGTTGAAGAAATTTGCACTTTATTGATATGTATGAAAAAGTTTACATAATTTGCTAAATGTGATGATGTTTGCATAGTATGCGTAGAATACCCAGTTGGGTAATGAGTACTAAAGTGTTAATGTGAAATATTGAAGTATTATTGAAATGTGATTTTCTAAATTTGAAATGTTCATATCCAAAGACTGCGTGGCTGTGGACTATGCCAGCCCAAAAACTTTATTGTAAATAGTTCGCACTTCGGTGCCCCATCTTGGTTTTACATAAAGCCTAACTACCTCTGAAGAAAAACCCGTATGGTGTGGCCTTGAGTGAGGTCTGCAGCAATGAAGTCCTGCAGCCCACCCAGGACCTACGTGGGAGGTTTTTGGTGTGGGTCCTCCACAAGAATCTTGTCTTGTATATATTTATGTGAACAGTATTTTGATATTTTTTTCTAATGTCCATTGTACACATTGTAACGTTCAAGAGTCCTTACCTCCCACAAGGGATGAGTTAAATTGTTAATGTTATTATTATGCAAAAATGTTTTTTTCTTTTCTATTCCAGCCCGGGAGTGCTGAGTTTAACTAGGGGGGGATGTGTGGCCCAGCTGCGCGTGGCACACATGTCTCCAGGAGAATGCACAGGAAAGGTAATTGTGAAGCCTGATATTCATTCACATCACACACATTTCCCAACACGGCCACCAGAGGGCCTATTAGACTATTTAAGTCAGTGTGACGGTAGCAGAGTGGGGGGTTGAGTTGAGTTGAGAAGAGAGTTGGAGTCTAGTCTCGGAGGGAGAGGAGATAAGACGGAGACCTGACAGAGCTCTGGTAGCTCACCTTGTACAGAAGTGGAGGCTAGTACGAGTGGGCAAGGGAATCACTCTAGCCTAGTCAGAGTTACATCTGAATCTGAAGCATTTACCTCAGAGTCAGCTGCCTGTGTTCTCTAGAAAGTGGAAAGTGACTCTCGGAGCTACAGCGTGTATACAGTCTGACGGAACGTCCTGTGAGCTGCTCTGGACAGAGTTTGGAAGGAAAGAAGGAAGGGAACTACAGCAGTTATAACAACGAGGCAACTGAAAACAGGTCAGTGAGCTTGGAAAGAGAGCTGACAACTTCACCCTCTGCTACTTGTGCTTATGTTAAAGGCAAGAGCAGGGCGACAGGCGAGTGGAGAAAGAAGGATAAGTGACCTAGGTGACAGATCACCTTCACTTAGTTAACCGGACACCGGGGTCCGAGGCATTGCTAGTACTTCACGGCTAGTGATAGGAAACACCGGAATCCTTGCTGGACTTCAAGTCACAGAAGGTAGCCCTAAGTGTTGATACGTAACTGGAGTCAGGGAGAACAAGGACTTTGAGCAGGACGCTGCAATAGGAGGACTTCGTTCTTTCCAACATCTGATTATCAGAGACAGAGAAGGCTCTACCACAATGTCGGCCGGGCGTAGTTGCTACATTAAGAGTTAAACTTGACTTCATGCAAGTTAGGACTCACATACACTTCAAGGAGAAAGGAGGCCTTACACCTGCTCAGCAATTCCCTGAATGTGCATTCTTCAACCTGACCAGCTTCCCGGGACATACCTACCAACAACATCAGTAAAGGTATGGAAAGAGACTGACTTGTGTGTGACTGCATTATTCTCTGCACCCTGAAACACCATAGACTTTGAGGGAACAGTCCCACCTGTGGGGGACTTAACATCTAGCTGCCTAATAACATCCCCTCAGAAGATTCACCCTGCAGCGCTGGTCCATTTGATCAGAAACCACAGGTGGCGTCACGAACTAATCCTAAACAAAAAAGATTGGTTTGGTACCGTGTTAGCCAGAAGAAAAAAACATATAGAGTGCTTTCAGTGGGAGAAGCAAAATAGGAATCTTGTGAGTATGATACCTTTTAATGGCTAACAAAATATAGTTTAAGATATTAGAGGGCGAGCTTTCGAGACTGCTTACGTCTCTTCATCAGGCTGGTATAGCAAAATATTAGAAGAAACCAAATTATATACAGTGAAAAGCAAAGGCATGGTGTGATGCATGGACATTTAAATAAACAAACACTGAAATAAACAAACACTGAGCTTAAAGAGAGAATCCTTAATTAGGTAAGATTAGATAAGTGGTGTGAAAGTTTCATGGACCCCATATGCATGTGAGATCAAAGGACTGATGGTGTCTCCATTGTTTTTGGAGGAAGTTGCTCAGATTTGGTAATGGGACATGAAACCGCCTGACAAATTGAGTCCTGTGTGAATAGAATCAAAGATGTTAATGAATTTGTATTCCCAAACCCTGCGATGGTTTTGCGATTGGAAATTGCCTCTTAGAATGAAAATTTTCATATTGTCTATGTTGTGTCCTGGACCACAGAAATGTTTAGCCACTGGTCAGGCGGTTTCATGTCCCGTTACCAAATCTGAGCAACTTCCTCCAAAAACAATGGAGACACCATCAGTCCTTTGATCTCACATGCAAATGGGGTCCATGAAACTTTCACACCACTTATCTAATCTTACCTAATTAAGGATTCTCTCTTTAAGCTCAGTGTTTGTTTATTTCAGTGTTTGTTTATTTAAATGTCCATGTATCACACCATGCCTTTGCTTTTCACTGTATATAATTTGGTTTCTTCCAATATTTTGCTATACCAGCCTGATGAAGAGACGTAAGCAGTCTCGAAAGCTCGCCCTCTAATATCTTAAACTATATTTTGTTAGCCATTAAAAGGTATCATACTCACAAGATTCCTATTTTGCTTCTCCCACTGAAAGAACTAATCCTAAAATCCCCTGTAAATATTCCCCTTTTGTATGAGCGCCCAGGGTCACGGACCGAGTCCTGCTGCCAGTGACATTCCCCATAGACTTCCATGGGCTCGGTGCCGAGTACCCCATAGCCCTGGAACCCTGGTATCATGTGCGCGTCAGAAGCCACCTACAATGCTCTCATGGCAGAATGTCAGCATAAGAATGAGGGATGTCAGCGGGAGTGCGAACACCAGCAACAAATGCTTCAGCTCCAACCCCAGCTGCAGACACCATCCCGTCGCGAGTCCCCTGCAAGCTGGATCCCAAAACTACAGGTAGAGGACTTCCCTCTGCTGGACCAAGGAGGGGACTTGGACACTTTCTTGCTGGCATTTGAAAAACTTGCCTTCAGTACCATCTGCCTGAGGACCAGAGGGTCTGGTTCTAAACCCATTTCCTCAGGGTTAAAGCCCTGGAAAACTTTGGCTACCTGCCCAGCGAGACCACCCTGAGCTATGAGGACATCAAGCAGGCTTTGGTCCGGCAGTACAATTTGACCCCTGAGACCTACCAGAAGAAACTCCAGAGAATGCAGCGGGGTCCTGCAGACAGCTGGGCCGATCACATGCGGACCTTACTGACAGCAATGGACCACAGGACTGGAGCTCACCACCATCCAGCAGCTGAAGGAGCTCATCGCAACGAAGCAGTTTTTGTGGAACTGCACAGGGGCCCTCCAGCAGTTCATCCGTGACTGGAAACCAAAAGAGGCCTCTGCTACAGCCGCCCTGGTGGATGAATACGCTAATAATAGGGCACCTGAGGCCAAGAGGGCTGCCAGCAGCACCTGGAGAGGGGGTTAGACCAATCCTGCCCCTGTTTCCCTGGCCCCTAGAATGCAGGGGCGCACCATTCTGCTCCCCTCTCCAGGTCAGGGCTCGAACCCCGCTGATGTCATCATTGCAACCAACAAGGCCATGTGTCCTTAGCGAAAAAGGCCCCATTCCCGTCCCAGAAAATGTCCACTGTTTTGTGTGTGGGAGGGGGTGGTGGTTGGTCTCTTGACAATTACCAACCCGTCACCATTGGCCACGCAGCGGTCATGGGACTGTGGTACACCGGCGCTGAGATAACTCTTGTACAGCCTAAGGTGGTGTCACCCCGTGATTTGGTACCCAGAAAAACCCTTTCTGTCTCTGGGATTGGAGGCGTCGAACCGGCGCTACCCATTGCCAAGGTGTATTTGGACTGGGGCGCCAGGAGGGGAATGCGGGAGGTGGGGGTATTGGCAAATATTCCCGCCAATGTTTTGATTGGGACCGATTTGGGGCAGCTAGTATCTCATTATGTAGTCACTGAACCCCCAAGTTCGGCTCCCATAGACTATCTTGAAGTGTCCACTGCTAATGATGTTGATGAATTGAATGTGTCTCCTGCTGTGGAGGGGGAAGTGAAATCTAAAACTTTCCCATACACTGACACTACAGGTACAGGAAAAGCAGCTCTGACAGGCAAGAGATGTGAAGATGCCCTCAGGTGTGATCAGCCAGTGTGCTAGGATCTATTGTCCTCTAGTGGGAGAGACGGGGCATGGAGCTGAGGGGGGATACTTAAAGTTGGAGGGGGGCTGCCACGGGAAGTGCATGGCCCCTAGATGAGTCCAGACTGCTGAGTTCAGAACAGGGAGACTAACAGACCCTGGGGATTGGGGGTGTCACAGAAGACGTGGAGCCACCAGGTAAGGCCCCAGGGCAGGAATTCCCCATATCCGGGATGTCAGGAGACCAGGTAAGCCTGCCTGACCCAGCGACTTGGTCAGGAGCCGAGGGGAAGCTGGCACTACCCACAGTCACAGCGGTCATGGCTGCTGTCACCAGGAGTGGGAGCGCCAGAGCCCAGGTAAACTTACGGAGGTCCGGCGGCTTCCCCACCTCCGACCAAGTGGCTGCAGAGTCAGACGGAGGCCAGGAAACAGGTCCCGAGGAACTGACGGAAGACGTGACAGTTTCATCTATTCTGGCCACGTCTAGTCAGGGGTTTCAGGCGGCGTTAGAAGCTGACAGTCTGAAAGCTCTTAAGGGGCAGGCGGCACAGACTCCCATGGAGTCAGACTGTGAGCTTGTGGTCAGGGACGGCTTTACCGGGTAACGGCCAGCAGGGTTCACCGGAGGCGTGGCCCAGGGACCAACAGTTAGTGGTACGCTATCCGTTCAGGGTGTAATTGTTGCAGATCATATGAGATTCCGATGACCGGACACCTAGGAAGTTATCAAAAATGGTGAATCCGACGCTCAAAAAAGCAAGTGTTTGTTATTTTAAAATTTAAAAAAATTTATTGAATGCATATTAAAAAATTCCACGAGTAAGACTTTATACTTTATGCTACAAGCAGCTAACTAATGTTAGTTATGTTCGTCTGCACACTACAATTTTTTAATATGCATTCAATAAATTTTTGATTCCATGTTCCTGCCTGGGCCTGGGCAGTTCCGTGCGCTGAGTGTGGACCCATAGGTTTTCCTCAGAAAAAGGCAAGTAATGAGCGAAGCTGGATGAAATTGCATGGAGCATTTCCTTATGTCTCTCAGGAATAAGGGAATACCAATTAAGCCCAGCTGGGATACAGTCTAATACGGAACAAGTAGCCAGGAGACCGTCTCTACATTGAGGGGACAACTCCAGGGTCTGCAGTACAACTGGTTTCTCTACCGAGGATTGCACAGAAGAGAGGTTTACAAGGATTAACCACGCTGTGGTGCCCATGCCTACCATCTGGTTTTCCAGCAGACTGCTCTGAAATACACAAATTGCCATAGAGGATCCTCTGAATGGGTGAGCTGATATTTTTCTTTTCTCTTTTCCTACTAGGAAGTTATAACCCATCCTAGATATTGGGAATTATTTCAGCTAGGAGGTCAAAGGAGGGAGAATTCAGTCCAACCCAGAGGAGTGATGGCAAATAGGAGAGGGGGTGATCTAGGGGTTAAAAGCTAGCTACACACCTTTAGTCCTGTCTTTGTTCTGCCATGGAAGCCACATCATGTTACGTGTGGAGATGGACCAGAAACTAAGAAGAGCTTCCCCTCATCCACAAGATAAGAAACGGTAATGTGACACATCCAGCTAACTGCTATCCCCAACGTGTACCCTACTTTTATCTGTAATTCTGGCTATAACCTCTGTATATTACTCTGTATATATTTGTATTATCTAGTGTGCCTTTCAGCAATTAAAATATCAATTAATTTTGGGCTGCTCTTTTATCCCGAAACCCGATTTGTTCAAGGCGATGGGGAGTCCAGCCAAGGCTCCTCAAGGAGTCTGCCACCCGTGCTCAGTCCTGCAGTGGACTGCCCCTTACAAGACCACCCCAGCCGACAAGGATCAGATGCGCTCCTGCAAGTTGCGAGTATGTCGTGTGCTTCCGAGAGAAGGTGATGGCCTTGCTGCGGCTGGTGCATGACAATATGGCCCAAGACCAGACTGAACAGAAGCATTGGTACGACCAAAATGCTTGTGAGGGGACCTACCAGGTGGGTCAAAAGGAGTGGGTACTGGTCCACATACCACAGAACAAGCTTCAGGAGGCCTGGAAGGGCCCATACCTTGTGCACCAGCTGCTCAATACCATCACATACCTGGTAACCCTGGATCATGCCCGTGGAAGGAGGAAGGCCTTCTACGTGAACATGATGAAGGCCCATCATAGGCGGGAGTCCTGCACCCTCCCCGTGTGCAACCTTCCCGAGGAAGGAAGGCAGAAACTCTCCTGGGTCTGCTCACCCAGGCCAAGGTGGGTGGATCCATTGAGGATGTGAAGGTTGGCAACCAGCTCTCGGAGGACCAACGGTCCCAGCTGGGGGTCACCCTTCACCCCTTCCAGGAGCTGTTCATTAGCCTGCCCGGAAGGACTGAGACAACCGTCCATGACGTGAACACCGGGAATCACCCCCGATCCAGCATTCAGCATATCAGGTCTCTCTCGAGGTGCAGCAGCACATGCACCAAGAGATTGACGAAATGCTGAAGCTGAGGGTGACCCAAGCATCCAGCAGCGCGGGAGCTTCACCTGTAGTCCTTGTCCCCAAAATTGACCGAAGACTACAGGGAGCTCAATGCTGTGACGGTCGATGCATTCCCCATACCACGCATCGATGACCTGCTCGACCAGTTGGCCGGGCCTAAGTACCTGACCATCATGGATCTGAGCAGGTGATATTGGTAGATTCCCCTGACCCGTGAGGCAGGGTAACACTTTGCCTTTATTACCCCTTTTGGGCTGTATGAGTCCACAGTGATGTCGTTCGGCATGAAGAATGCCCCTGCCACTTTTCAGCGGATGTTCAACACACTGCTCAAGGGACTTGAAGGGTACGCGGCCGCGTACCTGGATGATATTGCCATCTTCATTCCCACCTGGGAGGATCACCTAGAGCATCTGGCGCAGGTGCTTGGGAAGATCCAACGGGCAAGTTTGACTTTCAAGCCGGAAAAGTGCAAGCTGGGTATGAGCGAGGTCCTCTACCTGGGTCACCGGGTAGGCGGGGGGGGGTTCTTAAGCCAGAACCTGGGAAAGTGGATGCCTTTGGGGACCGCTGGGTACTATAGGAGGTTTGTTCCACACTATAGTACCCTGGCTAAGCCCCTGACGGACCTCTCCAAGAAGAAGCTGCCCATCGCAGTTGACTGGATAGTCCCCTGTGAGATAGCTTTCCAGGAGCTCAAAACTGCCCTCTCTGGCTTTCCAGTACTACAAGCTGCTGACTTTGAACGGCCCTTTGTAGTACAGACCAATGCCAGTGACTTTGGCTTCGGTTCTGTGCTCCGTGAGGTTGACTTGATGGGCCAGGAACATCCTATCTTGTACCTGAGCAGGAAGCTATTGCCGAGGGAGTTGACCTACTCCACGATGAAAAAGGAATGCCCGGCAATTGTATGGGCCCTGCATTGTCTGCAACCCTGCTTATACGGGCGCCACTTCACCATGGAGACAGACCACAACCCCCTCAGCTGGTTACACACGGTCTCCGCAACGAATAAGAGGTTGCTACGCTGGAGCATCGCACTTCAGCAGTACCACTTCACAATTCGTCAAAAAGTAGGAATTAGTCCTACCGGTAATGTTGTTCCAAGGAGTCCATCATGACGGCACCACCAGGAGGTTGTCCTTCGTATCCTTGATAGGGACAGGAACACAGAAGAGGTTAAATAGCCCCCACCCTCTTCCACCCTTCAGTGATTTTCCAAGTACCACACCAGGATGGATGCAACGCTATTTTATTAATTTTCCTGTTTGCATGTTTACGTCACATACCACATAGGAGTTACGTAACAGAATCATAGGGGGGGTATATAAGGGGTGCCGTCATGATGGACTCCTGGAAACAACATTACCGGTAGGACTAATTCCTACTTTCCAGGATGTCCCTCCTGACGGCACCACCAGGAGAAGTACCAAATAATCCTCACTAGGGCGGGATTACAGCTTGGAGGACCTTCCTCCAAAAGGTCGTGTGGCAACCTGACAGAATGTCCAGTTTGTAATGTCTGCAGAAAGTATTGGACCTGGCCCAGGTTGCTGCCCAGCATATCTGGTCCATAGTGGCCCCCGCGCTCTCTGCCCATGAAGTTGAGATTGCTCTAAGAGAGTGGGCCCTGAGGCCTTCTGGTGGAACTTTCCCTTTTGAAACGTAAGCTGCACTGATGGTTGATTTAATCCATCTTGCAAGAGTAGCTTTGGACGCCTTCTTTCCTTTGTTCTTTCCGGACATTTGAATAAAAAGATTGGAGTCTATTCTCCAGCTTCCTGTAATTTCTAGGTAACGAAGGATTGTCTTTTTGGCGTCCAGCAGGTGAAGAGAGAACTCTTTGTCATTGCTATAATTCTGGCAGAATGTTGGTTGAATGATTTCCTGATTTCTTTGGAAATCTGTGACTACCTTGGGAAGGAAGGTTGGGTCCATTCTTAAAACGATGCAGTCCTCCTGAACCTTCAAATATGGGTCCCTTATTGAAAGAGCCTGAATTTCTTAGATACGTCTAGCCAAAGTAATTGTTACCAGGAAGAGAGCTTTGAGAGTCACTGATTTATGGTTAGCCTGGTCTAAAGGCTCATAAGGACTCTTACATAGTTCCCCCAATACCAGGGTGAGATCACAGGGAGGTACTGAGCTGGGTCTAATTCTCTGAGTGGCTTTGATGAACCTTATTACCCATGGATGAGTGGCTATTGGGGAATCAAAGATGGTACTCAGGGCTGCTATTTACACTTCCAGAGTACTAGGCCTTAGGCCCTTGTCAAAGCCTGTGTAATACTATTGTAGGAACTCGAGGATTCTGATAGCGTGGGGCAATGAACAATCAGAGACGGGTTTCTTTGAATGCAAATAATGTATTTGTGAAACAGCAAAACACCCAAAAACAATATTCAAACAACCCGTAGTGACATGCAATGAGTCCATATATATATACACAAGTCCAGTTATATGAATCCGGATATATAAGTCTTTGAACCTCTATAGCGAGGGTGGTAAAGTTCTTACGACGGAGTCCTCACACAAATGTGACCACAAGGTAAGTCTGATGCACAGATAACGTGGCTGGATTTACACACTGCTGGTGTGTGAAGAGTCAGATCCAGGTATGAAGAAAACACAGGGAAGTCCAGGAACAAGTTAATCTCAGTTGTGGCTTAATTCAGTGAAGTCCAACAACAAGTTCATATGTCAGTAAGGTTCCAGTAACAGTTCCAACAGCTCTCACCAGAGGTAATGCACAAAGGGTTAAACAGCAACAGTTCAGAAACACAGTTCTTATCAGATGGAGTGAACCAAGGGTTAAATTCCCAAGTCAACAGTTTAGTGATAACACAGTACTTTGTGCAACTTACATATGCAGAGAATGTCCAGAGCCATGGGTAGAAACTGCTGTGGCTGAGAAACACCTGAAGATAAGGCTATGCACTTTCCTAGTAAACACACAAAAGATCTGTGAGGAACAAAGCAGCTGGGTTGCAGGGAAACGGAAGCAGAATATTCCAGCAGTGAAGCCAACACCTGAGCCAGGCTTTAAACAAACGAACAGGAAGTAGGGCACACAAAACAGCAAACTCCATTTTAACAAAGGGCAAAATCATTGACAAAGTTACCTAGAAAACCTGGAATACTGACATTACTCCCCCCCTAAAGACGGCCTCCGGACGGTCCTGGACCAGGCCTGTCCGGGTATCTCCGATGAAACTGAGCAATCTTCAGAGGCGCATTGATGTTACTTACTGGTTCCCAAGAATCATTTTCAGGAGAGTAACCTTGCCATCTAACTAGATACTGAAGCCGGTTTCTATGAAGTCTCGAATTAACAATATCCTGTACCACGAATTGTTCTTCGCCATCAACCAACACTGGTGGAGGGGGAGGTACGATACGTCCCTGAAACGTGTTAGGAGAGACTGGTTTTAATAAGGAAACATGAAATACTGGGTGTACCTTTAAAGTCCGTGGTAGCTTCAACCGACAGGCAACAGAGCTCACAATCCCAGTGATCTTGAATGGACCGATGAATTTCTGTCCCAGTTTCTGCGAAGGAACACCCAATTTTAGATTCTTGGTGGACAACCAAACTGAGTCTCCTACCTTATACATAGGTGCTGGTTTCCGGAATCTATCGGCCGACTTCTTGTAACGCTCCTGTGCTGTGGTCAGGGAGTCCTTCAAAACTTCAAGATTACGTTGCAACGCCGTCACTCTGTCTTCAACCGCTGGTACCGAAATCGTAACCGGGGACCTAGGCAAAATACTTGGATGATAACCCAGGTTGGCAAAAAAAGGTGTTACCTTCGTGAACTGCTTTGGGAGTTGTTGTACGAAAATTCCGCTAGAGGAAGTAGCTTCAGCCAATCGTCCTGCAAATGACTGACGTAACAGCGTAGATATTGCTCCAAGGTTTGATTTGTCCGTTCGGTCTGCCCGTTGGTCTGAGGATGGTATGCAGAAGACAAGCAAACATTAATGTGGAGCGCAGAACAAAATCCTTTCCAAAATCTAGAGGTAAATTGTATTCCTCGGTCAGAAATGATGTCATCTGGTACCCCATGCAGCCGGAAAATGTTCTGGATAACTAGATCTACTGTCTCTGTAGCTGAGGGAAGACCAGCACACGGAATGAAATGAGCAGCTTTCGTTAAACGATCTACTACCACCAAAATAGTATTTTTACCACCAGAGGTGGGTAACTCCACAATAAAGTCCATTGAAATAGACCCCCAAGTGCGAGACGGTACAGGTAGCGGTTTAAGAAGACCAGTAGGTGAAACGCGAGGAACCTTGTACCGGGCACAAACTTCACAAGAGCGGACATAGTCATTCACATCCTTCAAGCAGGTAGGCCACCAAAAAAAACGAGTTAACAATTCCTGCGTCTTCTGTACCCCCCTATGACCAGCCAATTTAGAGTCGTGGACCAATTTGAGAACTCGAAGTCTTACAGCCTCTGGGACATAAATACATCGATCTCTAAGCCACACACCATTCCGAAGGACAAGATTCACATTGTCAGGTGGAGCTGCAAGAAATACGTCACCGTCATAGGCCAGCTTGATCTCCTGCCACAAGTCCCGGTTCCGGAGCACTCCAACGAAATTGGCCTCCGACAAGATGGTCTTCGACGGGGTCCCAGGCACGGAATCCACGGTATGGATTCGGGATAATGCGTCAGCTTTCCCATTACGTGAACCTGGGCGGTACGAAATAATAAAATTAAACTGGTTCAAGAACAAACTCCACCTAGCTTGTCGAGGAGAAAGACACCTGGCAGACTTAAGGAATTCCAAATTGCGATGATCCGTGAGTACTACTACCTGCTGAGTTGCCCCCTGCAAATGGTGTCTCCATTCCTTAAAGGCAGAAATAATTGCCAAAAGTTCCTTATCTGCCACATCATAATTAAGTTCTGCAGAAGATAACCTACGAGAGAAGAAGGCACACGGGTGCAGCAAACCTTTGTCTCCGGTACGTTGTGAGAGGATAGCTCCCAATGCACAGTCAGACGCGTCCACCTCCACGATAAAAGGCTGTGCAGGATCCGGATGCATCAATATTGGAGCCGTGGTAAAACAACCCTTCAGGCGATCAAAGGCTTCCTGAGCTTGCGAAGACCATTCAAACTTCTTCCCCTTCTTGGTGAGGAGAGTGATGGGACGGACAATTTCTGAAAAATTTCGGATAAACCGTCTATAAAAGTTAGCAAAGCCAATGAATCGTTGTACCTCCTTAATGTTTCCTGGTACCGGCCAGTCCAAGATTGCCTGGATCTTGCTGGACTCCATATTCAATCCCTGAGGCGAGATAACATAGCCTAAAAATTGAATTTCAGAACAATGGAACTCACACTTTTCGAGTTTGATGTACAAATGATTATCTCTCAAACGTCTAAGTACGGTCTTGACATGTTCCTGATGTTCCTGTAAGGAGTCAGAAAAGATTAAGATGTCATCAAGGTAAATTACCACATATTGGTCCAATAAATCCCTGAAAATGTCGTTGGCTAAATGTTGAAAAGCAGCAGGAGCGTTACAGAGTCCGAATGGCATCACCAAATATTCAAAATGTCCATACCGGCATCTAAAAGCTGTCTTCCATTCGTCTCCGGGCCGTATACGGAGTAAATTATATGCCCCACGAAGATCTAATTTGGTAAATACCTTGGCCTGGCGAACTCTTTCCAACAATTCTGGAATTAGGGGCAACGGGTACCTGTTACGAATGGTTACCTTATTTAACTCCCGATAGTCAATGCAGGGTCTTAGAGTACCATCCTTCTTCTTTACAAAGAATATTGGAGCTCCCGCTGGTGAAGAAGATGGTCGGATAAACCCCTTGGCTAAATTCTCATCTATATACTCTCGTAAAGATTTTAATTCCGGAGCCGCCAACGGGTAAACATGGCCGAAAGGAATCGCTGCTCCAGGAAGCAATTCTATGGGGCAGTCATACGGTCTATGTGGGGGAAGTTGATCTGCCTTCCTTTTATCACAAATGTCTGAGAATTCCTGATATATCAGAGGGAGAGTAGGTACCTGTATCACCTCTTCCAAGTTCTGGGTAACTGGAGCCGCTACAGTTGGACTGATGGTAGAACTGCACTTCGGGAGAAAGGTTATCTCCTTGGTTTCCCAATTGATGATTGGATTTTGTGACCGTAACCAGGGAATTCCTAAAATTACAGGAAAATGAGGAGAAGATATTAACATGAATGAAAGTGTTTCTTGATGGTCTGGTTCCATCTTACACTCCAGAGGCACTGTCTCCCGATCTACTGGTCCAGAAACTAATGGGGAACCATCCACCGTTTCCATAGTGATTGGTGAAGCTCTTAGTTGTGTCTTTATACCATGTTCCTTTGCAAAAGAAGAATCCATGAAATTCCCACCTGCTCCAGAGTCTATCATGGCAGAACTTGATATCCACTGTTCCTCCCACTGAATCTGTATAGGAAGAGAACAATGTGAATATTTCTCCCCTTGATCTTTAGGGGAAGTCGGCATCAGTATTGGGGGAAAAACCGCATCTAGATGTAGACTGGTTTCCGAAACTTCAGACTCAGCGTCTGTGTTATCATAATCCCCTACTACCGCCAACACCTTGTTGGGTCGCCTAGGACATTTAGGACAATTGATGAGGAAATGGTCCGATTGACCACAATAGAAACATAAGCGCTCACGGAGACGGTGTTCGCGGCGTTCATTATTCTCACGTCTCTGCAGTGAGTCCACCTGCATAGGCACCTCCTCAGCCTCTCGCGGGTTTTTGCCTGTGGTTTCCCTGGACGGAAGAGAGTAATTAGTAATGCGATTTACAGCGGCCCATTTTTCTTGTCTGCGTTCAGTTAAACGGATATCAATACGTACACAGTGCTGTATAAACAATTCAAACTCCTGTGGAGACTCTGAACGAGCTAGCTCATCCTTGATTGCATTTGACAAACCTTTTCTAAAGATTGGTAATAAAGCATTGTTTTCCCACTGGGTGTCCACCACTAACCTTTTAAATTCAGTAACATATTCTATGACTGACCGTTTCCCCTGGCGTAAGGAAAGCAAGGCAGATTCAGCGGTAGCACGGCGGTTGGAATCGTCGAACATTTGCGCCATAGCTGCCAGAAAATTGTCCAAATTATTTAGACGGGTATCATGACTTTCAACCATAGGATTTGCCCAAGCCAGTGCACGTGATGTCAACAACATAATAATACATAGAACCTTAGATCTATCAGACCGGTAGTAGGAGGCATGTACATCGAAAAATAATATACATTGATTAACAAACCCACGGAATTGACTTCGGTCACCATTAAAACGGAATGGAGGCAATTTGGGCATACTGGTGGATGAGGTAGGCTCAGTAGGTAAGGCCTCCAGGACTCCTAACCTAGAACGTAGATCTTGGAGAGCCTGACCAAACCCCTGTGCATTGTGGTTAACCCGAGACTCCAAGTCTCTAATCTGATTGAGTGCAGCCGCCACCTCCTGCTGCAAGGAGTTAACTATGGTGAACAATTTGTCTGCCCGTGTCTCCGTCATTGCCCCAGCAGAATCCTCTTTTTTAGGCTGGAATATCCTGTAATACTATTGTAGGAACTCGAGGATTCTGATAGCGTGGGGCAATGAACAATCAGAGACGGGTTTCTTTGAATGCAAATAATGTATTTGTGAAACAGCAAAACACCCAAAAACAATATTCAAACAACCCGTAGTGACATGCAATGAGTCCATATATATATACACAAGTCCAGTTATATGAATCCGGATATATAAGTCTTTGAACCTCTATAGCGAGGGTGGTAAAGTTCTTACGACGGAGTCCTCACACAAATGTGACCACAAGGTAAGTCTGATGCACAGATAACGTGGCTGGATTTACACACTGCTGGTGTGTGAAGAGTCAGATCCAGGTATGAAGAAAACACAGGGAAGTCCAGGAACAAGTTAATCTCAGTTGTGGCTTAATTCAGTGAAGTCCAACAACAAGTTCATATGTCAGTAAGGTTCCAGTAACAGTTCCAACAGCTCTCACCAGAGGTAATGCACAAAGGGTTAAACAGCAACAGTTCAGAAACACAGTTCTTATCAGATGGAGTGAACCAAGGGTTAAATTCCCAAGTCAACAGTTTAGTGATAACACAGTACTTTGTGCAACTTACATATGCAGAGAATGTCCAGAGCCATGGGTAGAAACTGCTGTGGCTGAGAAACACCTGAAGATAAGGCTATGCACTTTCCTAGTAAACACACAAAAGATCTGTGAGGAACAAAGCAGCTGGGTTGCAGGGAAACGGAAGCAGAATATTCCAGCAGTGAAGCCAACACCTGAGCCAGGCTTTAAACAAACGAACAGGAAGTAGGGCACACAAAACAGCAAACTCCATTTTAACAAAGGGCAAAATCATTGACAAAGTTACCTAGAAAACCTGGAATACTGACAGCCTGCTTGAAGGAAATCCAGAATCCGGGATATGTCCAGACCTTGGGAGATAGATACTGGAGCAGGATTTTGTGAGCAGAACTTTTTCCAGATCTTCAGATAGATTGCCGAAGTAACTGGTTTCCTGCTCTTCTGCATGGTGAAGATGACTAGCTCTGAAAAACCTTTTGCTCTCAGGATCTCCTTCTCAGGATCCAGGCTGACAGATGTAAAATCCCAGGATTCTGATGGAGTAGCGGCCCCTGCGATAAGAGGTCTGGTCTTACTGGTAGAAGGATGGGATCCTCCAGGGCCATCCAATTTAGAAAGGAGAACCAGCTTCTCTTGGGCCAATATGGTACTATCAGGATCACTGACCCTCGGTTCTCCTGAATTTTCCTCAGAACTCTTGGTATGAGAGGAATTGGTGGGAAGGCATATGCTAGCATCATATTCCAGTTCTGGGCTAAAGCATCCACTCCGGCTGGAGCATCTCTTGGGTTTAGTGAGAAGAACCGTTCTGCCTTTGCGTTCTTCCTTGACGCAAATAGGTCTATTTCTGGATGTCCCCATCGTTGGGTTAGTTGTAGAAAGGCCTCCTGGTTTAGAGACCACTCTGTAGGTTGGATTCTCTCTCTGCTTAGGTAGTCGGCCAGTTGACTTTTGGCGCCTCTTAGGTGAACCGCTGTTATTGAGTTTACTGTCCTCTCTGCCCAGGAGAACATTGTATCTGATAGAATCTGCAGTTGATTGTGTCTTGTACCTCCTTGGTGAAGAAGGAAGGCTATCGTAGTTGAATTGTCTGAATATATTCTTATGTGCTGATCTCTTAGTTGGTCCTGATATCCTTTCAGCGCTTCCCATACTGCTCTTAGCTCTCTGTAATTTGAGGATCTGCTGCTTATGGATCTGGGCCAAACTCCTTGGAGGTAGGACCCCTCCATGTGAGCCCCCAACCTGTAAGGCTTGCGTCCGTAGTGACACTGACGCATGGTGATGTTCTCCAGGGTCTTCCTTTTCCAAGTTTCACTGTATTTGTCCACCATACAAGTGACTTTTTTGTTTTTTCGGACAGTTTTATTCTGTCGTCTAGAGAGGTTTTCCTGCCGTCCCATGCTGCTAGGGTTTCCTGCTGCAGAGATCTTGAATGATGTTGGCTCCACCGGACACTGGGAATGCATGAGGTCATCAGGCCCAGTACTCTCATGGCCTTCCTTATCGTGACATACCTCCGACTCCGTATGTTCCCGATCTCCCCTTCTATTGCATGTTTTTTTGTCCTCTGGTAGAAAGTAGTGTTCCTGTTCTGAATCTAGAATAACTCCTAGAAACGTTTTCCTCTGCTCTGGAATGGGATCTGATTTTTTTTTTGTTTATTAGCCATCCCAGTTTCTCCAAAACCGACTTTGTTACTGAGAGGTCTCTATCCATCTGCTGCGGAGAGTCTGCCACTAGCAATAGGTCGTCCAAGTAGGCGACGACGAGTAACCTTTTTTGTCTTAGGTAGGCCATTACTTCCGCCATCAGTTTGGTAAAGATTCGTGGGGCGGAGGATAGACCAAAGGGCAGGCATGTGAATTGATAATGCTGTATTCCGCTGCAGTCTCTTATGGCGAAACGGAGGAACTGTTGGTGAGAGATGTGGATTGGCACATGGTAGTAAGCACTCTTTAAATCTAGAGTGCTCAATACCGAGTTCTTTTTTATTAGAGGTATTACGGATTTGAGTGACTTCATTTTGAACTGTTTGTACGCACCCACTGGTTTAGTGGTTGAGATTGATTATCGTGCAAAATTCTCCTCCCGGTTTCTTTATGGAGAAGAGCATTGAATAGTGCCCCGAAATCTCTGTGAGATTGGGACTTTTACTATAGCTCTCATATCCAAGAGGTCCTGTACGTCTTCTAGGAGTCTCTGATGTACCGCTGAAGATTGAGCCTGGGTTAGGCAAAACCTTCTGGGGGGCCCTCTGTTAAACTGTACCCTGTACCCCTCTGCCACCGTTTTAGGATCCATGTGTTCTGGGTGATGTTTTTGCCAATCTCTTAGGAATCTCTGGAGTCTTCCTCCCACTATTCTGGCGTCATTGTCTGCTGGATCTAGGTTCCTGACTCTGGAAGGAGCTTCTCCCTTTTCCACCTTTAGGGTAACTCCATCTACCGATTTCCTTTCCCTTTATATTCTTGTCTGGGATGGGAGCGCATTCTTCGAAAGGAGTGCATTCTCCTTGGTTTTTGCTCCGAAAACCCTTTGTTTTTGTCTGACGCCTTCTCCAGTAGGTCGTCCAGTACTGGACCAAACACGTGTAGGCCTGAGAATGGGATTGAACAGAGTTTGTTCTTGATTGAGTGTCTCCCATCCATGACCTGAGCCGCAGGGCTCGCTTTGCCGCATTGGATAGTGCGTTGTTTCTTGCAGCGAAACTCACCGATTCCGCCGAAGCGTCCGCCATAAAGTCGGTAGCTGATTTTAACAGTGGTAGGGATTTTAGGATCTCCTCCCTTGCTGTCTTGTTCTTGATCTGGTTTTCCAAATCTTCAACCCAAAGGTTCATTGATATTGCTGCAGAGGTAGCTGCGATATTTGCCTTCATGATGGCCGCTGATGACTCCCAGGCCTTCTTGAGTAGGTCTTCCGATCGCTTATCCATAGGATCCTTCAGCCCTGACGAGTCTTCAAATGGTATGACTGTCTTCTTTGAGACTCTTGCTACTGGGATGTCGATTTTGGAACTGATTCCCAAATCTTAGTTTCTTCCGGGTCGAAGGGAAGACGGTATTTGAATTCTCTTGAATTCAGCTTCTTGCTGACATCTACCCATTCTTCCAGTATCATGCAGTTATGTGTTGGTTTACTGGAAATACTCTGTTCTGCGGGCTTTCAAGCCACCGAACATTTCATCTTGAACTGTTGGTTCTGCGGCGTCTCCACCTTCATGGTGCTTCTGACCGCCTGTACCAACATGTCGGTATTTTCAGAGGAAAAAGATTTTTTCTTCCTGCCTTCAAAAACTGTGGTTGGGACCCTCTTCATCATTTGACCCCAAGCCGGAGTAAACTGAAAGCTCTCCTTGTTCTGAAGTTAGATCCTCGTCCCATCTCGGTCTTTTAGGACGGGGGATTGTACGGGTATTAGAGCTGACACTGTCGCCTGTACTCTTCCCTGATCATGGACCTAATGTTTTCCAATTGGGGGGTCTGTTCTCCTTCAGTAATTTGGTTATGCATTTATTGCATAACTTCTTGGGGTGCCCTCTGGGAGTCTGGTTGTGCAGAGCAGACATTTGCCCTTCTGTTTGGTCGCAGTTGCTGAATGCTTGTGCGTCTCCTAAAAAATAGATATAAGAAGGCCTATATATCTATGTCATGACTCCTGGAGACCCCCTTAGCACCGTATACTTACGGGATCCTGGGGTTATCCGGGGTCTGGACCTCAGGACGGCTAAACACTCTCCATGTTTAAGTGTGCTGTCATGTGTCCGTCATTAAATAGTAAGTCTTACCCGGCTTCAAGACATCTGATTCGTCTCCTTCCGAGCTCAGCTGCTGTTGATCTCGGCGTCACCGGCTGTCGGCCCCACAGCGCATGCTCCTCCTGGAGCGCACGCCGACCCTAGGAGATACCCCCTCCTGCCAGGAGGAGTCCGCCCCCTGACTCTGCTCCCAATGGTAGCCCTGTTCTGCTCGAGCCTTCAGGTGGAACGCTAAGGCCTGTTGTCAGCCGACGCCTGTCTCATGGGCACAGCCATTTTCTGGAGCCCTGATGCCTCTGGCTCCGCCTTCACCGGCACGCCCACCGATGACGCGACGCGGGGGAAGTCTGGCCTAGGACGCTGGCACACGCCGGAAACAGCAAGTTGCTGCACAGATCCCTCCGTGGGATGCCGCAGAGAACGGGAGCAGACAGCTCTACCGGAAGGCTGGGGAACCTCCGCCGGTACCAGCGTTCCTGCGGAGCATTCCTATGCCCTCCGCTTTGGCTCCGGGAGCTCCAGCTCAACCAGGATCCTTCTTCTGCCGGGGCATCCCGGCCAGCAGGTATTCTTCCATTCCGCTCCTGCGCTCCTCTGGTCTGTCCCCTGATAGGACAGGAAAAACACGAAGGGTGGGAAGAGGGTGTGGCATTTAACCTCTTCTGTGTTCCCTGGTCCCTATCAAGGATACGAAGGACAACCTCCTGGTGGTACCATCAGGAGGACGTCCTGAAAAGAGGTTGTGACCATGGGAATGCTG
>JARQOD010000001.1:531077771-531268074 GCA_033576555.1 Oophaga sylvatica
CGAGTAGTGGTAGACTTTGGGGGGACACTTTGCTGTTTGGTACAGGTGGTATAGGAGTAATACATCCCTGGTACCAGTATGGACACACCAGCATTTGGCCATGCTGGGACCTATAGATCCCCACTTTAGCAGTGCACTTAGCAGGCAGCGGTTGTTGCGGGACACAGGCAGGGCATAAGTGTTACACAGCTCCAGACCGTCCATGAATAGGGGGCCGTGAGGCAGCATTGGAGCGGAGCTGCATACTAAATACGGGCTAGCGACAGCTATTAATACTCTGCAGGACGGCCGCCACTATTTATGGCCCCGCTCAGCTGTCATCTACACACGGCTTAAAGGGTCCGACCACTACACTTCCTCACCTTCCCCTATTCCTCTGCTTGCTAACTTCACAGCTGCTTGGCTCAGGACGGTGCTTTTCATTCACTGACAAGAAGCAGAGATCTTGAGAACAGTTTCTTTGGGGATGAAGGAGCCCAGACTGCAACTCTTCAATATCTCCCTTATAGCAGGGTTGGGGAACCTCCGGCCCAGATTGTCCTCTTCTCCGTCCGCAGGGCAGATTCCCAGATACTGCAGTGCTCGGGCTGGTGGCTGCGTTTTGCCATCTCACTACCCTTTCATTTCTCCTTACAAAGCAAGAATTTATACTGAAGACTGCCGCACATGCACTGAAGGGTTATGTCCTGACGCCAGCCATTACCAGGATATTCATTGTGGTCGGAGCCAGTCCCACCGACGATAACAGCAGCCCCGACATCTTTTGTGTGATGTATATACAGTAGCCCCAGATCTCCTATGTGATGTATATACAGCAGTCTCAGTGTCTCCTGTGTGATGTATATACTGCAGCCCCAGTATCTCCTGTGTGATGTATATACCGAACCCCCTGATCTCCTGTGTGATGTATACACTGCAGCCCTGGTATCTCCTGTGTGATGTACATACCGCAGCACCGGATCTCCTGTGTGATGTATGTAATGTATCCCCGGATCTCTTGTGTGATGTAAACACTGCAGCCCCGAACCTCATGTGTGATGTATATACTGCAGCCCAGGATCTCCTGTGTGATGTATATGCAATAACCCCAGCATTCCTGTGTGATGTACATACTGCAACCCCGGATCTCCTGTATGATGTATATACTGCAGCCCCTGTTCTCCTGTGTGATGTATATACAGCAACTCCACCATCTCCTGTGTGATGTATATACTGCAGCCCCGGTTCTCCTGTGTGATGTATATCTAGCAGCCCCAACGTCTCCTGTGTGATGTATAAACAGCAGCCCCGGCATCCCCTGTGTGATGATACCCTGGACTGGAAGCTCCATTCCTTGTGCTGTTCTAGAACTTTCCTGCACTACAACCCCCATCGTGTTTTGCCAGCACAGAGCAAAACTGCCCCCCTCTTCACCCTTGTGCCTGCAGCCTCGCTGCAATTCACTGTTTGAAAGTACAGCACTCCTTCCTTTCGCCCCCACCTCAGGAATTTCTTTGTCTCCAAAACCCTGCAGGATGATCCCATAGCTATTATGGGAATTCATTCTTTTGGTCATAACTCGCAGGGAGCTTATGTTAGAGACACTAAAGCTACGGTTTTGAATCATGCGTCCATCAGGCGTTGTTCCCGTGGTACTGGTGAACCCGTAACTCCAACAGAACCCGAGAAATGGAATTCTCTGGTGCACCATGTACTATCTCACCCAAGTTTGGGCTCATTTGAACAGTCATTTCAGAATAAGATCACTGATAGATCTGCCATTATTCTGCTAGGTTCCCAGGATGAGGTATGGTCCTTATGATCTTCCAGAGCTTAAAACTATAACTTCTAGCCCTGGGAGGTGGCCAGAAAACCATCCCCTTTTGTGAGGTCACCAGCCCACATGTAAAAGTTTTGCAGCTAGCCCCCTGGGCATTCCAGGCTGTGATGACGTGACTAACAGATCTGCAAATGAACTATGACGTGTGGCTCCTCCCCCCAGCCTGTCTTGCCATGATCTAAGTACCATGTAAGTTTTTCACCTTTAACCCTGTTTTATTTTTAACTGTATTGTACATAATTGTATTGTCTCAGCTTGTTACATCTTTTTATACTGTATAAACACTGCCTGCATTTTTAGGAATAAACCTATAAAATTATTAGTTTGTTTCTCCTGCTCTATAATCGAATTTGCACGTGCCTGAAGTACCTACGCTACTAATTCGGGGTTGCTACGGACCCTCTTGATAAATTGTTCATTAAGTAAATCGTAGCTGGTGGCAGCTAAAAAGAAGGGGTGTAAAGTGTTGACCTATTGGGTGGCATTGGCAGTGACGGAGCGGGTTTTATAAGTGTATTGCCTGGCTGCGGCCCGGAGTAATTATAATTCCCTCACTGCAGTGTGCCCAATAGCCAGCACACATCCAAGCGGCCCGTCTGGCGACTAATTCTCCTAGGTGCAGTTCCCTGATTGACCTGAGGGTAAGGGGGCGCCAGAGAGCTGCAAGTTCCTAAGTGGAAGTGGGATAATTATAAATCCCTGCAGATTATTCCTGACACATTGGGTCGGACAGCAGCAGCCGTCGTGTGTGTGCCGCGTTTTCGTCACATTGGTGGCAACGGAGGGATCACAAGCCGTGATACCCCGGGCTAACGTGTGGCGGTCCGTGTGCCGTTCATCACATTGGTGGCAGAGCTGTGGGATTATAGAGCATTAGTGAGCTTGTCTGAGCAATCATTCCTCTCACTAAAAACCTTGCACGGTTCTTCCAGGGACCCTGCAGCAAAAGTTTGGAGAACAGACTCAGTGTTTATTAGTCCTGAGACAATTGTGTGTACTTGCGGTTACCCCTCCCTTCTCTTTGTTTTCTATCCTATCTTTTATTTGGCAATCATGGCTACAAGAGGTGGAAGTTGGTACGCCCAGCAGAACAAGGAAACTCTTGTTGCAATCTGCACGTACCACGGCCTTGACCACACGAACCAAACCAAAGCCCAACTGGTCCAGGCCCTTAAGGCACTGGACGAGGCTCAGAGCGTGGCGGGCGCAGGAGCCAGCCCAAGCCAAGGTGGTGCTGCAGCAGAGGCCCAACCCCTGAATGCTTACACCCAGGGCGGGTTGGATCCTTACCTGCAGGCGGCCCTGGATGAACTCTCTGCCGACGACCGTGATAGGCGTCTGAAGCTGATCCAGCAAGCTCAAGAGAGAGCTGACCAGCGAGAGGCCGACCAGCGAGCCGAGCGCCAAGCCCAACGAGAGGCTGAGAGAGCCGAGCGAGAGGTTGAGAGGGCCCAAGCCCAGCGAGAGGCCCAAGCACAGAGAGCCCATGAGCTGGAGATGGTCCAGTGAGGGGGGATACTCCCCACAGCCCAGAGCGGTGAGCCCAGCAGCGCTCGGAGTCCGAAGCCCCGGCCAGAGCACTTTCCCGTGATGGAAAAGGACGGAGACTTGGACACTTTTCTGCGGGCCTTTGAGAAAGTCTGCCGACAGTACCAGCTGCCTGAGGACCAATGGGCCAGGTACTTGACCCCCGGGCTAAAGGGCAAAGCTCTGGAGGAGTTTGCTTCACTCCCGCCTGGCCAAGATGGTGACTATGAGGCCATCAAGCAGGCCCTGATCGCCAAGTACCAGCTAACCCGAGGTATTGTGATGATGACGCACACGGACCGCCACACGGTAGCCCGGGGTATCACGGCTTGTGATCCCACTGCTGCCACCAATGTGATGAAAACGGCACACACACGACGGCTGCTGCCGTCCGACCCAATGTGTCAGGAATAATCTGCAAGGATTTATAATTATCCCACTTCCACTTCATTGCCGCGTTTTCATCACATTGGTGGCAATGGAGGGATCACAAGCCGTGATACCCCGGGCTACCGTGTGGCAGTCCGTGTGCCGTTCATCACACCCTGTGTGATGTATATACTGCAGCCCTGGATTTCCTGTGTCATGTATATGCAACAACCCCAGCATCTCCTGTGGGATGTACATACTGCAGCCCCAGATCTCCTGTGTGATGTACAGTTAGGTCCATATATATTTGGACAGAGACAACATTTATTTAATTTTGGTTCTAGACATTACCACAATGAATTTTAAACAAAACAATTCAGATACAGTTGAAGTTCAGCCTTTCAGCTTTCATTTGAGGGTATCCACATTAAAATTGGATGAAGGGTTTAGGAGTTTCAGCTCCTTAAGGGTCTGTACACACGTTGCGGATTCTGCTGCAGATCCACAGCGGATTTTCCGCTGCAGATCTGCAGCAGAACTGCAAGTGATGTACAGTAGCATTAGATTCAATTTTTTTAAAAAAACGCAGTGCACCTGCTGCGGATTTTTCCGCTTGGATTTGGTGCGGATTTAAATCCGCAGCATGTCACTTCTTTTGTGCAGTTCCGCAGCGTTGTCAGACCTGCTCTAAATAGAAATCCGCAGGTCTAAAAACGCAGGGGAAATCCGCACAAAAAACGCGGAAAATCTGCATCAAATCCGCAGGTAAAACCCAGGTCATTTTACCTGTGGATTTACCAAAATCTGCGAGGAAAATTCCTCAGCAGAATCCGCACCGTCTGCACATAGCTTAACAAGTGCCACCCTGTTTTTAAAGGGGCCAAAAGTAATTGGACAGATTAAATAATTGTAAATAAAATGTTCATTTCTAGTACTTGGTTGAAAACCCTTTGTTGGCAATGACTGCCTGAAGTCATCACCAGACGCTGTGTTTCCTCCTTTTTGATGCTCTGCCAGGCCTTCACTGCGGTGGTTTTCAGTTGCTGTTTGTTTGTGGGCCTTTCTGTCTGAAGTTTAGTCTTTAACAAGTGAAATGCATGCTCAATTGGGTTGAGATCAGGTGACTGACTTGGCCATTCAAGAATATTCCACTTCTTTGCTTTAATAAACTCCTGGGTTGCTTTGGCTTTATGTTTTGGGTCATTGTCCATCTGTAGTATGAAACGACGACCAATCAGTTTGGCTGCATTTGGCTGGATCTGAGCACACAGTATGGCTCTGAATACCTCAGAATTCATTCGGCTGCTTCTGTCCTGTGTCACATCATCAATAAACACTAGTGACCCAGTGCCACTGGCAGCCATACATGCCCAAGCCATCACACTGCCTCCGCCGTGTTTTACAGATGATGTGGTATCCTTTGGATCATGAGCTGTACCACTCCTTCGCCATACTTTTCTCTTTCCATCATTCTGGTAGAGGTTGATCTTGGTTTCTTCTGCCCAAAGAATGTTCTTCCAGAACTGTGCTGGCTTTTTTAGATGTTTTTTAGCAAAGTACAGTCTAGCCTTTTTATTCTTGATGCTTATGAGTGGCTTGCACCGTGCAGTGAACCCTCTGTATTTACTTTCATGCAGTCTTCTCTTTGTGGTAGATTTGGATATTGATACGCCTACCTCCTGGAGAGTGTTGTTCACTTGGTTGGCTGTTGTGAAGGGGTTTCTCTTCACCATGGAGAGTATTCTGCGATCATCCACCACTGTTGTCTTCCGTGGCGCCCAGGTCTTTTTGCATTGATGAGTTCACCAGTGCTTTCTTTCTTTCTCAGGATGTACCAAACTGTAGATTTTGCCACTCCTAATGTTGTAGCAATTTCTTGGATGGTTTTTTTTCTGTTTTTGCAGCTTAAGGATGGCTTGTTTCACCTGCATGGAGAGCTCCTTTGACCGCATGTTTCCTTCACAGCAAAACCTTCCAAATGCAAACACCACACCTCAAATCAACTCCAGCACTTTTATCTGCTTAATTGAGAATGACATAATGAAGGGATTGCCCACACCCGTCCATGAAATAGGCTTGGAGTCAATTATCCAATTACTTTTGGTCCCTTTAAAAACAGGGTGGCACATGTTAAGGAGCTGAAACTCCTAAACCCTTCATCCAATTTGAATGTGGATACCCTCAAATGAAAGCTGAAAGTCTGAACTTCAACTGCATCTGAATTGTTTTGTTTAAAATTTATTGTGGTAATGTCTAGAACCAAAATTACATAAATGTTGTCTCTGTCCAAATATATATGGACCTAAAGGGTATGCCACACTGAACAATATCGCTAACGGGATCGCTAAAAAACGTCACTATTTAGCGATCCCGTTAGCGATGTTGTTCAGTGCGGCATCTGCCAGCGACGAGCTTCCTGCTGTGATCTCGCTCGTCGCTGGAATCGTTCCGGACCCTATTTTCTCGTCGGCGCTCCCGCTGGGTAAGTATATATCGCTAGTGTGGCACCTTTTCTTAGCGATTTAGCGGTACTTTTGTACCGCTAAAGTCGTTAAGAAGATCGCTAACGGCGATAGCGTCGTTAACTATATCGCTAAATGTGGCCGCACTTAGCGATATAGAAACAATCCCGCTAGCGATCGCATTAGTATGCGTCATTATCGTGATCGCTAGCGGGATTGTTTAGTGTGGCAGTACCTTTACTGTATACACTGCAGCCCCAGATCTCCTGTGTGATATGTACACTGCAGCTCCGGATCTCCTGTGTGCATATACTGCAGCCCCGTATCTCCTGTGTGATATATATACTGAAGCCCCAGCATCTCCTGTGTGATGTAAATACAGCAGCCCCAGCATCTCCTGTGTGATGCATAAACAGCAGCCCCAGTGTCTCCTGTGTGATGTATATACTGCAGCAACAGATCTCCTGTGTGATGTATATGCAACAACCCCAGCATCTCCTGTGTGATGTACATAATGCAGCCCCGGATCTCCAGTATGATGTATATACTGCAGCCCCGGTTCTCCTGTGTGATGTATATACGGCAACTTCACCATCTCCTGTGTGATGTATATACTGCAGCCCTGGTTCTCCTGTGTGATGTATATACCGCAGCCCAAGCATCCCCTGTATGATGTATATACTGCAGCCCCAGTTCCCCTGTGTGATGTATATACAGCAGCTCCACCATCTCCTGTGTGATGTATATTCTGCAGCCCCGGATCTCCTGTGTGATGTATACACTGCAGCTCCAGTGTCTTTTGTATGATGTATACACTGCAGCCCCAGCGTCACCTGTATGATGTATATACAGCAGCCCCAGGATCTCCTCTATGATGTACTGTACATACTGCAGCCCCGGATCTCCTGTGTGATGTATATACTGCAGCCTCAGCATCTCCTGTATGATGTATATACAGCAGACCCAGTATCTCCTGTGATGTATATACTGCAGCCCCGGATCTCCTTTGTGATGTATACACTGCAGCCCCTGATCTCCTGTGTGACGTACACACTGTAGCCCCGGATCTCCTGTGTGATGTATATACTGCAGCTTCGGATCTCCTGTGTGATGTATATATTGCAGCCCCAGCGTCTCCTGTGTGATGTGTATACAGCAGCCTCAGCATCTCCTGTGTAATGCACATACAGCAGCCCCAGCATCTCCTGTGATGCATATACAGCAGCCCCAGTGTCTCTTGTATGTATATACTGCAGCCCCAGCATCTCCTGTATTATGTATATACAGCAGCCCCACCATTTCCTGTATGATGTATATACTGCTGTGCCGACATCTCCTGTGTGATGTACAGTGATGGCCAAAAGTTTTGAGAATGACACAAATATTAATTTTTACAAAGTCTACTGCTTCACTTTTTCTAATGGCAATTTGCATATACTCCAGAATGTTATAAAGAGTGATCAGCTTAACAGCAATTACTTGCAAAGTCAATATTTGGCTAGAAAATGAACTTTATCCCCCAAAACACATTTCAACATCATTGCAGCCCTGCCTTAAAAGGACCAGCTAACCTCTTTTCAGTGATTGCTCCATTAACACAGGTGTGGGTGTTGATGAGGACATGGCTGGAGATCAATATGTTATGATTAAGTAAGAATGACACCACTGGACACTTTAAAAGGAGGCTGGTGCTTGGCATCATTGTTTCTCTTCTGTTAACCATGGTTATCTCTAAAGAAACACGTGCAGTCTTCATTGCAATGCACAAAAATGGCCTAACAGGGAAGAGTATCGCAGCTAGAAAGATTGCACCTCAGTCAACAATCTATCGCATCATCAAGAACTTCAAGGAGAGAGGTTCCATTGTTGCCAAAAAGGCTTCAGGGCACCCAAGAAAGACCAGCAAGCGCCAGGACCGTCTCTTAAAAGTGTTTCAGCTGCGGGATCGGGCTACCAGCAGTGCAGAGCTTGCTCAGGAATGGCAGCAGGCAGGTGTGAGTGCATCTGCACGCACTGTGAGGCGGAGACTCTTGGAGCAAGGCCTGGTCTCAAGGAGGGCAGCAAAGAAGCCACTTCTCTCCAGAAAAAACATCATGGACAGACTGATATTCTGCAAAAGGTACAGGCAGTGGACTGCTGAGGACTGGGGTAAAGTTATTTTCTCTGATGAATCCCCTTTTCGATTGTTTGGGACATCAGGAAAACGCCTCATTCGGAGAAGACAAGGTGAGCGCTACCACCAGTCTTGTCTCATGCCAACTGTTAAGCATCCTGAAACCATTCATGTGTGGGGTTGCTTCTCAGCCAAGGGAATCGGCTCTCTCACAGTCTTGCCTAAAACACAGCCATGAATAAAGAATGGTACCAGAATGTCCTCCAAGAGCAACTTCTCCCAACCCTCCAAGAGCAGTTTGGCGATCAACAATGCCTTTTCCAGCATGATGGAGCACCTTGCCATAAAGCAAAGGTGATAACAAAATGGCTCAGGGAACAAAACATAGAGATTTTGGGTCCATGGCCTGGAAACTCCCCAGATCTTAATCCCATTGAGAACTTGTGGTCAATCATCAGGAGACGGGTGGACAAACAAAAACCTAAAAATTCTGACAAAATGAAAGCATTGATTGTGCAAGAATGGACTGCTATCAATCAGGATTTGGTCCAGACGTTGATTGAGAGCATGCCAGGGAGAATTGCAGAGGTCCTGAAGAAGAAGGGTCAACACTGCAAATATTGACTTGCTGCATTAACTCATTCTAACTGTCAATATAAGCTTTTGTTACTCATATGTTTGCAATTATTATATTTCTGTCTGTGATAAAAACATCTGTCAAACACACATAAAAACCAGAGGGCAGCAGATCATGTGAAAATATAATATTTGTGTCATTCTCAAAACTTTTGGCCATGACTGTATATACAGCAGTTACAGCATCTCCTGTGTGATGTGTATACAGCAGTCTCAGTGTCTCCTGTGTGATGTATATACTGCAGCCCCAGCATATCCTGTATTATGTATATACAGCAGCCCCAACGTTTCCTGTATGATGTATATACTAAAGCGTCGGCATCTCCTGTGTGATGTATATAGTGCTGTCTCACAGTCTCTCTCGGAGCCCGGTCTCTCCCTCTCCCTGTGCCCGGGGTCACCTCGTATATATAGCAGTTACAGCATCTCCGGTATGATGTATATACAGCAGTCCCAGTGTCTCCTGTGTGAAGTATATACAGCAGTTCCGGTGTTTCCTGTGGGAAACATTTACAGGAGCCCTGGCATTTCCTGTGGGATGTATTTACAGCAGCCATAGCGTCTCTTGTGTGTTGTACATACTACAGCCCCAGAGTCTCCTGTGATGTGTATACTGCAGCACCAGCTTCTTTTGTGTGGTCTTTACACTCCCTGACAGAAGTTATGTCGCTTATCCATGTTATGTAAATAAAAGCTTATATAACCTGATGTTAAATTCATCCATTGGTTGTATAAATGATTCTTTTGAAAGCTGAAACCCTCCAAAATGTGGTTTATGTTAAGAAAATAAATTGGCATCAATGCAGAAATATTGATCATTTAATGGACACAGAATGGTCAGATTTTGGCAAGACAAAAGTTTGGTCGCCCACAGAAAGTAATGTGATATTCAAACAAATAATTAACTTAAAATTCCAATATATGTTGCATAACATTGGTGAATGCAGTTGTGGTGCTATTAGAGTCATATTTAACCCCTTCCCGACCCATGACGCCGACGTTGGCGTCATGAAAACCTGTGCCATCCCGACCCATGACGCCGACGTCGGCGTCATGCTATAAATCATGTTCCTGCGGGCCGGGAGACCGGGGTCACTGAAAGGTCACCCGACCCGCAGTAACAGGACCCTTACTGCATCACCACAGGGGGGTCGGCTTAACCCCCACGTGGCCACGATCGCTCTGATTGGCTGTTAAAAGTGAAACAGCCAATCAGAGCGATTTGTAATATTTCACCAATGAAACTGGTGAAATATTACAATCCAGCCATGGCCGATGCTGCAATAGCATCTGCCATGGCTGGACACCAAGATCTGACCCCCCCACACCGAGTCACGGCGGTGATCGGCCGCCGCCATCAAAGATGGCAGTGATCGGTCACCGCCATCACTGTCTGCTCCCCTGCTCCTGCGATCCGCTGCCCCCACCTACCGATCCCCCCCCTCATCTTCCGACGCCCCCTACTCACCTCTCCCGGTCCACCGATGTCCCTGGATCCGTCCCGGCGGCTGCCCGGGATTCTTCATGGGCGCCGCCATCTTGGAAAATGGCGGGCGCATGCGCAGTGCGCCCACCAGCCGGCGCATGCGCAGTGCGCCCTCCATTTGTACAAAAATTTATTTTGATCACTGTGATAAACTGTCACAGTGATCAAAATAAAAAAAAAGTAAATGAACCCCCCCTGTCATAGGTAGGGACAAATAATAAAATAAAGAATTTTTTTTTTTTCCTAGCGGATTTTGCTGCTGATCCGCAGCTGATTTTGCTGCGGATCTGTGGCGGATATCGCTGCTGATCCGCGGCGGATTTCTCTCGGCTGATCCGCGGCGGATTTCGCTGCTGATCCGCGGCGGATTTCGCGCCTGATCCACGGCAGATTCGCTGCTGATTTCGCTGCGGATCCGCAGCTGATTTCGCTGCTGATTCGCGAAGGATTTCGCTGCTGATCCACGGCGGATTTCGCTGCTGATCCGCGGCGGATTTCGCTGCTGATCCGCGGCGGATTTCGCTGCGGATCCGCGGCTGATTTCGCTGCGGATCCGCGGCTGATTTCGCTGCTGATCCGCGGCTGATTTCGCTGCTGATCCGCGGCGGATTTCGCTGCTGATCCGCGGCGGATTTCGCTGCGGATCCGCGGCGGATTTCGCTGCTGATCCGCGGTGGATTTCGCTGCTAATCCGCGGCGGATTTCGCTGCTGATCCGCGGCGGATTTCGCTGCTGATCCGCGGCGGATTTCGCTGCTGATCCGCGGGGATTTCGCTGCTGATCCGCGGCGGATTTTGCTGCTGATCCGCGGCTGATTTTGCTGCTGATCCGCGGCTGATTTTGCTGCGGATCCGCGGCTGATTTTGCTGCTGATCCGCGGCTGATTTTGCTGCTGATCCGCGGCGGATTTTGCTGCTGATCCGCGGCGGATTTTGCTGCTGATCCGCGACTGTTTTTGCTGCGGATCCGTGGCTGATTTTGCTGGTGATCCGCGGCGGATTTTGCTGCTGATTCATCTGCGCTAGCGGGTATAGCATAACGCGATCGCGTTATGCTATACCGTTACCAGCCGGTCAACGCTACGTGTTGAACGGGCTGGTAAAACGCAATATGAACCCAGCCTTAGGGTTAGAACTAGGGTTAGGGTTAGCATTAGGGTTAAGGTTAGAATTACGGTTAGGGTTGGAATTTGGGTTAGGGTTGGAATTAGGGTTAGGCTTGTGGTTAGGTTTATGGTTAGAGTTGGGATTAGGGTTAGGGGTGTGTTGGGGTTAGGGTTATGATTAGGGTTTGTATTAGGGTTTGGTGTGTGTAGGGGTTAGGGTTGGGGTTAGGGGTGTGTTGGGGTTAGGGTTGGAGTTAGAATTGAGGGGTTTCCACTATTTAGGCACATCAGGGGGTCTCCATACGCGACATGGCGCCACCATTGATTCCTGCAAATTTTGCGTTCAAAAAGTCAAACAGTGCTCCCTTTATTCCAAGCCCCGACGTATGCCCAAACAGTGGTTTATCGCCACATATGAGGTATCAGCGTACTCGGGAAAAATTGCACAACAACTTTGGGGGTTCTAATTTCTCCTGTTAACATTGGGAAAAAAAATTGGGGACTAAAAAATTATTTTGTGGAAAAAAAATGATTTTATATTTTCACGGCTCTGCGTTATAAACTTCTGTGAAGGACTTGGAGATTCAAAGTGCTTATCACACATCTATAGGAGTTCCTTGGGGGATCTAGTTTCCAAAATGGGGTCACTTGTGGGGAGTTTCTACTGTTTAGGCACATCAGGGACTCTGCAAACGTAACATGACGCCCGAAGACCATTCCATCAAGTGGGCATTTCAAAACGTCACTACTTCCCATCCGAGCCCCGACGTGTGCCCATACAGTAGTTTTCTCCCACATATGGGATATCATCATACTCAGGACAAATTGGACAACAACTTTTGGGGTCTAATTTCTCATGTTACCCTTGGGAAAATAAAAAAAAATGGGGACTAAAAGATCCTGATTGTGGAAAAAATATGATTTTTTTATTTTCATGCCCGGGCGTTATAAACTTCTGTGTAGCCCTTGGGGGTTCAAAGTGCTCACCACACATCTAGATAAGTTCTTTGCGGGGTCTAGTTTCCAAAATGGGGTCACTTGTGGGAGTTTCTACTGTTTAGGCACATCAGGGGCTCTGCAAACGTAACAAGATGCCCGCAGACCATTCCGTCAAGTCGGCATTTCAAAGCGTCACTACATCCCTTCCGAGCCCTGACGTGTGCCCAAACAGTGGTCCCCCCCACATATGGGGTACTAGCGTACTCAGGACAAACTGGACAACAACTTTTGGGGTCCAATTTCTCCTGTAACCATTGTGAAAATAAAAAATAGTGGGCTAAAAAATCATTTTTTGAGAAAAAAAAAAGATTTTTAATTTTCACGGCTCTGCGTTATAAACTTCTGTGAAGCACCTGGGGGTTCAAAGTGCTCACTATGCATCTAGATAAGTTCCTTAGGGCGTCTAGTTTCCAAAATGGGGTCACTTGTGGGGGAGCTCCAATGTTTAGGCACACAGGAACTCTCCAAATGCGACATGGCAACCGCTAAATATTCCAGCATATTTTCCATTCAAAAAGTCAAATGGCGCTCCTTCCCTTCTGAGCCCTGTGTTGCGCCCAAACAGTGGTTTATGACCACATATGAGGTATCTGTGTACTCAGGAGAAATTGCCCAACAAATTTTAGGATCCAATTTATACTGTTGCCCATGTGAAAATGAAAAAAACTGAGACTAAAAGAAAATTTTTGTGAAAAAAAAGTACTTTCTTTTATTTACGGATCAATTTGTGAAGCACCTGGGGGTTCAAAGTGCTCACTATGCATCTAGATAAGTTCCTTAGGGGGTCTAGTTTCCAAAATGGGGTCACTTGTGGGGGAGCTCCAATGTTTAGGCACACAGGGACTCTCCAAATGCGACATGGCAACCGCTAAATATTCCAGCATATTTTCCATTCAAAAAGTCAAATGGCGCTCCTTCCCTTCTGAGCCCTGCCGTGCGCCCAAACACTGGTTTATGACCACATATGAGGTATCTGTTTACTCAGGAGAAATTGCCCAACAAATTTTAGGATCCAATTTATACTGTTGCCCCTGTGAAAATGAAAAAAACTGAGGCTAAAAGAAAATTTTTGTGAAAAAAAAGTACTTTCTTTTTTTTACGGATCAATTTGTGAAGCACCTAGGTGTTCAAAGTGCTCACTATGCATCTAGATAAGTTCCTTAGGGGGTCTAGTTGTCACGCTGTCTCTGCGTACTGGAGGTTAGGGGCCTAAGCTGACCCTAAGCTGGGGCCCTGACTAATCCCTCTACCTGGAGGTACTGTTAAAGGTACAGAGGTCCAGGCCGCCAGCGTAATCCCTACCTCCTGAGGATCCCTGAACCTCAGTGATCTAGTCCTGAGAAGGACCCCGATCACAACAACAGGGAACGGGATAATATAAGCCCACACACAGTACTAGACGAACGAGACAGTACAAGGGGAAAATCAACAACCACCTTGCATACAAAACTACATCACAACAACAGAGGGAACACCAACAGGTAAGGAGATAAATGATAAAGCGAGGAAGGGAAAAAACCACACACAAAGTACACTTCACTCCAAACTCCAAAATACCACAAGCCGCTCTGTTTGTCTGCCAGGAATGCTTTCACCGACACTTCCCTAGCAGACTGGCAGGTATTTGAAGGAATCTCATTACAGCAACATTAATTGCAGCTGGGCGAGGCTGGCCTCGTCTAGCACAGAGAGAGGGAGAATTAACTCCCTCACTGCCGAAAAACACCCAGCACCAGAAACTCAGCTGTGAGAAGTCAGGCTGTGCAATCGCGACGATCTTCGTAGCGACACACCCGTGACAGTACCCCCCTTCTACGAGGGGCCTCCGGACCCTCAGGGCCGGGTTTATCTGGGTGAGTAGTGTGGAAGGCCCGAATTAATCGGTCTGCGTTAATATCCGACGCAGGAACCCACGACCTCTCCTCAGGACCATACCCCCTCCAATGAACCAGTACTGAAGGGACCGGCGATTCAGACGTGAATCGATGATTCTCGACACCTGAAACTCCAAGTTACCATTGACCACCACAGGAGGAGGAGGTAAAGGTGAAGGTATCACCGGCGCCACATACCTCTTAAGCAACGATCTGTGGAACACATTGTGAATTTTAAATGTAGGAGGGAGGTCAAGACGGAATGCCACCGGATTAATTATAGAACTGATCTTGTATGGCCCGATGAACCTGGGACCCAGTTTCCAGGAGGGAACCTTAAGTTTTATATTCTTGGTAGACAACCATACCAGATCGTTCACACTTAGGTCCGGACCAGACACTCTCCTCCTATCAGCCATACGTTTGTATCGGTTCCCCATAGTACTCAGATTATTCAGCACTCCTCTCGACACTGAAGCAAGTGACGACGAAAATCGTTCCTCCTCAGGAACCCCAGAAGAGCCCCCCCTATTGAAAGTACAAAACTGGGGGTGAAAACCATATGCCCCAAAAAACGGGGACTTACCAGTGGACTCGCTCCGCCTATTATTAAGAGCAAACTCCGCCAGAGGCAAGAAAGAAGCCCAGTCCTCCTGGTTCTCTGACACAAAACACCGGAGATATGTCTCCAAGCTCTGGTTCAGACGCTCTGCCTGACCATTGGTCTGCGGATGAAAAGCCGATGAAAATGACAACTGCATCCCCCGCCGTGTACAAAATGCCTTCCAAAATTTGGACACAAACTGAGACCCCCGATCCGACACCACATCGGAGGGTACCCCGTGAAGTCTCACAATCTCCCCAATGAACACCTGCGCAAGAGTTTTAGCATTAGGAAGAGCGGGAAGAGCGATAAAATGTGCCATCTTGCTGAACCTGTCCACTACAACGAGTATGACTGTTTTACCCGAAGATGGCGGGAGGTCCGTAATGAAGTCCATAGACAGATGAGTCCACGGACGCTCCGGGATCTTCAAAGGTAAGAGGGCCCCAGACGGACGGGTATGTGGGGTCTTAGAGCGTGCACAAACCTTGCAGGACGCGACAAAAGTTACCACCTCCCTATGTAAGTTAGGCCACCAAAACCGACGCAAGAGGAGATCCTCAGTTGCTTTACTCCCTGGGTGTCCTGCTAAAGCTGAATTATGGTGTGCCTCGATCACCTTTTGTCGCAACTTATTTGGAACAGTCTCCCTGGAGGTCCTACAGGGGCATCCCCCTGAGCCTCCAATACCTCCTCCTCAAGCTCAGAGCATACTGCCGACACCACCACCCCCTCCTGAAGGATAGGAACCGGGTCCTCCGTATTCCCGACCCCAGGGAAACTACGAGATAAGGCATCCGCCTTTACATTTTTTGACCCAGGACGATATGTGACGACAAAATTAAACCTGGTAAAAAATAATGACCACCTAGTTTGTCTGGGATTCAGACGTTTTGCAGACTCCAGATATAGCACGTTCTTGTGATCGGTGATGACAGTGACCGGATGGACTGCCCCCTCCAAAAAATGGCGCCACTCCTCAAAAGCCAACTTAATGGCCAAGAGTTCCCTATTGCCGACATCGTAATTCCTCTCAGCAGACGACAGTTTTTTAGAGAAAAATGCGCACGGATGCCACTTACCAGGGGACGAACCTTGTGACAATACTGCTCCCACCCCTACCTCGGAAGCGTCTACCTCTACAATGAACGGCTGTGACGCATCAGGTTGAATAAGTATGGGTGCCGAGGCAAAGCATTTTTTCAAGGAGGAGAATGCTTGACAAGCCTTGTCAGACCACCTAGAAAAATCCGTCCCCTTTTTTGTCATGTCTGTGAGAGGTTTAACCATAGACGAGAAATTACGAATAAATTTCCGGTAATAATTAGCAAACCCCAGGAAACGTTGTAGAGCCTTAAGATTCTCTGGCAGATCCCACTCAAGAACTGCCCACTGTAACGGGTCAGGGAGGCGGAACCTCTGAGCTACTATACAAGGGGGCGGTCCTTGTAAGTGAGCGGGTGGCGACCAGGGTAGACGGGCAGGCAGTCACAGCAGGTAACCGGGAAAGTCTCTGGATGAACGGGCAGGAGATCACGGCAAGTGACCGGGGCAGTCTCTGGATGAGCGGGCAGGAGGTCACGGCAAGTGACCGGGGCAGTCTCTGGACGAGCGGGCAGGAGATCACGGCAAGTGACCGGGGCAGTCTCTGGATGAGGTAGGTACGACCTGTGATGGCTGAGCCTCCCGGTAGGTTAGCAGGCAGATAGCAGATGAGCGCTCCCAGGTGAGCGGCGAGAGTCTCTGGAATAGCAGGCGGTCACGGCACGTGACGGCAGAACCTCCAGGTAGGTTAGCAGGCAGGTAACAGATGAGCGCTCCCAGGTGAGCGGGCAGGCTGGTCCATAGACAGACTGGCAGGTGATGGTGGGCAGACTGTCGGACGGTGGAGCCTCCAGGTGGGCTAGCAGGCAGGTAACAGGTGAGCGCTCCCAGGTGAGCGGGCAGGCTGGTCCATAGACAGACTGGCAGGTGATGATAGGCAGACTGTCGAACCACAGGCTAGCAAGCAGTAAAGCGGAATATCAGGCAGGAACAGACAGCAAACTGGCAGGAATCTGGCAGGTAACTGGCAATGGACCCTGAGGACTGAAGCAGAGTAGTGAACCGTGCAACAACATTGCTCGGGCACCTCCATTTTGGAGGAAGTGCCTTATATAGGTGAAGTCCTCCGGCCATTGGCCGGGGACTCCTTAGGACGGCGCGCGTGGCCCCTTTAAGAGGGGGGGTAGCGCGCACACGCCCTAAGCACAGTGGCGGGAAGGAGCGCGCGCCACCAGCAGAGCGGGAGGAGGACGCCGGGCTCGGAGCAGAGGGGTGAGGGGAACAGCGTCCCTGCCTGGCAGAGGGCAGGGACGCCGGCGCTACAGTACCCCCCCTTTAGGCCCCCCTTTTTTAGGCCAGAGAAAAATTTAGCTAGGATGAGAGGGGCATGGATGTTCTCCCGAGGCTCCCACATTCTCTCCTCAGGACCAAACCCCTTCCAATCTACCAAAAAATAGGTCTTCCCTCTTACCCTTTTTGTGGCCAGAATATTCTCTACCTCAAATTCGTTTTCAGCTGAAACCGGAGCAGGAGGCGTACCTGTGGACTTGGAAAAAGAGTTAAGTACCACCGGTTTGAGGAGAGATACATGGAAGGAGTTAGGGATCCGCAAGTTGGCCGGGAGTTTCAATTTATAGGCCACCGGATTGATCTGACTGATGACCTCCAGAGGACCGATGAAGCGAGGCCCTAACTTATAGGAAGGAATCTTGAGCCGGACATACTTGGACGAGAGCCAGACCTTATCCCCAGGACGGAATTGAGGAGGATACAGACGTTTTTTGTCAGCATGTCTTTTCATACGCTCGGATGACAGAAGAAGTGCGGACCGGGTACTCTCCCATATGGAGGAAAATTTGTTAACCAGAGATTCCGCAGCCGGATTGTCCACTGAGGTGGAGACGGGAAATGGGATCCGAGGATGCTGACCGAAGACTACAAAAAACGGGGATTTGGAGGAAGATTCGCTCTCGTGATTGTTGTAAGAAAATTCGGCCCATGGCAGGAGATCCACCCAGTCAGAATGGTGGGCATTAACGAAGTGCCGGAGGTAACTGGTCAGATTCTGATTGATCCGCTCCACTTGACCATTGGACTGCGGGTGGTAAGCGGAGGAGAAGTCCAGGGTGACGTCTAACAATTTACAAGTAGCTCTCCAGAAACGTGAGGTGAACTGTACCCCTCGATCCGACACGATGTGACGGGGCAGGCCATGAAGACGGAAGATGTGGCGGATAAAGTCTTTAGCCAGCTCGGGTGCAGACGGGAGGCCTGGCAGGGGAATAAAGTGAGCCATCTTGGAAAAGCGGTCAGCGACCACCCAAATGACCGTACAACCAGCAGAGATGGGGAGGTCAGTTATGAAGTCCATGGGTATATGCTGCCAGGGGGCAGCGGGTACAGGAAGCGGAAGAAGGCGACCGGCAGGCAGGTGTCTCGGAACTTTGTTGCGGCCACAGGAGGCACAGGCAGCCACAAAGTCTATTACGTCCTTGTGCAGGGTAGGCCACCAATAATGTCGGGAAATAAGCTGGAGGGTCTTTCTCTGACCGGCGTGGCCAGCCAGTTTAGACGAATGACCCCAGTGTAGGATCTTCTCCCGGTCGGGTACCGATACGAACGTCTTACCGGGAGGGAGACGGTTTAGACTCACGGGAGCCACCTGCATGACTCTGGCGGGATCGATGATATGTTTAGGTTCCTCCTCGAGATCCGACACCAGGAAGGATCGAGACAAGGCGTCCGCCTTGATGTTCTTGTCAGCCGGGCGAAAATGTAGAACAAAATCAAAGCGAGCAAAAAACAAGGACCACTGGGCTTGGCGCGGGTTAAGTCTCTGGGCATGCTGGAGGTAAGCCAAGTTTTTGTGGTCAGTGTAAATAATTACCGGATGAAGAGCCCCCTCGAGTAGGTAACGCCACTCCTCCAATGCCAGCTTGATGGCCAATAACTCTCGGTCTCCTATGGAATAATTGCGCTCAGAAGAGGAGAAGAGTTTGGAGAAGAAGCCGCAAGTTACCATCCTCCCGGACGATGATTTTTGAGTAAGTACCGCTCCGGCTCCAGAGGAGGAAGCGTCAACCTCCAGGAAGAACTGCTTGTTGCCGTCCGGGCGATGCTGTCAGGATCCCGTCTGGGTTGGAGCCGATGTTACTGCAAACACTAGGAAAAGCAGAGGCAGGTAGCGTAGTCAGAAGGCAGGCCGAGGTCGGTACACAGGAAAGGCAGTTCGGTAGCAGAGGAGCAGGCAGATAACGTAGTCAGGTGGCAGCCGGAGGTCGGTACACAGGAAAGGCAGTTCGGTAGCAGAGGAGCAGGCAGATAACGTAGTCAGGTGGCAGCAGGAGGTCGGTACACAGGAGAGCAGTGTTTGTAACAGTAGGAACAGCAGGAGAAAGAGCTTGACTAAAGGCTGGAAGCACAATAATCTCGCAATGACACACCCACAGGGCCAGGTTTATATAGGGTGTGTAATTGGCAATCAGAGGCCCAATCAAGAGAGCACTAGGTGTAGCCAATCAGGAAGAACAGTCAATGGTATCTGGGTTCAGCAAGGAACTTTGCAGCCAGCAGAATAGCTCAGATGGTAGAGCTGCTGGCCAGTGGACAAGAGGTACTGGGTTCGACTCCTGACAGTACTCCCCTCCTTCCAGGATGGCCTCTGGACATCTCAGGAGCTGGCTTATCCGGGTACCTTTGATGAAAGGCTCTTGTTAGTCTAGGAGCATGGACGTTGTCCCTTGGTTCCCATGAATTTTCCTCTGGTCCGTAACCCTTCCACTGCACCAGATACTGCAGTTTACCTCTGAATTTTCGGGAGTCCAGAATCTTATCCACAATGTATTCTTCTTCACCACGGATCCTTTCTGGTGGAGGAGGTGGCTGAATTCTTCCTGGAAACGGGTTTTCACAGAAGGGTTTGAGCAAGGATATGTGAAACACTGGATGAATCTTTAGATTGTTGGGAAGTTTTAAACGAAAAGCAACCTGGTTAATTTTTGCAGAAATTTGAAAAGGTCCAATGAATTTCTGACCCAATTTGGAGGATGGCACATGTGTCTTAAGGTTTTTAGTGGACAGCCAAACTTTGTCTCCAACCTGAAGAGCAGGGGGCACTCTCCGATGTTTATCTGCTGCTTCCTTATATTCTTCCTGGGTCTTGAGCAATATCTCTGATAATTCCTTCTGGGATTCCTGTAATTTTGTAAGCCTGTCATTAACAGCAGGAATGGGAGTGTTCACTGGCAGATTAGGGATAAATACTGGATGTACTCCATAATTAGCAAAAAATGGGGTTTGAGATGTAGCGCTATGTATGGAGTTGTTGTAGGCAAACTCTGCTGTTGGTAAATAGTCCACCCAGTCATCCTGAAGATAGGAAATGAAGCAACGGAGGTATTGCTCCAAAGTCTGGTTCGTTCTCTCCGTCTGGCCATTGGACTGAGGATGGAAAGCGGTAGAAAGATTCACCGTGACTCCCAAGGCTGTACAGAAACTCTTCCAAAATTTTGACGTAAACTGAACGCCTCTGTCAGACACCACGCTGTCAGGAATTCCATGTAACCTGAATACTTCTTTGATCATCAGTTCTGCAGTTTTTTCAGCAGTAGGAATTCCTTCAGTTGGAATAAAGTGGGCCATTTTTGTGAGTCGGTCCACTATGACAAGGATGACGGTCATCTGTTTGGAAGGGGGTAGTTCCACAATAAAATCCATGGAAATAGATCCCCAAGGCCTGGATGGAACTGGGAGTGGTTGCAAGAGTCCTAGAGGAGACGATCGTGGGGTCTTGTTTCGTGCGCATGTTAAACAGGTTGAAACATATTTCCTCACGTCCTTCCTACAATTAGGCCACCAAAAGAAACGAAGTAGTAAGTCTTGTGTTTTTGCAACTCCAGGATGTCCTGCCAGTTTAGAATCATGGACACTTTTGAGGACTTCAAGGCGAGAAGATTCAGGTACATATATTTGGTGTTTCTGCATCCAAAACCCCTCTTTGAATGAAAGATCGACGTCTTCCGAAGGATGGTTAAGGAAAGAGTCCTCTTGATATCCATCTTTAATTCTATTACCTAGTCCTCTAGAGTGCAATATTCCCAAAAAATTTTTAGGGCCTAGAATTGTATCATCATTACTAGACCTCTCCTGAGGTTCCGAACACATCCTGGACAGGGCGTCAGCCTTGCCATTCCTTGAACCAGGCCGGTAAGAGATTATAAAATTGAATCTTGAGAAAAATAAGGCCCATCGTGCTTGTCTTGCAGACAATCTTTTTGCTGTACGGAGGAATTCAAGATTCTTGTGGTCCGTGAGGACAGTCACAGGGTGATTGGCACCTTCCAGAAGATGTCTCCACTCGGAGAAGGCAACTTTAATGGCTAACAGTTCTTTATTACCAATGTCGTAGTTCTTTTCTGCAGATGACATGGTGTGGGAAAGAAACGCACATGGGTGAAGTTGCATCTTGTCCCCAACTCGCTGAGACAGAATAGCTCCCACTGCAGAGTCCGAGGCGTCCACTTCGACAGTAAATGGCAATTCAGGATTTGGGTGTACTAACAATGGAGCAGACGTAAAAAGAGTTTTCAACTTGTCAAAAGCCTCCTGTGCCTCTGGAGACCAGAAAAATGCTTTTGTCTTTTTCGTTAGTGTAGTAATTGGTAGTATGATCCGTGAAAAGTTCTTTATAAATTTTCGGTAAAAATTTGCAAATCCTATGAAACGCTGGACGTCTTTTAAATTTCTTGGAACAGGCCAGTCCACTACAGCATTGATTTTGCCGGGATCCATACTCAGACCTTCTGGGGAGATGATATATCCCAGAAATTGGATACTGGTTTGTTCAAACTCACATTTTTCAAGTTTAATGTAGAGATGGTTCTCCTGTAGTCGTTCCAAGACTAACTGGACGTGCCTGCGATGCTCTTCCAAGGTGTCTGAAAATATAAGAATGTCATCGAGATAAGCCACAACGAATTGGTCCAAGAAATCTCGAAATACATCATTAATAAAATGTTGAAAGGTGGCTGGGGCATTGCTAAGGCCAAAGGTCATAACAAGAGATTCAAAATGTCCATATCTCGTTCTGAAGGCGGTCTTCCACTCATCTCCTGGGCGAATCCGTATGAGGTTGTAAGCCCCTCTAAGATCCAGCTTCGTAAAGATTTTCGCAGAACGGAGTCTCTCAAATAGTTCAGGAATCAAGGGTAGCGGGTAGCGATTCTTGACAGTGATATTATTCATCTCTCTGTAGTCAATACATGGCCGCAGAGTGGAGTCTTTCTTTTCAACAAAGAACAGGGGTGCCCCAGCTGGAGATGTGGAAGGTCGAATAAAGCCTTTCTCTAAATTTTCATCCAGGAACTTTCTTAATACCTTCAATTCAGGTTCAGAAAGATTGTAAATCCGTCCAAATGGAATGGTTGCTCCTGGCAGCAATTCAATGGGACAGTCATAAGGACGGTGAGGAGGTAATTGATCTGCTTTCTTCTTACTGCAGACATCAGAGAACTGCTGATATTGAGGTGGTAGTTTCTCTTCCTTCTCATGCGAAATCTCAGAGATTTGGACTTGTTGGAGAACAGGGGGTTCCTTATGACAATTATTCTTACAGTAGTCAGATGGAAAGGTGATGGTCCTTGATGCCCAGTTGATAGAAGGGTTATGGACTGAAAACCAGGGGATCCCTAGAATAACCGGAAATTTCGGAGATGAAATAAGGTGGAAACTGACAGCTTCATGATGATCCGGGTCGATACAAATCTCCAGTTCGATTGTCTCATGCGTGACAGGTCCAGAAGACAAAGGTGAACCATCCACAGTTTCCATTTCAATTGGTGTGGATTTGGTCCTACTGGAAATATCATTATCACGTGTAAATTTTAAGTCCATAAAATTTCCTCCTGCTCCCGAATCCAACAGGGCAGAGCATTGTATTTTTTGGGTGCCCATTACAACCTGAATGGGGATTACAAAATGAGATGATGTGGTATGTATTTTGTCTATTTCTGGCGTTACTGATGAGATAGTCTGCAAGATGGAATCCGACTGCTGAGAAAGGTCCGTATTGCTGGCAGACCTGTTGTTGGTAAAGGCTATAGTCCTTTTGTTAGGACAGTTGATGGCATAGTGTCCAGGGTCCCCACAATAGAGGCAGATATGTTCTGCACGTCGCCTCTCCTTCTCCTGTGCAGAGAGTGGTCTTCGGATGACGTCGATCTGCATCGGTTCAGACACAACTTGCGTCTTTTCTTGGTGGTCTGATGCTGAAAATGAGAAGCCAGGGCTATTCCCAAGTGCTCGCAGTCTCTCCTTTCTCCTTTCAGTAAGTCTCTGGTCAATCCGGATACATAGTTGAATAAAGTCCTCCAACTGGTCAGGGGTCTCAACCCTGGCAAGCTCGTCTTTCACTGGTTCTGATAACCCTCGTCGAAATTGACTTCTCTGGGCCGCTGGATTCCAGGTGGTGTCGGCCACCCAGCGACGGAACTCCGATGTATATTCCGCAACAGAGCGACGTCCTTGGCGCAAATTATGTAATTTGGTTTCTGCTGTGGCACAGCGGTTTGGGTCATCAAAAACTTGATTCATAGCTGCGATGAAAGCTTCCAGGTCATTAAGGAGGGCATAGTCCTTTTCTACATAAGGTGAAGCCCAAGCAAGAGCTTCATCCGTCAGGAGATTTATCATGAAAAAAACTTTCTTCCTCTCACTGGTAAAGGGAGCAGGTTGCATCTGGAAGTATATGCGGCATTAATTGAGGAATCCTCGGTACTGCTTGCGATCCCCACTGAACTTTGCAGGCAGCGGCAGCCGCGCATTTGATTCGGACCCTGAATTGCGCACGTCCAGTAGTTGTTTTTGTAGCTCAATTACTTCCTGTTGTATCGCCGTGAAATCAGTTTGTAACTTGGCATATTTTCCTTGAGAGTCAGTACAAAAACTTTGAAGCTCCGTAACTTGCCGCTCAGGGTGTTCACAGCGGACTCCATTTTGGCGCGAGATTATTCTGTCAGGATCCCGTCTGGGTTGGAGCCGATGTTACTGCAAACACTAGGAAAAGCAGAGGCAGGTAGCGTAGTCAGAAGGCAGGCCGAGGTCGGTACACAGGAAAGGCAGTTCGGTAGCAGAGGAGCAGGCAGATAACGTAGTCAGGTGGCAGCGGAGGTCGGTACACAGGAAAGGCAGTTCGGTAGCAGAGGAGCAGGCAGATAACGTAGTCAGGTGGCAGCAGGAGGTCGGTACACAGGAGAGCAGTGTTTGTAACAGCAGGAACAGCAGGAGAAAGAGCTTGACTAAAGGCTGGAAGCACAATAATCTCGCAATGACACACCCACAGGGCCAGGTTTATATAGGGTGTGTAATTGGCAATCAGAGGCCCAATCAAGAGAGCACTAGGTGTAGCCAATCAGGAAGAACAGTCAATGGTATCTGGGTTCAGCAAGGAACTTTGCAGCCAGCAGAATAGCTCAGATGGTAGAGCTGCTGGCCAGTGGACAAGAGGTACTGGGTTTGACTCCTGACAGATGCAGCACTGAGGCGGAAGAGAAGGCCTGTTTTAAGGAAAGAAAGGCCTCCTCTGCTTCGGGCGTCCACTCCTTGGGGTTAGTGCCCTTACGGGTGAGCGCGGAAATTGGGGCAGTCCGGGAAGAGAAGTGCGGTATGAAGAGGTGGTAATAGTTAGCGAAGCCCAGGAACCGCTGAATGGCCTTCAATCCCTCCGGTCGGGGCCATTTCTCAATGGCAGACAGTTTCTCTGGATCCATTCGTAGGCCGGTCTGAGAAATAATGTAGCCCAAAAACGGAAGCGAGGTCTGCTCAAAGAGGCACTTCTCATATTTAGCGAAGAGGTGATTCTGCCGGAGCCTGAGCAGAACCTGACGAACGTCCCTCCGGTGAGTCTGGAGATCCGGAGAGAAGACCAAGATGTCGTCCAGGTACACCACTACGCAGGAGTAGAGAAGGTCCCGGAAGATGTCATTGACCAACTCTTGAAAGACGGCGGGAGCATTACAGAGACCGAAGGGCATCACTAGATATTCGTAGTGGCCGTCCCGGGTATTGAAGGCAGTCTTCCATTCATCCCCTTGACGGATACGGACCAGGTTGTACGCCCCACGGAGGTCCAGTTTGGTGAAGATTCTAGCCCCCCGCAGACGATCGAATAATTCTGGAATGAGCGGAAGGGGATACTTATTCTTCACTGTGATCTGGTTAAGGCCTCTATAGTCTATACAGGGACGGAGAGAGCCGTCCTTCTTCTTTACGAAAAAGAAGCCTGCTCCCGCCGGGGAGGTAGATTTCCAGATGAAACCCCTGGCCAAATTCTCCTCGATATATTCGGACATCGACCGGGTCTCAGCAGCGGACAATGGGTAGATAAGCCCACGGGGAGGCGTAGTACCGGGTAACAGGTCGATAGGACAGTAGTATGGTCTGTGAGGAGGTAATGTCTCTGCCTCCTTTTTATTAAAGACATCAGCAAATGACCAATAGGGAATCGGAAGTCCAGGTAGATTAGTTGGGGTAGGAGAAGGACGGACGGGATTAACAGGAACCAAACACGTCTTATGACAATCCTGTCCCCAGCGAAGGACCTCTCCGGTCTGCCAGTCGAGCACGGGTGCATGTCTCTGGAGCCAAGGTAGACCTAATAAGAGGGCGTGAGAGAGTCCAGGCAGAACATGAAAAGAGATGCTCTCAGAATGCAGCATTCCCACCTGCAGAGTTAGGGATTCGGTGATGAATTGGATGGGGCGTGGTAAGAGACCCCCATCCACAGCAGCGACTGATAATGGTACAGCCAGAGGTTTGGTGGGAATGCGGTATTTTTCTACCAGGGACTGTGAAATGAGATTCCCGGCTGCTCCAGAGTCAAGTTGGGCTAGTTCGAAATAACGGTTCTCCCGCAGAGAATTGAGACTGACAGCAGCAGAGATGAAGAGGATTTATCTTTGTCTAGGTCGACCTCTCTGAGCGAACCTAGACACAGGCGTTTCCCGACCTCTCCGGACAAGTACGGATCAGGTGCTCCTTACTGCCACAGTAGAAGCAACTCCCCTCGGCACGGCGTAAGTCCTGACGGGTTTTGACCATCTTGGTCTGGTCGACCTGCATAGGCTCAGGAGCGTGTAATTGGGGAGAAACGGAGGGAGTGACGGGTTTCTGAAACGTAGGAGCTAGACGTGGAAACCTCCTCTCACGGTTAACCTCCTTGGCCCGCTCCTGGAACCGTAGGTCAATCCGGGTGGCAAGAGTTATTAGGTCATCGAGAGTGGTAGGAATGTCCCGACCGGCGAGTTAATCTTTAATGCGACATGACAGACCCTCCCAGAAGACGGATACCAGAGCGTCGTTATCCCAGGCCAGCTCCGAGGCAAGGGTACGGAACCGTATGGCATATTGGCCCACGGTGAGACTTCCCTGACGGAGGCGTAGCAGAGATGATGCGGATGAGATCTTCCGTCCGGGTTCGTCGAAGACTTTCCGGAAAGCCGCGAGAAAGGCAGACAGGTCGGACACCAGGGGGTCTCCTCTCTCCCAAAGAGGATTTAGCCAGGCCAGGGCCTCCCCGGTGAGATGAGACATGATGAAGGCAATTTTGGCCCGGTCGGAGTTAAACTGGTGGGAGAGGAGTTCAAAGTGCAGGGTGCACTGATTAATGAAGCCCCGAGCCTGAGCGGGGTCGCCTCCGAAGCGAGGAGGTGCAGAAAGCCGGGGTCCGGGACAGGAAACCATGGAATTGGGGAGCTGTGGAGCTACCGGATTGCGAGTCATGGCACCAGCGGGGGTTGCTGGTGGAGCAGTCAGAGTGTCCAGGCGAGAATTGACATTCCGCAGGTGACCCAGGATGGACTCCTGTTGGGACCTCTGACGGGACAATTCATGACACAGGTCCGAGATCGAGGGAGTTTGGGTGCCACCGGGTTCCATGGCCCGAGCAAACTGTAACGGGTCAGGGAGGCGGAACCTCTGAGCTACTATACAAGGGGCAGTCCTTGTAAGGGAGCAGGTGGCGACCAGGGTAGACGGGCAGGCAGTCACAGCAGGTAACCGGGAAAGTCTCTGGATGAACGGGCAGGAGATCACGGCAAGTGACCGGGGCAGTCTCTGGATGAGCGGGCAGGAGGTCACGGCAAGTGACCGGGGCAGTCTCTGGACGAGCGGGCAGGAGATCACGGCAAGTGACCGGGGCAGTCTCTGGATGAGGTAGGTACGACCTGTGATGGCTGAGCCTCCCGGTAGGCTAGCAGGCAGATAGCAGATGAGCGCTCCCAGGTGAGCGGGCGAGAGTCTCTGGAATAGCAGGCGGTCACGGCACGTGACGGCAGAACCTCCAGGTAGGTTAGCAGGCAGGTAACAGATGAGCGCTCCCAGGTGAGCGGGCAGGCTGGTCCATAGACAGACTGGCAGGTGATGGTGGGCAGACTGTCAGACGGTGGAGCCTCCAGGTGGGCTAGCAGGCAGGTAACAGGTGAGCGCTCCCAGGTGAGCGGGCAGGCTGGTCCATAGACAGACTGGCAGGTGATGATAGGCAGACTGTCGAACCACAGGCTAGCAAGTAGTAAAGCGGAATATCAGGCAGGAACAGACAGCAAACTGGCAGGAATCTGGCAATGGACCCTGAGGACTGAAGCAGAGTAGTGAACCGTGCAACAACATTGCTCGGGCACCTCCATTTTGGAGGAAGTGCCTTATATAGGTGAAGTCCTCCGGCCATTGGCCGGGGACTCCTTAGGACGGCGCGCGCGGGCCCCTTTAAGAGGGGGGTGTAGCGCGCGCGCCCTAAGCACAGTGGCCGGGAAGGAGCGCGCGCCACCAGCAGAGCGGGAGGAGGACGCCGGGCTCGGAGCAGAGGGGTGAGGGGAACAGCGTCCCTGCCTGGCAGAGGGCAGGGACGCCGGCGCTACACCCGTACTTTCCCAGGGTCCATACGAAAACCGGACGCTGAAACCAGAAAGCCTAAAAACTGGAGTTCTTGTACGGCGAATACACACTTTTCCCATTTGGCGTACAGTTTATTATCCCGCAAGATCTGTAACACCTGCCTAACATGCTCCTGATGAGACACAAGATCCGGCGAGTAAATTAAGATATCATCCAGATATATGACCACAAACTGTCCCACCAGGTGGCGAAAAATGTCATTTACAAAGTGTTGGAACACCGCCGGGGCATTAGTCAGACCGAATGGCATGACAAGGTTCTCATAATGCCCCTCTGGAGTGTTAAACGCCGTCTTCCACTCATCCCCCTCCTTCATCCTAATCAGATTGTACGCCCCCCTGAGATCCAACTTAGAGAACCATAAGTGGGAGCGGATACGGATCTCGGACCGTAATCCGATTAAGTTCACGGAAATCCAGGCAAGGGCGTAGGCCTCCATCTTTCTTCTTCACAAAGAAGAACCTCGCGGCCACCGGGAAGATGAAGGTCTAATATGCCCCTTTGCCAGACTTTCAGCAATATAATCCTTCATGGCCTGCCTCTCAGGACCAGATAGGTTATACAACCTAGATTTAGGTAACTTGGCCTCAGGGAGCAGTTTTACAGAACAGTCATACACGCGATGAGGAGGTAGTTCCTGACACCCTTTCTCCAAGAATACATCCTCAAAGTCCGTCAGAAAAGGAGGTAAGACCCTAGGAGTGACCGCACCGATGACCGTATTCATGCAGTTTTTATTACAGAATTCACTCCATTGGCTTATCTCTCTGGATTGCCAATCAATAACTGGGTTATGCTTAGTTAACCAAGGAAGGCCCAACACTATAGGAGTGGGAAGACCCTCCAACACGTAACAAGACAACAGTTCTTTATGTATCGCCCCCACTTGAAGTTTTACGTTATGCACAGCTTGCAAAAAAACTTCCCTGACCGAGAGGTCTGGCGTCGATCGAGAATATGGGGATGGGTTTAGTCAACACACTCAATTGCATACCTTGAACCCGGGCAAACCGAGCGTCCACCAGATTAGCCCCGGCCCCATTATCCAGAAGAACAGATATCCTCTCAGTTCTCGTACCCACCACCACCTCCGCCGGTACGAGAAACTGAGACGAACTTAGGGACGAAATACTTACTCCCAGATTGCCGTCCACCACACAACCTGGGATCAATAGTTTTCCGACGACCCTTTACTCTGCAAAGGACGGGATGGACACCCCCCAATAAAATGTCCCTTTTTCCCACAGAAGAAACAACTTCCTGTTTTGTGGCGCCCCGCCGGTCCCCTCCCCCGAAATGATGTCCCTCCTAATTGCATAGGCTCCTCTGGACTGACCAGGGGAACCTCCATATAAGGGACCCTTGAGGAAGGTGGAGTCATCACAGGGGGCGGAGTTACCCCGCACCTCTCCTGAAGCCGTCTGTCAATACGAATAGCAAGGGCCATAGCGGCTTCCAGTGACGCGGGAGGGTCATACTGTGCCAATACATCCTTTAATTTGTCAGATAAACCTTGACAAAACTGGCTCCTAAGAGCCGGGTCATTCCACTGGGTGTCCGTGGCCCACCTACGGAACTCCGAACAGAATTCCTCCGCCGGACGATCTCCCTGCTGGATCCTACGTAACTTAGATTCAGCAAGGGAGATCCGATCCGGGTCATCATATACAAGACGCAGAGCTGCAAAAAACCTATCCACTGACTGGAGAGCCGGGGAGCCCGAGGGAAGGGAGAACGCCCATGATTGTGGGTCCCCTTGTAGGAGCGAGATGACAACTCCCACCCTTTGCTCATCACTCCCCGATGACAGTGGCCGCAGCCGAAAGTACAATTTACATGCCTCCCGAAAAACAAAAAACTTGTCCCGCCCCCCAGTGAACCTGTCAGGGAGAGCTACTTTAAGTTCTGGTCCGGCTTGTTCCGGGGGGTACAAAACCTTGGACTTAACGTCCGCCAGCTCCATGGACAAACTCTGCAACTGCCGAGCAAGACTGGCTACTGGATCCATGGTAGCTGGAGAGAATCTTTTGTCGGTCAGTGAAAATGTCACGCTGTCTCTGCGTACCGGAGGTTAGGGGCCTAAGCTGACGCTAAGCTGGGGCCCTGACTAATCCCTCTACCTGGAGGTACTGTTAAAGGTACAGAGGTCCAGGCCGCCAGCGTAATCCCTACCTCCTGAGGATCCCTGAACCTCAGTGATCTAGTCCTGAGAAGGACCCCGATCACAACAACAGGGAACGGGATAATATAAGCCCACACACAGTACTAGACGAACGAGACAGTACAAGGGGAAAATCAACAACCACCTTGCATACAAAACTACATCACAACAACAGAGGGAACACCAACGGGTAAGGAGATAAATGATAAAGCGAGGAAGGGAAAAAACCACACACAAAGTACACTTCACTCCAAACTCCAAAATACCACAAGCCGCTCTGTTTGTCTGCCAGGAATGCTTTCACCGACACTTCCCTAGCAGACTGGCAGGTATTTGAAGGAATCTCATTACAGCAACATTAATTGCAGCTGGGCGAGGCTGGCCTCGTCTAGCACAGAGAGAGGGAGAATTAACTCCCTCACTGCCGAAAAACACCCAGCACCAGAAACTCAGCTGTGAGAAGTCAGGCTGTGCAATCGCGACGATCTTCGTAGCGACACACCCGTGACACTAGTTTCCAAAATGGGGTCACTTGTGGGGGAGCTCCAATGTTTAGGCACACAGGGACTCTCCAAATGCGACATGGCAACCGCTAAATATTCCAGCATTTTTTCCATTCAAAAAGTCAAATGGCGCTCCTTCCCTTCTGAGCCCTGCCGTGCGCCCAAACAGTGGTTTATGACCACATATGAGGTATTTGTGTACTCAGGAGAAATTGCCCAACAAATTTTAGGATCCAATTTATACTGTTGCCCATGTGAAAATGAAAAAAACTGAGGCTAAAAGAAAATTTTTGTGAAAAAAAAGTACTTTCTTTTTTTTACGGATCAATTTGTGAAGCACCTGGGGTTCAAAGTGCTCACTATGCATCTAGATAAGTTCCTTAGGGGGTCTAGTTTCCAAAATGGGGTCACTTGTGGGGGTGCTCCAATGTTTAGGCACACAGGGACTCTCCAAATGTGACATGGCAACCGCTAAATATTCCAGCATATTTTCCATTCAAAAAGTCAAATGGCGCTCCTTCCCTTCTGAGCCCTGCCGTGCGCCCAAACAGTGGTTTATGACCACATATGAGATATCTGTGTACTCAGGAGAAATTGCCCAACAAATTTTAGGATCCATTTTATCCTGATGCCCATGTAAAAATGAAAAAATTGATGCTAAAAGAAAATTTTTGTTGGAAAAATTAAAATGTCCATTTTTTCCTTCCACGTTGCTTTAGTTCCTGTGAAGCACCTGAAGGGTTAATAATCTTCTTGAATGTAGTTTTGAGTAGCTTGAGGGGTGCAGTTTTTATAAAGGTGTCACTTTTGGGTATTTTCTGCCATATAGACCCCTCAAAGTGACTTCAAATGTGAGGTGGTCCCTAAAAAAAATGGTTTTGTAAATTTTGCTGTAAAAATGAGAAATCGCTGGTCAACTTTTAACCCTTATAACTTCCTAACAAAAAAAAATGTTGTTCCCAAAATTGTGCTGATGTAAAGTAGACATGTGGGAAATGTTATTTATTAACTATTTTGTGCCACATAACTCTCTGGTTTAACAGAATAAAAATTAAAAATTTGAAAATTACAAAATTTTCAAAATTTTCGCCAAATTTCCATTTTTTTCACAAATAAACGCAAAAATTATCGACCTAAATTTACCACTAACATGAAGCCCAATGTCACGAAAAAACAGTCTCAGAATCGCTAGGATCCGTTGAAGCGTTCCTGAGTTATTACCTCATAAAGGGACACTGGTCAGAATTGCAAAAAATGGCAAGGTCTTTAAGGTCAAAATAGGCTGGGTCATGAAGGGGTTAATAAAAACCATTCTGTTAGGAGCAGTGGGCAGCAACTAACAGAATGGATTTTAACAGGGAAAAATGCAAAGTACTACATCTGGGCAATAAAAATGAAAAAAGCATATACAAAATGGGAGGAATAGGGCTAAGTAACAGCACATGTGAAAAAGACTTGAGTATACTAATAGATCACAGACAGAACATGAGTCAACAGTGTGATGCAGCAGCAAAAAAGGCAAATACAATTCTGGGATGTATTAACAGAAGCATACAGTCTAGATCACGTGAAGTCATTATTGCCCTCTACTCCTCTTTGGTCAGACCTCATCTGGAATACTGTGTCCAGTTTTGGGCACCACATTTAAAAAAAGACATCAACAAACTGGAGCAAGTTCAGAGAAGAGCGACCAGAATGGTGTTCGGTCTGCAAACCATGTCCTATGAGGAACGGTTACAGGATTTGGGAATGTTTAGCTTGCAAAAAAGAAGACTGAGAGGTGACTTAACAGCTGTATACAAATATCTCAAGGGCTGTCACATTGTAGAAGGATTATCTTTATTCTCATTTGCACACGGAAAGACTAGAAGCAATGGGATGAAACTGAATGGGAGGAGACACAGATTAGAAATTAGAAAAAACTTTTTGACAGTTAGAGTGATCAATGAGTGGAACAGGCTGCCATGAGAGGTGGTGAGTTCTCCTTCAATGGAAGTCTTCAGAGGCTGGACATACATCTGTCTGGCATGATTTAGTGAATCCTGCTTTGAGCAAGGGGTTGGACCAGATGACCCAGGAGGTCCCTCCCAACTCTACCATTCTATGATAATATTTTGTGTGGACTTTCATGAGCTTGAAGGACTGGATTCATGAGGTTCAACAATGATTCATACAATTTATTAATAAAGTAATCAGGAATAGCAAAAAATGCAGTCTTACATGCCTCCCAGAGTTCATCACACACAGGCCCGGGGAATCACGGATTATGATCTCACCGCTGCCCACTATGTGATGAAAAAACAGCAAGCTAATCTTGACTTATCAATTTACTGCAGGGGCTTATTTGAACTATCCCACTGCTCTACAATATACCACGAACTGCAGGGATTTATGTATATCCCACTTTCTAGTTCCACTTTGGAACTCGCAGCTCTCTGGCACCCCCCTTACCCTCAGGTCAGACAGGGAACTACACTTGGGATAATTGGTCGCCGGGCGGCCGCTCATTGTGGACTGGCTGTTAGGCGCACTGCAGCGAGAGAATTATAAATGCTCTGGCCACAGCCACACAAAAGCTTATAAAACCCCTTCCGTCGCTGCCAGCTGAACCCACCCAACCGGGACCATGCTTCGCTGCCACCAGCTAACGATTCTCTTAAGCAATAATTTAATTAAGAGGGTCCGTAGCAAACCCGAATTAGTAGCGTTATTACTTCAGGCACGTGAAAACTTATAACGATCATAACTTGGCTTGAGAACCTAGCAGAATATCGGCAGAACCATCATTCATCTTATTTTGAAATTAGCTTCCTAATGAGTTCAGACTTGGACTACCTATTCACTGCGGTTCAGGAGAAATCCATTTCTCTGGTTCTGTTGGCGCTGGAACCGGGAAAAACACAGGCTAAATAGTCCTGTCGAAGCACATCCTGAACACGTGGTTTTATTTTTCTATCACAACCTCACATCGCTTTATGACCAAATGATTAGATTCTCATTATTGTCTATGGGAAGTCCTAGCACATGGGCAGACAAAGAAGCCCCCTGCTGTGAGGAGGGAAATCAAGCACTGGCATCTCAGGCTACACTGAGTGTGTGTGCCGGCTGGGTGGGAGGAAAGAACAGTGTCACAGGCTGTGAGAGAGCAGAAATCTGCAGGCATGACAGGCAAACGGGAACAGAACAGTGGGGTCACCTCCTCACCTACTGGCATAGCAGAGCTCGGTATGTGAATAGAAGTTTCTGGAATGTTCCAGAAGGTGTGATAATAGGGCCAATCATACATGATATTTTACCTTATCGTTACACCTCCCCCTTTTAGAGGGCCCTAAGGAGGCAGGACCCATCGGTACTCGTCCATGCGCACCTCAGCGGGTTCGCCCTGGCGAGACAACCCATCGGCATTTCCATGCTCGCTGCCCTTTTTGTGGTGTACAGTAAAGTTGTACTCCTGGAAGGCAAGGCTCCAGCGTAGCAACCTTCCGTTGGTTCCGGACACTGTGAACAGCCAGCTCAGAGGCTTGTGGTCGGTTACCACCGTGAAGGTGCGCCCATACAGGTAGGGCTGCAAACGTTGCAGTGCCCAGACCATGGCCAGGCACTCCTTCTCGATGGTGGAGTATGCCACTTCCCTCGGCAGAAGTTTCTGGCTCAGGTACAACATGGGGTGCTCTTGGTTCCCCAAGTTAACATGGCTGAGTACAGCACCGAGGCCAAACTCGCTGGCATTGGTCTGTACCAGGAATGGCTGACTGCTGTCAACTGCTTTCAACACTGGAGAGCTGCACAGGGTTGTCTTCAAAGCTCGGAAGGCCGCCTCACAGCCGTCTGTCCAGTCGACTGATTGGGGTTGCCTCTGCTTGGTGAGGTCCATCAAGGGTTTTGCAAGGGTGCTATAGTCCTGTACGAACCGCCTATAGTACCCTGTAGTGCCCAAGAAGGACATCACCTGTTTTTCGGTCCTGGGGGTGGGCCAGGATATGATTGCGTCCACTTTCTCAGGCTCTGGACTCATGGAACCCCCGCCTACCGCGGTGCCCCAGGTAGTGGACCTTGCTCATGCCCATCTGGCATTTTCTCGGCTTGATGGTCAGACCTGCCTGGTAAATACGCTTGAGCACCTACTGGAGATGCTGAAGGTGGTCCTCCTAGGTGAAACTGAAGACAGCAATATCATCCAGGTACGCTATGGAGTACTTCTCCAGTCCCTGAAGCAGGTGGTTGACCATCTGCTGGAAAGTGGCAGGGGCATTTTTCATGCCAAAGGGCATGACCGTGGACTCGTTCTCCCAGGTCGGTTGGAGAACACAGCCCGGAAGGGTTCCAGTGTGATCAACAACTGCGACCGCTGTGGTACGTTTAGTAAGGCACTTATCTCCATGTCCTCAATGAAACCATTGGCCTTGGCCAGCATGTCCAGGAGGGGGTCTTCCTCCCCGTCCTCGGGCAGTTTGCAGACTGGTAGGATGCAGGCTTCACGTTCGTGATGGGCCTTCATCATGTTGACGTGAAAGGCCTTGCGTCTACCCCGAGCGTAGTCAAGCATGATCACGTAGGTGACCGGGTTGAGCTGTTAGTGGATGACGCACGAGCCCTCCCAGAGTGCCTGCAGCTTATCTTTTGGTACGGGGACCAGCACTCACACTTTTTGACCCACCTGGTAGGTCCGCTCCCGGGCGTTCTGGTCGTACCAGTGCTTCTGGTCAGCCTGAGCCTGCGTCATGTTGTCATGCACCAACTGCGTCAAGGTCTGCATCTTGTCACGGAAGCACATGACATAATACACTATGGACACTTCAGAAGGGTTTGGCTCATCTTCCCAAGATTCTCTTACCAACCCAAGGGGTCCCCGTGTCATGGAAATATATATGTCTTCCATATATATTCAAAGTATATTCACATATATGTATTCACAGTTCACAGTTAGATAGATCTCACTTGCTAAAAAACCTTGTGCTCACATATTTCTAGGCCAGATATAATCAGTCATTTTAAAGAAATCTGGCCTCCATAAGACCTTCGTAAAGGAACAAATGCATGAAGTACAAAATGTCCTATTAGATATCTGTTGTTTACATTATAGTTATGCAAGGCAACTAGATCACAAGAATATAAACAATAATTCTGCAACTTCAGCTCTTTTAATCATGATTATCATATTTACACTAGAAGAGCCAATAATCTAGCAGCTTTTAATTGTATGTTAATTGACTAACCAGCCCCTTTTTGTAAACGTATAAAACCTTGAATGAATAATAAATGTATGTCTTTGACGAACTGTTATACTGACACTTTCGTGTGGACAGTCCTCATTTCGTTCTGAGCGCTCAAAAAGACATTATATAGAGATTTGGACATGGCAAGCAGCAAACACAGGATATTTTTATCCTAATTAAATTTCCATATCAGTTGGCGCCTGCACGCGGGGCATTGGACGAAACGCACGAGGACTCGGCCGACCGGAGAGACGGGGGTGTTGGCCCTGGCCTTGGCACACGGGACGGAGACTGCAGCTCCATCAGTAAGGTAAGAAAACTTTGTCATCTTACCTGAATGTTCCCTGTGCCTAGTCCTAGCCTACACTTCCAGCCGGTCGGACGTGGTCATCACCGCATTCCCAGGTTGTGTAAAAAGTCCATACCCTTATCCAAAAGCCCTGGGATATAAGCCAAGTTGGTTGCTGCTGTGCTGTATATGTTTCATGTTTTATGTGAACCGGGAGAAAGTTGGAACGGTGACTGTGTTTTTGCTTGCTGATCTCTGGGGCTGTATAGCAAAAGACAAATTGCTGCATAAGTTCCCGCAGTAAACTTTCACGCACCGGGAGGCCATCCCAGTCAAATCAGACGTGGAGGGCGGGAGCTTTGTTTTGGATAAGTCCACGCAGATATTCTTCACACATTGGAGGGAGGTTATCCCAAAAAATCCAGTTGTGGAAGCGAGGGCTTTGTTCGGTTAAGTTTCTGCAGTAAACTTTCACGCACTGGGAGGCCATCCCAGTCAAATCAGACGTGAAGGGCAGAAGCTTTGTTTGGATAAGTTCTCACAATAATTGTCCACGCACCGGGAGGCCATCCCAGTCAAATCAGACGTGGATAGTGAGAATTTTGATGAAGGCTATTGCAGATTACTGTGACCGGCGCACCGGCCAGGGCTACGGTACAGAGCGATAGAACCTTGAGCTTCGCCGCGCTCAGTGCAATTGGTGAGTTATCAGTTACCAGAGCAGCTTGTATGTGTCACAGATCATCAAAAGAGGGATTCGTATTCTCCCGGGTGTCTGTCTCATTGTCTGTATCAGGTACTGTCGCTTTAAATCACATCTCCGTGCGCTCTGTCAGTAACTCATTCAGAGCAGTGTGCTGGCTGCAGCAGCGAGAAAACCCCTTTGACCCCCCCTCCTCTGCTAATCACGTTATCAGGCATTCTGTTTCTTGGCTTTGATTTTTATTTTTTTAAGCTAGTTTTTTGGCTACAGGTTTTAATGTGAAAATTCTCAGGCATTCAGACTGAACTATATTCATTTTTTTTTGCTATTCTGAGGAATAATAATTTTTTTTTTTTTTTTTTGATACGTGATTTCAGTGGCTATAGAGACAGCAAGCAGAGATATAAGGAAGGGAGGGGGGAAGCAGCCAGCTGACATTCCAGAGATTTTTAATTAGCTGTTTTAGTAACAAGGGTTGTTTTTCAGAGTTTTATGATTAATACGGTTTTTCTTTTCTCCCCTTTTTGGTGAATTTATTTTTTTTATGTTTACTTTTTCTAGAGTTTTTTACTAAATCTAACTTTTTGTTTTTAAAAAAAAAAAAAAAAAAAAAATTTTCTTTTAAGTACATTTTTAAATGATTTGGAGAGATTTTTTTTTCTCTAAGCAATTTATTTTAGAGCTTTATTTCTCCAGCCATTTTTTTTTCTACAAGCTTGCCTTAGAACAAGGTCACATAGATAAGGAGAATTACAGGCTGTGGGAGAGAGCAGACACAAACTAAGCAGTGGTCTGAGCAGCCCCTCCCGTCGGGCATTCGGCGAGGAAACAAACAGAACCTGAGTGCAACAGGTTTCAGATTTTTAAATCACCTTTGTTAAATAGGTTTTTGGAATAGACACAGTACGTAAGAATCGAAGGGCTAGGCATGTGAATAGAATGTCACAGTACGTGAGAAGCAAATAGAGACAGGCAGCCTTTACGCTGCATAATGAAATGTTTTTTCTTGTTTTTTGTTATTTGAAAGGTAACGGGAAATTTTATTAATAGATTACCATCTGCTATAAAAGAGCAGCGGTGCATCGTGTAAAAGATACAGCAAGTTAATTTGAACGGACCAGGAAGTGATTTTTTTTTATGTGAATAAGTTTGAAAAGGTGTTAAATCATCTGTGAGAAAAAGATCACGGACATGTCACAAGAGCAGAATTCAGAGTCACACACATCACATGTCCATCATGTGGAGACACGGGACAGGTGTAGGCTGCTCTCATTGAGTAAGGAGCCTTGTACAGGGAAAAACGCTCCCCGCCTCTCTCCACAGGGAGAAGGCATTTTTGTTTCAACCATCCCCTCTCAAGAGTCACAGGGGGGACACCCTCTTCTTCTTCTTCTCTCAGTCCCTTTCTCTTACTTCTTCAGACTTTTCTCCTCTTTCCTCGCTGCCATCCCTCTCATTCCTTCTTTTCCCTCCATCACATCTCTGACACATCCATTTTCTTCATCTTCCTCTTCTTCTATCTCTTCCTCTCCAACTCTCAAATCTTGTTCTTCATCTTCTTCTACTTCTCCCCTCCATCTCTCTCTCTCCTCCCTCCATCTTTCTCTCTTTTCCCCCTTTCACTCTTCTCTCCCTCCCCTCCTCTTTCTCTCGCTCCTCCCTCACACCTCCCTTCTCTTCCTCTTTTTTCTACTTCGTCATCAACTGGGTCAACGCCCAATCCAAGCAATGTGGTGTCCCTGTATTCAGTGTTTCCAGCACAGGGCACCTTGTCTATCCCAAGCACAGTACAAACATTGCCAGTCATTATATCAGGAGAAGAAAGTGCAAATCTCCCTACACAAAACGCTACATGTAGCCCCCAGACACAACAGTCCACAGCTAGGGCTTGCTTCACAGGGGGGTGGTATAGCTACAGGGCTGCTAGCATGGAACCATGACACTGATCCACTGCAGCCTCAGCAAGGAAGTGGGAAATCCCCATGCAGCAAGACAACTTTAAAGCCCAAATCTCACCCAGTGTATGCACCAAGTACACCATGTCACTTCTTATCTGATGAAGATGAAGATGCAACGTCACACATGCTGCCCAATACTAGGGAAGAAAACACACAAGCACCAATAGAGCAGGGACAGGTAGAGGCACCATCCTATGAGCCCTTCATCCCAAGCCAGGTGATCAGTATGCTGCCAGACCCAGGGATACACCCCATGCTATTTTGCCAAAAAATGCAGCAGATCCAGCAAACGTATACAGCAGCCTGGATTGATCTCTGGACCGAAATGGAAATAAAAGCAGGTGATGCATTCTGGTCAATTATGAGAGAACACTTCAAGCATCCAGCAGAGTTAGATGCGTATGCCTGGGAGACAGGACCAAAGCTAATTGAGCAACTCAGAGAATGGGCCAAAAGCAGACTGACAGGACAAACTCTCAGCCTACATGTCACGAGTCAAGACATGACAGAGTCTGTGGAGAAGTTCCATGACAGAGTGATGCAAGTGTTTCAAGATTTGGGCCTCATTACCCATGATCAGACACACAGACGGATGTTGCACAGGCTTTTGTGCATGGACTGAGAGAACCAATCAGGAAACCACTGGTAGCAGCCAGGCCTGAGTACACGTCAATAGCAATGGACACCCTGCTCACAGTAGCAAAAAGGATTGAGTCCCGCCGGGACAGAAGGAATGTCAAGTGTTACAACTGTGGCAAGCTTGGCCATTACCGGAACCGCTGCAGAGAACCCCTACGACCCACCACTTTGTCTAGAGAAGCAAGCCAAGGAAGAAACACAGAAAGCAGTGAAGAACCCCGTCCATAGGACAAGAGCACACCAAGTCCACAAGGAACCCCACCAGTGGGACCAATATCCTGAGAGTGGATGGCGTAGTCAGATCTTTTCTTGTGGAACTCCGCAACATCACCTATCTATCAGAATCTTCTGCTTCCTGCATGGGAATTGATGGTCAAGTCAGATATTTCCAGATTATGAAGCCCCTGAGCGTGTGGACTCAGCCAGAACACTCCATCATGTCCCAGTTTGTTGTGTAAAAAACCTAAACCCTCAACCTATTGGGAGTGGACCTACTGCAGAAGCTGAAAGCGACCAGAGTGTTCCAGGAAGATGGGACCATGACACTTTCTTCACCCCTGACCCAAGAAGAAACAGGAACCTCAAACAACCACACTGCAGACCTATCACAGGAGGTGCTGGACATAGTACCAGAAAAGCCACTCCATCACCCAGAGTCAAGATGTCTCTGACCAACTGAAGGTCTAAGTGAACTCGCCTAAGAAGACGGCCTGAGAACTTTGACATTGGCCAGGATATTCAACTCAAGAAGGACTCTACTCGCTTCATGGAATGGCAACACCTCATCCAGCTCTAACGCCAGAGGTTCATCTTTTGCAAGCACCAGGAGGTGCCCCCTGCAATCAACCAGTTCACCCAGGCCCTAGACCGGAAAAAGGCCACTCAGCTCTTCAAACTTGTGCACAAATACTGACCTGAGACCGAGCTGGAGAAAAAGAAACTACTGATGGCCCGTGCTGAGAAAAAAGCAGCCGTTTAAGGAGACGTCCCAACAAGAAGACCCCCTGTGACCAGAACAGGTGCTAACACAGTAACTGTCTTGGTAGAGAACAAGAAAGCCAGCTGGTCGTCATCTCTCATGATGTGGACCCTAGTAGACGGCTTGTTTTCCCGCCAGCTCTGCACCAGCAGATGGGAGTCCCCTGCCGCATACTGAAGGACAAGGCCAAACTGGGCTGCCTCGCCCATCGGAATCAATCCCAGCTTTCCACAGTGAAGAAAAAGACTGTAAACCCCACTGAGTTCAGAATGGTGCAAGGCCTGGAGTCCGCGAAAGAGGCTACGGTATTTGAAACCCCAACAGTGCTGAACCATCACACTCTGCTCTCAAGAGTCCCAGTCACCGCAACGGTATTCACGGTGATCAACCTGGCCAGTACCTTCTTCAGTGTTTCCCCTCCACCTGGAGGCCTGCTTGCACCAGTGCAGTGCATATGGACAATGTTGCCTCAAGGTGCTCAAAACAAGCCCTTTAAGTTTCACCAAGACAATGTCCTCCATCCTCGTCAACTGGATTGCAGAATATGCAAGAGTCACTCTTCTACAACACGTGGATGACTTTCTCTTTTGTGTGGTTGACATCGACACCTGCACAGCCTATTCCTTATCTCTCCTACTCTACCTGGAAGAACAGCAACGCAAGGTCTGGAAGAACAAAGTCCAGTGATGCCAGAAGCAAGTTACATCCCTGGGACACTGTATTGCCCACCAGACGAAACACATGTCAAAAGACTGGAAGACCACTGTGGAGAAGATGGCTCCCCCAACAACTCCAAGAATGCTGCAGGACTTCCCTGGTCTAGTGTCATATTGCAGAATCTGGATCCCTGATGCCTCAGTCCTAATGCAGCCTCTGTGCGCTTGCATCAACGCAACCCCGCTCCTTCTATCAGACGCAGCCTTCAACCCATTCAGGAGATTGGAAGAACTCCACAGTCTCAGCGCCAATACCAGGCCTACCTGACTATGAAAAGTCTTTCCATCTACCTGATGGAAGAAAGAAGATCATGCTACTGGAGTCCTGGCACGGATTCACGGGGGAAAACAGAGACTTTTAGGCTGCCTCTCAGCCCGCTTGGATCCAGTTGCAAGAAGAGCACCCTCCTGCCTGATGGCAGTATCTGCAGCACACACCCTCCTGGACAAGGTTGCTGAAATCACTCTTGGACAGCCACTGGAAACTCTCACTCCACATGACATCTTGGCAATCTTCAATCAAGCTCAACCAACAGTAATCTCTCCACCGCCAGGCATCTTTGTGGCGCCTCTATTGCCTTTGTCTCATAATGTCACTGTCTCCAGACCTACAGTCCTCAGCCCGGCCACTCTACTCCCACTCCCAAGGGGGGATACTTGGATGGCTCCAGAAGAAGTTTCAACACAGGAAGTGCAGTGACCAGCAATCAAGAAATCCTGTGGTCCAGAAGTCTGTCACCTAGCCTGTCAGCCCAGGAAGCAGAATTGATAGCGCTGACGAAGGCCTGCCAGATGGCAGAAGGCAAGACTGCAAACATCTACACGGACTACAGGTACTCGCATGGCATAGCACACGACTTCAGACCCATCTGGGCTACAAGGGACTTCATCACAGCAAACGGGACAACCGTGAAGCATCATGGAGCCTTCAGGGACCTACTGGGTATACTCCAACTTCCAAAATGGTGGCAATTTGAAAAATCAAAGTGCATGGAAAACTGAAAACAGAAGAGGCGTGAGGCAATAACATGGCGGACATGGCAGCCAAAGAAGCAGCCAAAGGAAGACAACATGGAGAAGTGGGAGAGGTCGTAGAGCCGGACGGCTACTACATGACGACTGAAGACAAGAAACCTGACAAAGAGACGTCCTGGAATCTGCTCAAGAAGTTACAAGACCAAGCTCCAAAAGGAAAAGAGCTGAATGCGAAAAAAGCAACACGTGAAGAAGGAAGGCTAACAATAATAGACTTCAAACTCTGCCTACCACAAAGTATGCACCCTATGGTGGTCCAATGGGTAGATGGACCCACATCCACATATCAAAGACACAAATGAATGATCTGATTGGTGCTTACTGTTTTCACTTCAGGGATCTCCACCCTAACAGCCAAATTCACCAGCAGCTGTCTGACCTGCGGCAAATGCAAGCCTGAACGTATGGAAGAAAGTCCCCCTCACCTCATCTGGAAAGACCACTCTACCAGCTTCAAAGGATCCAGATAGACCACATCCAGATATCGCCAAGTGAAGGATTCAAATACGCCATTGTGGTCAAAAGAAGTATTTTCAAGATGAACAGAAGCCTTCCAAGTCAGCAAAGACTACTGCAACGAAGCTACTTTCAGAAAATAGTGTACAGATACGGGGTTCCAGAAATGATAGAAAGTGATCAGGGACCCGCATTCACAGCAAATCTGACACACAAGACCCGATTAGCAGTAGGGTCAGATTTAGGCCTACACACTCCTTACCACCCCCAGAGCAGCAGGAAGGTAGAAAAAACTGAACGAAACACTTAAGAATAGAATGCTGAAAAATTGCCAAGAGACACGCAAACCATGGCATGACACACTCCCTATTGCACTGTTTAGCATAAGGCACACTCCCAGAGACCCAGAAAAGCTGTTTCGTGCCTGCATCTTCTGCTAACAGATAAGACATTTTCTTCTTTTAGTTTTTTGGTGCCTGCATTTTGTCCTGCACTTCTGTGGGGGTCTGCCGGGTCCCCTTCGGGGGGCTTATGCTCCTCTCAGTTTAGTTCAGCCACTGTTTGTTCATTTGCCTTTTCCAGTTTTTTCAGTGGTTGCTGTTTAGTTTTTGTTACACCAGAGAACTAATTTAGGTGGTAGAGGTCGTGTGATCTCAGGTGTTTTTGTAATTAGTAGAGTTGGTACTTTTCAGGGTTTTTTGGGGTTGCAGTAAGTGCCTTTCCTATCCTCTTCTATCTAGACAGATTGGGCCCCAGCGTTTGCTCATTCTATTTTCTGTCTGTGTCTGTATTTCCTCTTGTCTAACCGCCATTACATGTTTGGGGGCTTCCTATGTTCTTTGGGGATCTGCTCCGGGGCAGATAGCTTTCCTTTTTCTATCTTTAGGTGTAGTTACCTCTCAGGCTGTGACGAGGCGTCTAGGACCAACGTAGGAACGCTCCACGGCTGCCTTTAGTTGTGGTGGTTAGTCAGGGTACTGCAATCCCATAGATTCCAACCTCTCTGGTGTATTGCTTTTTTTGCCTGCTCTCCTCAGCTACCAAATCATAACACTTATGTAATTGAATTGGTCAAAAACTAATGTCCATTCTCGAGTTTTTCTCCTCACTGCCAGATTTGATGATCCTGTCCAAGAGCCCCAGATGACATCAACCTCTGTGTAACTAGAGGGAAAGCCTGTTTGAATCCACGTATCGCATTGCAAGGAAGCTCCCGTACCAGGAGAGACACCTAAGCCATGAAGGATGTCGTGGATGCTCTGACTGACCAGACAGATGACCAGATGACCTACCTGATGAGTTCAAGGCCAGAGACCAAGTTAAAGCAGGATTTGAGTCACTATAAACAAAAATGTTGATTGGATAAATTACATCTATTATAACCAGCAGAGATTTGTTAACTTCACCATAGATGCTGTAAAAGGTTTGGCAGCACAGTTAGGCCCCACTTCCATTATGGCATTCCAGAATAGAATGGCTTTGGATATGATTCTAGCTGAGAAAGGAGGTGTTTACAAAATGATCAAAGACACCTGTTGCACCTACATCCCAGACAACACTGGCCCAAATGGTAAAGTCACAATGGCAATACAGAAACTTACTGAGTTATCAGAGGAACTGAAACAGAACTCAGGTGTCACTGACCCATGGGATCGATACTTTGGGTGGATGAGTGGGTGGCAGAAAATGTTGGCACAGGTTGGGACAGCCATTATGGGGGTTCTCATTTTTGCATTAATTACTGGTTGCTGTGTAATTCCTTGTATCCGCAGGATAATGGAAAAAACTGTTCAGGAGACAACCAATTTGATGCCACTCACCATCTTGGACCTCGCACCAGTCCGGATGGAACTGCCTGGCTTGACCAGATCTCCGAACTACCTCCAGACTGAGAATACACATCCTTGATGAAACATCATATCAACTATGAGATTATGATTGCAAACACATAAACCCCCGACAGGGACAGTCCTCCTGACCGCCCATTTGCGAAAAGTCTGTATTCGGTGGGGGAGGCATGTACTAGGGGTGTCTCAACTCACCGGCAGCACAAAAGAGTTGCAGCGCTTTGGGCCAGGAGCAGGTTTTTAGGGCAAGTGGTATCTAAGGGGGGACTGTCATGGAAATATATATGTCTTCCATATATATTCAAAGTATATTCACATATATGTATTCACAGTTCACAGTTAGATAGATCTCACTTGCTAAAAAACCTTGTGCTCACATATTTCTAGGCCAGATATAATCAGTCGTTTTAAAGAAATCTGGCCTCCATAAGACCTTCGTAAAGGAACAAATGCATGAAGTACAAAATGTCCTATTAGATATCTGTTGTTTACATTATAGTTATGCAAGGCAACTAGATCACAAGAATATAAACAATAATTCTGCAACTTCAGCTCTTTTAATCATGATTATCATATTTACACTAGAACAGCCAATAATCTAGCAGCTTTTAATTGTATGTTAATTGACTAACCAGCCCCTTTTTGTAAACGTATAAAACCTTGAATGAATAATAAATGTATGTCTTTGACGAACTGTTATACTGACACTTTCGTGTGGACAGTCCTCATTTCGTTCTGAGCGCTCAAAAAGACATTATATAGAGATTTGGACATGGCAAGCAGCAAACACAGGATATTTTTATCCTAATTAAATTTCCATATCACCCGGACTTGCCTGCCATACAGGAGCTCGAAGGGGGAGAACCCCGTTGAGGCCTGCGGAACTTCTCTGTAGGCGAACAGCAGGTGTGGGAGGTACCGCTCCCAGTCGCGTCCCTGGGTCTCAACCAGCATGTGGAGCATCTGTTTGAGGGTACCGTTAAAGCACTCACACAAGCCATTGGTCTGTGGGTGATACGCACTCAATACCAGACGCGTCACCTGCATTTTCTAGCAGAGAGCCTCCATTAGGCGAGACATGAATTGGGTCCCTTGATCAGTAAGCATCTCCCTGGGAAATCCTACCCGTGAAAAGATGGTTACCAGTGCATCTGCCACCTTATCTGCCCTAGTTGAGGACAGAGCTACTGCCTCCGGGTAGCGTAGTCTACCACAGTGAGGATGTATTGCTTTCCAGAGCTGCTGGGGACGGTCTTCAGGCCCACAATGTCCACAGCGATTCTCCGGAAAAGCTCCTCTAACACTGGCAAAGGGATCAGGGAAGCCTTAAGAGCAGGCCCCACCTTCCCCACTTTTTGGCAGGTGATACAGGTGCGGCAGTGGTTTGTTACATCTGTCCCCATCTTGGGCCAATAGAAGTGTTGAGATAGCCGTTCCTTAGTTTTGCTGATACCCAAGTGTCCAGCGAGTGGAATTTCATGGGCAATCGACAACTCACCTCGAAACTGGTACGGGACGACCAGCTGTTTTTCCCTCAACCACTCCTTTTAGGAATCTCCGGGTACTGTCTCCCGGTACAACCTTCCTCGTTCCCAGAACACCATCTCCTTATCAGTCATGGAGGTGGGCGTCTCGGCGGGGTGTCTCAATTTCTCCAGGCTCGCATCTAAGTGCAGAGCGGCCTGGAACTCCTGGCTGGAGGCAGCCAGAAGTGACGTCAGGGACCCCTCCTTTCTGGGACGCTCTGGAACCTGCTCTGGGTTCACCTCTGGTTTAGTCTCTCCTGTAGCGGAGGAGGGTCCAGAAGACAGGGCGCTACCTGCGATCCGGGCACTCTGACTGCGGGTGACAGCGGCTACGTATGTTGTCTCCCCGAGGATTTCTACAGACCCATCAGCCGGCGCTGCTATGGGCGTTACTTCCCCATCCACCCAACACTTCAGGAGCAGGGCTACTTATGGGCTAGTTACCTTCCTCGGGGGCACTGGTCAGTGGCATGGCATCACCTTCCTCATGGTTCCCATGCACCTCCCCATTTCCTGTAGCACCGTTGCTTGCTCCTGATAGGGGTTCCTCAGCCGTCTCCCTCCGCAGAGCGATTTGGCTGAACACTCCTGTACCTGTTGACACATCTACCGTTTCAGAAAAATGGTTATCAGGTTCAGTTGGCACAGATACATCATTATCAGCATCATTCCTATGGAAGAAATGGTTACCAGATGCATCATTACTCAATAAAGCATTGTCAAGTAACACATTTAGTTTCCCATCATCATCATCATCATCATCATCATCATCAGGGTTAGCGTTACCCTTATTAACAGATTGGGGAGGGGGGTCAGGGACATAGTATGCAACCATCCTCCCCAGATCAGTCCCCAATAAAACATCAGTGGGCAGGTTGGCGGACACCCCCACTTCCTTCACCCCGATCCCGGCACCCTAGTCAATGAAAACCCGGGCCATCGGCAAGGGGCAGCGGACGCCCCCAATCCCGGTGACAGTTAGGGTTTTCCCCGGAATAAACTCTTCAGGGGCCGCCAGTTCGGGTCGGATGAGGGTTCTTTTAGCCCCGATATCCTTGAGGCCTCTAGCGAGACGGGTCCCCACACGGACATGCTGCACCTTGTCATCGACCATCCCAACCACCCCACCCACCAAAAGAATGGATGCGTTGGGTCCAGAGGCTTTGGCTGGGGGGTTCTTCTGCCTCTCCGGACAGGTGGCGCTGATATGTCCAGTCAGTTTACAGGAGAAACACTGGCGAGGGTCTGATGTATGCCTGGCGTTGGCAAATGGGATAGGGCCTCCGGTGTGTCGACTGGCAGGGGCACTGGGGTTGGTTGCAGGCTTACCCCCTCTCCAACTTGCAGTGACTGGCTTCTGCCCCTCTGGTTTCTGGTTGACCTCATAGGCGTCAGCGATTTGCGCCGCTTTGTCCTCATCCTTTGGTTCTCGGTCCATCACGAACTGTCGCACCTCAGCTGGGCAAAGATGCAGGAACTGGTCCTTGACCATCAGGTCCTTCAGCTGCTCAAAGGTGGTCCTTGGATCCACTGGTCAAAGTGGGTCCTGAGTCCATGCACCACATCGCTGTAACTGTCATGTGGGCCACGTTGGAGGTTCCAGAATTTTCTACGGTAAACCTCAAGGGTTAGCTGGTACTTCTTTACCAGGGCCTGCTTGATGGCCTCTTAGTCACCATCTTGGCCTGGCGGGAGTGAAGCAAACGCCTCCAGAGCTTTGCCTTTTAGCCCGGGGGTCAAGTACCTGGCCCATTGGTCCTCAGGCAGCTGGTACTGTCTGCAGGCTTTCTCAAAGGCCCACAGGAAAGTATCCAAGTCCTCATCTTTTTCCATCGCGGGAAGGTGCTCTGGCCGCGGCCTCGGGCTCTTAGCGCTGCTTTGCTCACTGCTCTGCCCAGCTGGACCATCTCCAGTTCATGGGCTCTCTGGGCTTCTCGCTCGGCCTCTCGCTGGGCTTAGCGCTCGGCCCTCTCATAGGCTTGCTGGATCAGCTGCAGACGTCTGTCCTGGCCGTCTGGTGAGCATTGTTGCAGAGCCAACTGCAGAAAGCTGTCCATGCTTTAGCTGGTCCCAGCCCCCGCTGGGCTCTGGGCACTGTCCTGACTCTCTTCCCATTGCACCAGATCCATGGCCATTTGTTCTTTGTTTTTGCCCGTGTGTCAATCTGCTTCAATGTGCATAGGGCGATAAGAGTGTCCTTGGTCTGCTTCCTATAATAGGCTGCTCACAGCTTGACCATGGTTGCCAAATAAAAGATAGGATAGAAAAACAGAGAAAGGGAGGGGGTAATCGCAAGTACAAACAATTGTCTCAGGACTAATAAACACTGAGTCCACTCTCCAAAACCTGTGATGCAGGATCTCCGCAGGAACCGTGCAGGTTTTTAGTGAGAGAAATGATTGCTCAAACCAGATCACTAATGCTCTAAGATCCCACCGATCTGCCACCAAATGTCAGGAACGGCACACACAGGCCCGGGGGAATCACGGATTATGATCCCACCACTGCCCACTATGTGATGAAAAAACAGCAAGCTAGTCTTGACCTATCAAATTACTGCAGGGGCTTATTTGAACTATCCCACTGCTCTACAATATACCACGAACTGCAGGGATTTATGTATATCCCACTTTCTAGTTCCACTTTGGAACTCGCAGCTCTCCGGCGCCCCCTTACCCTCAGGTCAGTCAGGGAACTACACCAGGGATAACTGGTCGCCGGGCGGGCCGCTCACTGTGGACTGGCTGTTAGGCGCGCTGCAGCGAGGGAATTATAAATGCTCTGGCCGCAGCCACACAAAAGCTTATAAAACCCCTTCCGTCGCTGCCAGCTGCACCCACCCAACCGGGACCACGCTTCGCTGCCACCAGCTAACAATTCTCTTAATCAATAATTTAATTAAGAGGGTCCGTAGGAAACCCGAATTAGTAGCGTAATTACTTCAGGCACGTGTACATTCGTTCTTAGAGCATGGAGACAGAGCTAGTAATTTTTATATTTTACTCCAAAAGGTAGGCAATGTTTATAAGGTATAAAAAAGGATTTAACAATCTGAGACAAATAAAATATGTACAAGCAATTAAAAATAAAACAGGGTTAAAGAAGAAAAACACTCACATGGTACTTAGATCATTCCGGCGAATCAGGCTGGGGGAAGGGAATGGGTCACACGTCGCCATGCATGACAGTGTGGCTGTGTATCTCGGGTTCCCTCTGCAGACTGACCTCCTGACTGAATGGGTGTACTCTATAGTTCTGGGTCATGACATCATAAAAGGGGCTGAGTTACCAGGGTTCTCCCCTTGTCTCTAAGTTGCAATTTTGGTTCTGAAAACTTTATAACAATCATAACTTGGCTTGAGAACCTAGTAGAATATCGGCAGAACCATTATTCATCTTATTTTGAAATTAGCTAACTAATGAGTTCAGACTTGGACTACCTATTCACTGTGGTTCAGGAGAAATCCATTTCTATGGTTCTGTTGGCACTGGAACCTGGAAAAACACAGGCTAAATAGTCCCGTCGAAGGACGTCCCGGACATGTAGTTTTTATTTTTCTATCACAATCTCACATCGCTTTATGACCTGATGATTAGATTCTCATTATTGTCTATGGGAAGTCCTAGCACATGGGCAGACAAAGAAGCCCCCTGCTGTGAGGAGGGAAATCACGCACTGGCATCTCAGGTTACACTGAGTGTGTGTGCAGGTTGGGGGGGGAGTTAAGAACAGTGTCACAGGCTGTGAGAGAGCAGAAATCTGCAGGCATGACAGCCAACAGGAACAGAACAGGAGGGGTCACCTCCTCACCTACTGGCATAGCAGGGCTCAGTATGTGAATAGAAGATTCTGGAATGTTCCAGAAGGTGTGATAATAGAGCCAATCATACATGATATTTTACCTTATCGTTACACTTCCATGAGCTTGAAGGACTGCATCCATCCGGTTCAACAATGATTCATACAATTTATTAATGAAGTCATCAGGAATAGCTAAGAATGCAGACTTACATGCCTCCCAGAGTTCATCTAGATTCTTTGGTTTTGTCTTCCAAGCTTCCTCTTTCATCCTACCCCAAACATGCTCAATGATGTTCATGTCTGGTGACTGGGCTGGCCAGTCCTTGAGCACCTTGATCTTTTTTGCCTGGAGGAACTTTGTTGTCGAGATGGATGTATGAGATGGAGCACCATCCTGCTGCAGAATTTGACCCTTTTTATGATTTGGTATTTAACAGGTAGCTAATACTTCTTGATATTTTAGGATAGATATTGCCTTCCACCTTGCAAATGTTTTGCACACCCCCATACTGAATGTAACCCCAGACCATGATCTTTCCACCACCAAATTTAACTGTTTTCTGGGTGTATTTTTGATCCATACGGGCTCCAGTAGGTCTCCTGCAGTATTTGCGGCGGCTGTGGTGTAATTCTACTGAAGATTCATCAGAGAAATCCACCTTCTGCCGCTTTTCCAGCGTCTATCTTGAGCGCCTTGAGGTGACTAGGCCTGTTGGAGCTCTGCTGTAGTGGAAGAGGGGCTTGCTTTGGATTTTCTAACCAACAAACGTTCCTCCTGAGCAGTTGTCTTGCGGGGTCTGCTGGACCTGGGCTAGTCAAACACATCTCCAGTTTCTTCAAATCTTTTTTAATTCTTTGTACTTGACGCTGAGACACATTAAAGGTGCCAGCCACCTCTGCAGTGGATCTGGTCTTCAGCCTCTTGATAATCCAGGCTTTGGTCACAGGGTGGATTTTTGGCATGTTGTCAGAGCTCAAGTTGCAGTTCAAGTGAAGGTCTGGAGTGCTGGGTTTCTTTTTATACACACCCATTAATTAACCGATCATTTACGGAGCACAGGTGAGGATATAAACTAGGATTAGGTGCATTATATGACCAGGTGACAAAACTTTTGTCTTGCCAAAATCTGACCATTCTGTGTCCATTAAATGATCAACATTTCTGCATTGATGCCAATTTATTTTCTTAACCTAAACCACATTTCGGAGGGTTTCAGCTTTCAAAAGAATAATTTATACAACCAATGGATGAATTTAACGTCAGGTTATAAGCTTTTATTTACATAACATGGATAAACGACATAACTTCTGTCAGGGAGTGTATGCAGCAGCCCCAGCCTCTCCTGTGTGAAGTATATACCACAACCTCAGCATCTCCTATGTAATGTCTATACAGCAGCATATGTGTCTCTCATGTCATGTATATACAGTAGTCTCTGCGTTTCTTATCTGATATATATACAACTGTCTTGGTGTCTCCTATGTAATGTATATACAGCAGTCTAAGTATTTTCTATGTGATGTATATGCGGTGTTTCCTATGTGATGGCTATACAGCAGTCTTGTATGTGATGTATACAGCAGTCTCGGTTGTGACGACACAGCAGCAATCTCAACACTTGTTCAGGGGTGAATGCTTCTTAATTTTGCCACAAATGCTATCCCTTTGTTTATTAAGTCAAGGGACATGAGTCATTGTTTCATGTGAGACTTTGACCCTTTTTGTTTGCTGGGGCTGAAGTGCTGCTGGTTGGGGTAGTTAGTCCTTGATTGCCCCGAAGTCTTGGAGGTTCTAATCCCTAGAGTCAGGTAAGGGCATGCCCCACTCCCATTGGACACATGGTGAAGAGGGAGAATTAAGTTTAGCTAAGAAGTGAGCAATACTAAGAAAGACCTAAGGAGAGATCACAATTTAAACTCCTCTTGGAAGTAGGCCTTTAAAAGAAATGTATAGGGAGGTGAGATAAAGTAATTAAAACAGGAGAAATAGGGAAAGAGCTGATACTCTAATATGTATGAAGCCAGGAATCCCTGTAGTGTAAAGGTAAGAGCTGATACTCTAATATGTATGAAGCCAGGAATCCCTGTAGTGTAAAGGTAATTAAACAGGAAAGGTCTTCAGTGGAAATACAGATACCAAAAGGAGAGGTGTTAACTAGAGGAGCAGAAGTGTGCTTTCCCAGGCACAGAGCTTTCCAATCACACAGCACAGACTAGAATCCCTCTAATTGAATAACAGTCTGATAGATGATGCGAACCAGGTCATATTTGGTCTCTATATAAAGGTAAAATCACAATAGAAAATATGATGTCAATATCTATCGCCTGCGATCTTTAGAGGCAAAGATATTCTGAAAGTTGGGGATCGTCAAAAAGTCTAAGAGATCCAGGACATCCCACAATCTCAACCACAAGGTCATCAAGGGGAGGTGTGTGGGCATACCTTAGGGTATGTTTCCACTATCAGGAAACAGTCCGGAATTGCTGCGTGTTTGACGCTGTGCGTTGGCGCAGCGTCAAACACGCAGCGTCCAGATGTTACAGCATAGTGGAGGGGATTTCAAGAAATCCTGTCTCCACTATGCTGCAAAACACGCAGGCGGAAGACCTGCGTTTCCGGACATGCGGCGCGTCTTTTCAGACCGCAGGATGTCCTAGTCCCTTGCAGCGACGCTGCGTCGCCGCAAGGGAAATAACACAGGGCTATGTAGCCCTGCGATCATTCCGGATTTGTTCCGGAGGTGTCCTGAACACATCCGGAATGAGCGCGCGTACAGAAGGGGGCGGGGCTTTGGACGGTGCGGAATTTCCGCTCCGTCCAAAGCGCTGTGGTTCCGGACCGTGGAACCACAGCCTTAGAGGTAATAAAAAGCAGAATCTGGGCTTGGATCATTGTCAGTACTTGGAGGCACAGTTAGCTGTAGATTCTGACCTTTTTCCTATCAGAACGCCCATCTCCACTAAGCTCTGAGCCATATCCGTGACATCAGGGTTAGTGAGTTTCTTTCATTATTCTTTTTTATTATATTCTAGAAATAGTCCAGATGCTATTGCATCGGGAGTGCGGTGAAATGAACATCTGTGTATCCTTAGCGGTGCTAACACCGCCGGGAGATCGGCAATACCGCTAACAGCTGACAGATCAGCAACCCGGCGGCAGACAACCAATCACATCAGCTGCTAGCGGTATTCAAATATGGCGCCAATACCGCTAGCAGCTGATTGGTCGCCAGCCTTGGCGGGGGATTCAAATCCCGCGCGGCACTGCTCATTGGCTGAGCTGCCGGCGGCTGAGCCAATGAGTGACGTGGGATTCAAATCCCCCGCCCCGCTGGCTGAGCCAATGAGTGGTGCGGCGCGGGATTTGAATCCCCCAAAGCCGCGCAGCCAGGGGCGGCTCAGCCAATGAGCGGTGCCGTGCGGCTTTGGCGGTGGATTTGAGGGTATGTGCACACGCTGCAGATTTGACTGCTGAATTTTCTGCACAGAATCTGCACCTCTTGGCAGAAAACGCAGGTGCGTTTTTGATGCATTATTCATGCTTTTTTTTCATGCGGATTTGTATGAGTTTTTGTAAGTTAACCCCTTAACGACCGCCGATACGCCTTTTAACGGCGGTCATTAAGGGTACTTAAACCACAGCGCTGTTGATTTACGGCACTGTGGAAAAAGTGAATAGCGCCCCCCCAGAGGCGCATTTTCTCCGGGGTCTCGGCTACCGGGGTAGCTGAGACCCCAGAGAACATGAATCGGGTCGGTTTTTACCGACCCCGATGTTGCGATTAACCCTATAGAATTAGGGTCCCCAGTACCCCCGAACCCACCCCCATACCTCCCGGTGTCCTCCGGCAGCTCCCCCTGGCCTGTGATCCTCCCGGGTCTTCTTCCTGGCGGCAGATTCAAAGAATGTTTCATTCATTCTCCTAAAAGTACATTTTGATCACTGTGATAAACTATCACAGTGATCAAAATAAAAAAAACAGTACATAACCCCCCCTTTATCACCCCCTTAGTTAGGGACATATAATAAAATATAGAAATTAGATTTATTTTCATTTTTCCATTAGGGTTAGGGCTAGGGTTAGGCTGGGTTCATACTGCATTATGGCAGTCCGTTAGACGGACTGCGTCACACCGCGGTATAACGCGGTGTAACAGTCCGTTAACGCTGCCATTCACCCCCATTTGAGGGCGCATCGCGACGCATGCCGTAAAGCGGCATGCATTCGCGACGTGCCATCATTCAGTGACGGAGCCTCGGACGCGGCCTGCAGCGTCTGGGCTCCGTCACCGCTAGCGCAGATGAATCATCTGCTGATTCCTCTGCGCTAGCGGGTATAGCATAACGCAATCGCGTTATGTTATACCGTTACCAGCTCCTCAACGCTATGTGTTGAACGGGCTGGTAAAATGCAAAATGAACCTAGTCTTAGGGTTAGGGTTATAATTAGGGTTAGGGTTACAATTAGGGTTAGGGTTACAATTAGGGTTGGGATTTAGGTTAGGATTAGTGTTAGGGTTGGGATTAGGGGTGTATTGGGGTTAGGGTTGGAGCTAGAATTGAGGGGTTTCCACTATTTAGGCACATCAGGGGGTCTCCAAGCACGTGGCGTTCAAAAAGTCAAATGGCGCTCCCTCCCTTCCGAGCCCTGCCGTGCGCCCAAACAGTGGTTTACCCCAACATATGGGGTATCAGCGTACTCAGGACAAATTGCACACCAATTTTGGGGTTCTAATTTCTCTTGTTACCCTTGGGAAAATAAAAAATAGCTGGCTAAAAAAAATAATTTTTGAGGAAAAAAATAATTTTTTATTTTCACGGCTCTGCGTTTATAAATTTCTGTGAAGCACTTTGGGGTTCAAAGTGCTCACCACACATCTAGATAAGTTCCTTAGGGGGTCTAGTTTCCAAAATGGGGTCACTTGTGGGGGTTTTCCACTGTTTAGGCACATCTGGGGTACTGCAAACGGAACATGACCCCCATCAACGTCTGCATTCCAAAACGTTATTACTTCCTTTCCAAGCCCTGCTGTGCGCCCAAACAGTTCCCCCCCCCCCACATATTTGGTATCTGCGTACTCAGGACAAATTGGACAACAACTTTTGGGGTCCAATTTCCTTGTGAAAAATCAAAAATTTGGGACTAAAAAATCATTTTTGTGGAAAATTGTTTTTGTTTTTTTTTCACACCCAAGCATTATAAACTTTTGTGAAACACTTGGGGGTTCAAAGTGCTCACCACAGATCTAGATAAGTTACTTATGGGGTCTAGTTTCCAAAATGGGGTCACTTGTGGGGGTTTTCCACTGTTTAGGCACATCTTATGCACAGCAAACGGAACATGACCCCCATCAACGTCTGCATTCCAAAACTTTATTACTTCCTTTCCAAGCCCTACCGTGCGCCCAAACAGTTTCCCCCCCACATATTTGGTATCAGCGTACTCAGGACAAATTGGACAACAACTTCTAGGGTCCAATTTCCTTGTGAAAAATCAAAAATTTGGGACTAAAAAATCATTTTTGTGGAAATTTTTTTTTTTTCACACCCAGGCATTATAAACTTTTGTGAAACACTTGGGGGTTCAAAGTGCTCACCACAGATCTAGATAAGTTACTTAGGGGGTCTAGTTTCCAAAATGGGGTCACTTGTGGGGGTTTTCCACTGTTTAGGCACATCTGGGGCACTGCAAACGGAACATGACCCCCATCAACGTCTGCATTCCAAAACGTTATTACTTCCTTTCCAAGCCCTGCCGTGCGCCCAAACAGTTCCCCCCCACATATTTGGTATCAGCGTACTCAGGACAAATAGAACAACAACTTTTAGGGTCCAATTTCCTTGTGAAAAATCAAAAATTTGGGACTAAAAAATCATTTTTGTGGAAAATTGTTTTTTTTTTTTTTTCACACACAGGCATTATAAACTTTTGTGAAACACTTGGGGTTCAAAGTGCTCACAACAGATCTAGATAAGTTCCATAGGGGGTCTAGTTTCCAAAATGGTGTTACTTGTGGGGGGTTTCCACTGTTTAGGCGCATCAGGGGCTCTCCAAACGTGACATGGTGTCCAATCTCAATTCCAGCCAATTTTGGTTGGAAAAAGTCAAACGGCGCAGCTTCCCTTCCAAGCCCTGCCGTGCGCCCAAACAGTGGTCCCCCCCCCCCACATATGGGGTATCAGCGTACTCAGGACAAATTGGACAACTTTTGTGGTCTAATTTTTCCTGTTACCCTTGGGAAAATAAAAAATTGGGGACTAAACGATCAGGTTTGTGAAAAAAATATGACTTTTTATTTTCACGCCCGGGCGTTTATAAACTTCTGTGAAGCACTTGGAGGTTCAAAGTGCTCACCACACATCTAGATAAGTTCCTTAAGGGGTCTATTTTCCAAAATGGGGTCACTTGTTGGGGGTTTCCACTGTTTAGGCACATCAGGGGCTCTCTAAACGCGACATGGCATCCAGCCAATTCTGCATTGAAAAAGTCAAACGGCGCTCCTTCCCTTGTGACCTCTGCCGTGCGCCCAAAAAGTGGTTTATCCCCACATATGGGGTATCGGCATATTCAGGAGAAATTGCACAACAAATTTTGTGTTTCATTTTTTCTTTTAACACTTGTGAAAATAAAAAAAATTGGTTCCGAAGTAAAGCTTTTGCAAAAAAAGTTAAAAGTCAGTTTTTTCCTTCCACATTGCTTCAGCTCCTGTGAACCACCTGAAGGGTTAATAAACTTCTTGAATGTGGTTTTGAGCACCTTGAGGGGTGCAGTTTTTAGAATAGTGTCACTTTTGGGTATTTTCTATCATATAGACCCCTCAAAGTGACTGCAAATGTGATGTGGTCCGTAAAAAAAAATGGTGTTGTAAAAATGAGAAATCGCTGGTCAACTTTTAACCCTTATAACTTTTGTTCCCAAAATTGTGCTGATGTAAAGTAGACATGTGGGAAATGTTATTTATTAAGAAATTTGTGTGACATATCTCTCTGATTTAAGGGCATAAAAATTGAAAGTTTGAAAATTGCGAAATTTTCAAAGTTTTCGCCATATTTCCGTTTTTTTCATAAATAAAAGCAAATCATATAAAACATTTTTTACCACTAACGTGAAGTACAATATGTCACGAAAAAACAGTCTCAGAATCAGCTGGATTTGTTACAGCGTTCCAGAGTTATAACCTCATAAAGTGACAGTGGTCAGAATTGTAAAAATTGGCCCGGTCATTAAAGGGAATCTGTCACCCCAAAATTGCCATATCAGATAAAGATATGGCTGAATAGTGCGTCCCATAACAAAGCTAACGGTGGGTATCATATATCATGATACCCCCGTTTTCAGATCAAAATACTTTTGTAAACTTCGTTTTTTCCCCTGTCAATCATGGCAGTCAGGTCAGGAGGGCGGCGGTTTCCATGTCCTCACCCCCCCCCGCTCCTCGGCATCTGTTGCGGTTCAGCTTCCCGCAATTGCGCAATTCAAATTCGGGCGGCGCATGCGCAGTGTGCTTTGCCAGACAGTGGGCAAAGCATAAAATCAGTACAGCGCATGCGCTTCTCTTTCCTTGTCCCGGAAGTCGTCCAAGGCAAGCAGACATTTCCGGGGCAAGGAAAGAGCAGCGCATGCGCTGTACTGATTTTATGCTTTGCCCACTGTCGGGCAAAGCACACTGCGCATGCGCCGCCCGAATGTTTTTATATAATATGTATGTTATATATTATGTGTATGTACTGTATGTTATGTATGTAATGTATGTTCTATATGTTGTATGTTCTGTATGTTATGTGTATGTAATGTATGTTGTTTTTTTTTTACATTCAACACATTAGCCGGATGATGGGACTACTACTGTCCCACCATTGGCTAATGTGTCAGTCACTGTCAGTGTAGCAGGCATAGCCGGATGGGACTTGTAGTCCCATCGGACGATGCCTGCATACACATACATACACACACACACGCCCGCAGACCCCAGCACATACACGCACACAGTCACCGCACACACACTTCCCTCCTCCCGACCTGCAGCCGGCAGGGTGGGGGATTTGAATCCCATGCCACACATTTGCTGAGCAGGCGGGTGGCTCAGCCAATGAGCGGTGCTGCGCGCCTTGGCGGGGGATTTGAATCCCGGATGGCAATGCTCAATGGCTCAGCTGGCGGGACAGGGGATTTGAATTTCAAATCCCCCGCCGACTGAGCCAATGAGCGGTGCCGCGTGGGATTCAAATCCCCCGCCAAGGCCGCGCGGCACCGCTCAGCCAATGAGCGTGCCGCAGCTATGGCGGGGGATTTGAAATTTACCATATGGCGGGGAATTTGAATCCCACGCCGCTCAAAGCCGCGAGGCACCGCTCATTGGCTGAGCTGCCGCTGGCTCAGCCTATGAGCGGCGCGGGATTCAAATCCCCCGCCAAGGTGCCGCGCACCTTGGCGGGGGATTTGAATCCCGCGCCGCTCATTGGCTCAGCCGGCAGGCTGCTCAGCCAATGAGCGTGCCGCGGCTATGGCGGGGGATTTGAATCCCGTGCGGCACCACTCATTGGCTCAGTCGGCGGGCGGCTCAGCCAATGAGCGGTGCATGCACGGCTTTGGCGGGGGATATGAATCCCGGCCGCCATATCGGAATACCCATAACTTGGGTGTTCCAATATGGCAGTCGGCGTACTTCCGGCCGCGGTGCATTCTGGAAGCGACACAAGCGCCGGAAGTTGTGACAGAGTTTATTGGTAATTATATATTAGATAATTGTATGAACTGTATTGTTTTATTCCCATTTTGTATCATCTTGTATATTTTTATAAAGCCTATCTTTCTGGATTAAATATAAAATTTAATAGCTCTGTAAACAATTGGTGGTGGCAGCTAGTAGTTACTTTGTTATTGTGGAGCTTGCAGTGACCATACTGGGGTGTATATACATATTGACAGGGTCACTGGCATGGCATATGAGGGGAGATATGCATCTTGGAGATTGCTTTATTCTGTGATCTATAAACTCATACAATTCTCTCCAGCATGCTATGCGCTGAAGGAGTTAATCAGCCATGATAAGGGATGGGGTTTTTAGGTGAATAGGTCAGAGATGCCCAGAAGCCTTCCCACCATACTGTATCTCCACCTCAAGGCAGTGGCTGTGGAGTAAAAAATGTTTTGTTTTCTCTGTGTGTGTTTGGGGAGGAAAGTCCAGACGTGGCTCCAGGAGGAGCTGAGGACATACTTTTTCCTGCAGGAACACTCACTCTATTGAACTTTATCTTTGTTTTGTCATTAGGCCACGTTTAGGCTATGTGCACACGTTCAGGATTCTTTGCAGAAATTTCCTGAGAAAGACTGGACTTTTTCCCAGGAAATCCGGATGCGTTTTTATCGCGTTTTTTTGCGCGTTTTTTTCCTGAACATTCTAGGTCAATAATATAGCGAGAAATACGCAAATTTACCATGAAATTAATGAACATGCTGCGTTTTTTACCATGTGCACAAAAATTGCAGAATGCATTCTAATCATAGGATGCTTAATGCATACGTTTTTTAAGCGTTTTTGCGGCGGAAAAACGTGAAAAATCCTGAACATGTGCACACAGCCTTACTTTGTTCAACCCTGCTACGGTTTATGCTGTGTTTTAATAAACCAGCAGGTGATAAGAGGCGTACCTGGGTTTACTTCTGATGGCAGCTGAGTTAGTCAACCCATCACAATATTATATACAGTGCTCAAAAAAAATAAAGGGAACACTTAACCCCTTAGTGACAGAGACAATTTGCAGCTAAATGACCGGGCCAGTTTTTACTATTCTGACCACTGTCACTTTATGAGGTTATAACTCTGGAACGCTGTAACGAATCCAGCTGATTCTGAGATTGTTTTTTCGTGACATATTGTACTTCACGTTAGTGGTAAAAAAAATTTTTTATATGACTTGTTTATTTATGAAAAAAACGGAAATATGGCGAAAATTTAGAAAATTTAGCAATTTTCAACCTTTAAATTTTTATGCCCTTAAATCAGAGGGATATGTCACACAAATTTCTTAATAAATAACATTTCCCACATGTCTACTTTACATGAGCACAATTTTGGAAACAAATTTTTTTTTGTTACGAAGTTATAATGGTTAAAAAGTTGACCAGCGATTTCTCATTTTTACAACACCATTTTTTTTAGGTACCACATCACATTTGAAGTCACTTTGAGCGGTCTATATGATAGAAAATACCCAAAAGTGACACCATTCTAAAAACTGCATCCCTCAAGGTGCTCAAAACCACATTCAAGAAGTTTATTAACTCTTTACATGCTTCACAGGAACTGAAGCAATGTGGAAGGAAAAAATTAACAATTTACTTTTTTTTGCAAAAAATTTACTTCAGAACCAATTTTTTTTATTTTCACAAGTGTTAAAAGAGAAGATGAACCACAAAATTTGTTGTCCAATTTCTCCTGAATATGCCGATACCCCATATGTGCGGGTAAACCACTTTTTGGGCGCACAACAGAGGTCCCAAGGAGCGCTGTTTGACTTTTTCAATGCAGAATTGGCTGGACGCCATGTTGTGTTTGGAGAGCCCCTGATGTGCCTAAACAGTGGAAACCCCCAACAAGTGTCCCTATTTTGGAAACTAAACCCCTTAAGGAACTTATCTAGATGTGTGGTGAGCACTTTGAACCTCCAAGTGCTTCACAGAAGTTTATAATGTTGAGCAGTGAAAATAAAAAATCATTTTTTTCCTCAAAAATTATTTTTTAGCCCGTTATTTTTTATTTTCCCAAGGGTAACAGGAGATATTGGACCACAAAAGTTGTTGTGCAATTTTTCCTGAGTACACTTGTAATAAGTGAAAATATCATTCATAACTTTTTCGGGGCATTCCATGTTGCAGTCTGGGACACTGTCCGTCCCCTTCCCCCGACCCTGCAGTTGCAGGGCTTTCTCTCTCCCTAGCCCAACTGCAGCTCACTCCTTCCTTTCGCCCCCACCTCAGGAATTTCTTTGTCTCCAAGCCGGCTTTCTCCTTTCCTATCCTATAAAGGAGGAATCTAATCATCTGTTCATAACACGGTGTGGGCTTATGATTGAGACACAGGAGCTACTGTTCTGAAACGTGCTTCCCTCAGGCGTCGCGACAGTCGTTCTGGCAAAAGCGTAGCGTCAACAGAACCAGAGAAATGGAATTCTCTGGTCCAGAGGGTAATATCTCATCCAAGTTTGGACTCGTTAGAACATTAATTTCAGAATAAGATCACTGATAGGTCTGCCATTATTCTGCTAGGGTCTCCCGCCGAGTTATGGTCTTTATAAGGTTCCAGAGCGTAGAACTGTAACTTTGAGCTATGGGAGGTGGCCAGAAAACCAGCCTCTTTTGTGAGGTCACAAGCCAGGGGTATAAGTCTGCAAACTAGCCCCCCCTGCCAAATCTAGCTGGAGATGAACTGACTGAAAGATCTCCAAATGAACTATGATGTGTGGCTCCTCCCCAGCTTGTCTTGCCTGCAAGTAACCAAGTGCCATGTAAGTTTTTCACCTTTAACCCTGTTTTGTTTTAATTGCATTGCACATAATTGTATTGTCTCAGCTTGTTACATCTTTTTATACTGTATAAATACTGCCTGCATTTTAGGAATAAACATATAAAATTATTAGTTTGGTTCTCCTGCTCTATAAACGAATTAGCTCGTGCCTGAAGTAACTACGCTACTAATTCGGGGTTGCTACGGACCCTCTTGATAAATTGTTCATTAAGAAAATCGTAGCTGGTGGCAGCTAAAAAGTAGGGGTGTAAAGTGTTGAACTGTGGGGTGGGTTGGCAGTGACGGAGCGGGTTTTATAAGTTGTGAGACAGTGAAGGGGTGCGTACTGGACGGGGTGTATATCTCGCCCAGGTTTCTTAGCTGGGTCGCATAAGGAATATAGGAGTGAAGGTAGGATGGCAGTATGACGTTCACTCCACTCCTCATCCAGTACAGGCTTGCAGCTCAACCCTGAGTACACACAGCTGCCTTATTAAGCAGCCAGAAATAGGTGGTAGAGTTACACAGACAGAGCTCTCAGTCTGAATCTGGCTTCAGACGCTGCTGGAGTCTCCTGCAAGCCAATCTCTGGTAATTATAAATCTGTGTTGTTGTGGCCAGGCTGGTAGCCTAAACCACGGTAGTGAGGGAACTGTGTCTAGCTAGCAGCCTGCCAGGCTTAGGATTTTGTTTTATGGTTTGGTTTATGTTTATTTGCTGTGGACTTTCAATAAAACTGGTTGCGGCCAGTTTTCACCAGTACTGCTGTCTGTGTTTGAACTGTTTTCTATGCCACTCCGTCTACCCGAGACGGCGATCCCGAAGCTAAACCCCCTGAACTGTCTACAATTGGTGGAGAATGCGGGCAGCACATTGGCTAAAAACAGCAGCAAAGTCTGTCAAAGCAGCCTTAAAGAGACAGTAGCCCTAATAGTGTCTGCACAGAATAAAAAAAAAAAAGCTGAACTTGCTGTGGAAAAGACTTTGGAGTGTGCATGTCCTGAGTAAAGGCTGCCGTTGCCGGGACAGACAAGTCTGACAGCATGGAGGCGCTGCTCAAACATATGGCGCAAGTTAGTGTGCAACAGCAGGAGACTAACCGATTGCTAATGGAGCAGATTGCAGCACTACGCCAGGCTCTCAGCACCTCATCCCAGAGTGATGACGCAAGGTCACCTGCGTTGTCCGCTGTAAAGAAGGCGGTAAAACAGACCCTGCAAAAGATGACGCCTCATGACGATGTGGAGGCATATCTCGCTATATTTGAAAGACTGGCAGAGAAGGAGAATCTGCCACCATCTGAATGGGCCATGGTGGTCGCACCCTATCTGACTGGGGAACCCCAAAAGGCCTATTTTGACCTTAGCGAGCAGAATAGCAAAGACTATGCCAAGCTAAAAACGGAGATTCTTGCCCACCTGGGTGTTACGGTTGCAGTCCGTGCCAGGAGAGTTCATAACTGGAGATACAGTTGGGATAAGCCTGCTCGCTCACAAATGTATGACCTGATTTATCTGGTAAAGAAGTGGCTGGAGCCTGACGTCAGCAACCCGGCCCAAATGGTCGAAAAAGTTGTGATGGACCGGTACATCTGGGCCCTTCCTCCTGAGGTGCAGCTCTGGGTCGGACAGGGAGACCCCAAAGATGCCAATTAACTGGTCAGCCTGATAGAGAGGTACTTCGCCACCAAAGACTACCTCCGTGCCCAGCCGTCCGAGCAGTCGTCATTTCGGAGTTCCTGGCCTCCGACACCTCCCGGTAAGAGAGTTCCAGCTGTTGGGGTCAGGGGGACTGCTGATAGACCGGCTCAGCCCCGAGGGGACATGTGTGAGGCAATGGCTGATGCTTCCCTGTCGGAAGTCCCCAGGCCTAGAAAGGTCTCCCCGTCTAAACCCCCAGACCTGAGACAGTGTTGGAGATGCCGTGAATGGGGTCATATTTCAGCCAGCTGTCCACTAGTGGGGGAACCTATGGACTGTGATGCTGGAAGGTCCCTCTCTTTCCTCGCGGAACCTGTGGGCGTGGCCACCCCAGCCAAGGAGACTGGCCCACAGGTGTTCCAGGTGGTTATAAATGGCTGCCCAGTACAAGCCCTCCTAGACTCAGGGAGTCGAGTGACTCTGGTACATGCCAGCCTGGTTGATAGGGACTTCATCCCCAATAAACACCTGAGCGTGGGGTGCATCCATGGAGACGCCAAAGTCTACCCGGTGATTTCCGTGGACTTGGTCACAAAACTCGGGGAGGTCTCGTATGAAGTGGGGATAGTGAAGAACTTGAGGCACCCAGTCATATTGGGTCGTGACTTTCCCCTGTTTTGGGGTCTCTGGAAAAAAAAAGGTTCTACCGGACAGTGTGATGAAGCTCCTACTGAGGTTGTGCGGTCCATAGGGGCGGAACACAATGCTAATGTGTTGTTGAATTTATGTGATGATAATGATAATGATGAATTTCCTTTGCAGGTGATGTTGGGGAAAGAGGATAGTGGTTCTCTGTAACAGAATGTCCCTGACCTACCTGTGTCCCGTGACCATTTTGGGAGTGAGCAGTTGCGAGACCTCACTCTTAAAAATGCCAGGGAAAGTAAAAACTGTTCTGAATGAGATCCCATAAGAGCCCGGCTCTGATAAACGGTTTCCCCATTTTGCCATGAACAATAACCTGCTATATAGGGACACTAAGGTTATGCCATTGGTTAAGGATCACCTGCAGAGAGCCCAAGCAGCTCAAAGCAGAATATATAATCAGTCAGCAAAAGTTAGGACTTTCAACCCCGGAGATCGGGTCCTGATCCTAATTCCCACGGTGGAAAGTAAGTTTTTGGCCAAATGGCATGGCCCCTACGAGATAGTACAGAAAGTGAGCGAGGTCACGTACAAAGTACATCAACCAGGGAGACGGAAGCCCTACCAGGTCTATCATATCAACCTGATCAAGCCCTGGAGGGACAGAGTGTCATTGTTGGCCTCGGGTAAATTAGAGAATGGGTTAAAACCACCTATACCTCCTGTGATAGTTGGTGAGACGTTGTCAGTACACCAAAAACAGGAAGTACGGGAATTTCTGCAGAAAAATCAGCAGAGGTTTTCAGACTTGCCGGCCGGACTTCTCTAGTGAAGCACAATTTCTCGGTAGAGCATAGGCCGGGGAAGTTACAGGGTAATGCCGATGCCTTGTCCAGAGTTCACTGTCTCTTTGGAGTTGTTGACCAGCCCTCCGGTCTGGAGAAGAGGGGGGGGATATGTGAGACAGTGAAGGGGTGCGTACTGGACGGGGTGTATATCTCGCCCAGGTTTCTTAGCTGGGTCGCATAAGGAATATAGGAGTGAAGGTAGGATGGCAGTACGACGTTCACTCCACTCCTCATCCAGTACAGGCTTGCAGCTCAACCCTGAGTATGTGTAAAGCAAGGTAGAAGTACAGGCTAAAATATAACTTTTAATAACTGCCTTTAAAAACGAAAAAATTCGTTCAGTAATAAACAAATAACCAATAAGTGTATCCTAACCACCAATAACTTGTGAATTTAACAAAAATATTTAAAACCGTCAGTATAGCAAACTTGACTTAATAATGGGATAGATGAGGATAGATATATTTATGAAAAATCCACAATAATCAATACATCTCAATATTTATCAGATGAGTATGTGTGCTCTTTTTCAAAATTTCACAAATAGCACATTATAGTAAAAGGAACAGTCTTACCATATGCTGAATGCTTGTAAATGGGGGAGGCTCTTTAAATTACGCCATATATTACCCCAACCATGTGAAAGCATATGGACCAAAGATTGACAATCTCCCAACGCGTTTCTCTGGCTGGATCATCAGGGGAGAATTATGCCATTATTGTCAGCTGTTAAGGTAGATGTCACCCGCAGTACTTGTGCAGACTGTTGGGCGGGTGCGCGTGTCTGGACCACGTGCGTTCTTAAATAGGACGCTAAAGCGGTCATATTGTGACGTCAGATCCTGTGCGTTCTTCTTAGCGACGTAATATCCTATGCGTTCTCTATCTGGAACGCAAACTTGGAACGCAAGCTCACAGGTGCATGTAATTAGATTTGTATTGTAGAACGCTCACAACAATGTCATATCCTAAGCGTCCTCCTCAATGACGCAATTTCCTATGCGTTCCACTTTGGAACGCCCAAATGGAACGCAAATAAATCAGCAGGTGCACGCTAATGAATCACATGAATCTCAATAACGAAGCGTCATATTCTATGCGTTCCCCATAATGACGTAATATCTTGTGCGCTTCCCATAAGGAACGCAGAAATGGAACGCACAAGTAACACTCAATATATTTAACCATCATATGACTCTTCAGGTGACGTCACAGTAAAAATCGCACCCATATATAAGAAAATCCCATTTTTTGATGTAGTAATCAAATATTTTCTCAAAGCTGATCTAAAAATTAAGATATTCCAAAATTCCAAAAAGACAATTAAAGGTCAATCATAGTATTTTTTGGGGTATTCTGCAATTCGCAATATGTCATAGTATACTCAAGTATAAGTTAGAGAATTGATAATTGGTCAGTACATTCATCAATCTTCCAATACCGTACATTGACACTATTATCACAAATTATCTAGGGGAAATTCGTTATAACACCATGTATTTCCATTCAACCCTATATTATAGATCCTTTTATAGCAGAATAGGGTTGTATTCTATTTTGTTTTCCCCTATATGTATATAAGACATAAGAATATAGATTTTTGTTTTAACCCCATTTCACAACATCCTTAGTAGATCAGCAACTCGAGTAAGCATGATAGTGAGGATTCAAAATTCATCCCGTGAATATTGACTCAAATAAGTCGTTAGTGTAGTCAAAGGGACTTTTACCAAATCAATTAAATTTCCTGAAGATAATCAGGTTCCTTGCAGTGGAATTGGTAGTTAACTGAGTGCAAAGCACCAATATTGACATATATGATGTGATGATGGACACCGGAGATAGGTATAAAGAGGGGGAAAAACAAAAACAAAAATTGGGGCTAGGATTCCCTACCAGACCTAGTGTGCCCTACCTAACCGTGGAGGTTGGCACCCTAAAGAGATACGATGTTTGGCGCCCCACTCCTCGGCAGCTGGCCCTATAATTCCCTATAACACCCTAATCTAAACCTAGATAAGGTGTAGAAATAGAGATTACAACAATAGAAAAGGGACATATGGAAGAAAAAGAAGAAGAGGGGAGGTTGATTAATAGGATACGAGAATATCTATATTCAAACAAAGCAACTATATGTTAAGATTTCATTCAGACCCAGAGGCTGTTGTGTTTTCAGCTGATAGATCCATTTTGTTTCACTTTGTAAAATTCTCTTATCCCAATTACCGCCCCTCTTTGGTGCTCCTATTTTATCAATGCCGATGAATTTGAGACCCGTTGTTTCCCCCTCATGTTGACTAACCATATGTCTGGCTAGGGGTGTATCTTTCTTCAGGGCTATGTCTCGCAGATGTTCACCTATTCTTCTTCTAAATTCTCGAATGGTCTTTCCTACATATTCCAGATTACATGGGCAGGTAGCCTTATATATCACACCCTTAGTGCGACAGTTGATGAAATGTCGGATTTCATAGGTTTTATTTGTTACACAGCTCGTGAATGATCCTCCTGTAGCCAAAACCGGACAAGCAACACATCCACTACATCTAAAACAACCTTTTACATTACTGGTAAGCCATGTCTCCTTCTTCTGAGGGTTGACGTGGCTATGTACAATTCTATCCCCAAATGATCTACCTTTCAAAAAGGTTATTTGCGGGAAATCTCCCACCATATCTCCAATGTCCTCATCCATCTGTAGAATTGACCAGTGTTTCTGAAGAATCGAGCGAACCTGTTGTGCTCCAGAGTTAAACGTGGTAATGAACCTACATGTGGGAGATTCATTATTAGGTTGTTTGATATTCAATAGAGATGTTCTGTCTAGGGGTTTGATATCATTATATGCCTTACGCAGGACCCCATCCGGGTATTCCCTATTTAGAAACCGCTGCCTCAAATCTGCTGCCTGTATCTGATAATCACTCTCAGAGGAGCAATTACGTCGCATCCTCATGTACTGCCCCTTTGGAATGCCCTTTTTGAGGGGAGTCAGATGGTGACTTTCCCATCTCAAAAGGGCATTCGTTGACGTAGGTTTTCTTAATGTCTTTGTTTCTATATTTCCATTTTCCATTTTTTTTATGTATCTATCCAGAAAGGGAAGTTCAGACATATGGTGTTCAAAAGTGAAGGAAAGTCCCAGCTGATTAACATTCAATTTAGCCACAAAAGTCTCCAATTCAAGAATGGTCCCACTCCAAATCATGAAGACATCATCAATATATCTTGACCAAAAACTTATCTTTTCACATTCCTGGAGGTACAAGTCACTAAAGACAATGGTTTCTTCCCACCAGCCCAGGAGCAGATTAGCGTAGGATGGAGCACATGGATTCCCCATCGATGTGCCCCTGAGCTGGTGGTACAATGCACCGTCAAAAAGAAAAAAGTTTTTGGTCAAGGAAAATTCCAATAGTCTAAGCACAAAGGTATTGTGTTCGCTACATTGTTGGCCCCTCCTTTTGAGATAAAATCTCACTGCTTCTATGCCATTTAGATGATTAATGGAGGAATATAATGCTTCAACATCAATACTGACAAGAATGGAACCTGTCTCAATATTCAAACCATCTAGCTTTCTCAATAGATCTGTTGTGTCCCTAGTGTAAGAGTTTAATGAGGCAACAAAAGGTTTCAAAATAACATCCAGATATAACCCGATATGATGGGTCAAATTGTCTATTCCTGAAACTATTGGTCTCCCCTTCAGGGAGACAAACCTTTATGAATCTTAGGAAGACAATAAAAGGTTGCTGTTACAGGAAACCTGGGATAAAGATAGTCATATTCATTTTTATCAATTAGGTTCATTCCCATACCTCTGTCCAAAATCTCTTTAAGTTGACGAAGAGATTCATTCATTGGGTTACTTGATACCTTTTCATAAAAAACTGTGTCCTTCAAGATCTTTTGACACATCTCCCGGTAATCCCACAGATTCATCACAACCGTATTGCCACCCTTATCTGAGGGTTTTATCACGATGTTGGGATCTTTTTCTAGACATATCAAAGCCTCCATTTCATTTTTAGATAAATTATAGCGTTTGTTACCTTTTGTGCTCAAACATTCTAAATCTTTGGTTACTACCTCCAAAAATACATCAATAGTGGATTTGTCTCCCGACGGTGGAGGCATCTTGATACTTTTGGGCTTAAGTTGAGTAAAAGGGCCTTCACCTGTCAATTCAGGGATTGGATCCGCCAGACCATATAGTAGTCTGATATCTGGTAGTAATGATTCTGGGATACTTAGATATTGGCTGGTCTTTTTATCTTCCCTCAAAAAATGTTTTTTCCACTTTAACTTTCGGACTAAGAGGTGAAGGTCTTTAATGCTCTCAAAAGCTTGAAAATCTGAAGTTGGTACAAAACTTAAGCCTCTACTCAAGACCTGTACCTCAGTGTCTGTGAGAGGTCTAGATGAAATATTAATTACCTGTGTGGTTTCAGTATTAGTCAATTGTTGACCCCTGGTCTGTTTCTCAGGTAATAGCCCTGGTCTAAAAAACGAGAGCTCCCCAATCTGTCACCGGGACGTCCTCTCTGATTACCCTTCCTCTCTGTCTGCCTCTAGAATTTCTAGAGCGAGTTTCAGAATCAGACAGATCCGTATCGGTAGAAGATATATCTGTTTCCAGATTTCTGCCAAAATTCCTATTGGTGGGAATATGATAAGCCTTGTTCTCTTTAAACTCCTGGAGGTCACGTACAAAATTGCGATGCTTACGTTCCTTGAGATTATATTGATATCTTTCAATAGTATTTTGCAGGATTGTCTCCTTTGCAGAAAAATCTGTTTCTGCTGAGAATTTCTTTGTGATTTCGATTTGTTCTTTTAATAAATCACTTTGCAAATTGAGTGTTTTCTTTTCTTCCTCCAATAGAAGATTCATAAATCTCAAGGAACTAGCAGTCGCCTCTTTTTCCCATTGATCACTCAGGGTACTATTCCTATATCTGAAACCTGGTTGCAAGGTGATTCTTAAATGACGTGGGACAATACCAGTTTTAATGTAGTTTTCAAGGCTTTGAACCTCCCACCAACTCGAGATTTGATTTTTATACACTTTGGTCAATTCTTTAAATGCATTACTATAGGAAGGGGTGTATTTTGGTTGTACAAATGTTTTATCAGAAAAAACCTCTTTTGCCTCAGCCGTCCAAGTGTCAATATTGATACCCTTAGTCAGGAAACCAGCCATACCACTGAATAAAGTATAAATAATAAGGATCTACCAATCAAAATTCGTGTGTAAAGCAAGGTAGAAGTACAGGCTAAAATATAACTTTTAATAACTGCCTTTAAAAACGAAAAAATTCGTTCAGTAATAAACAAATAACCAATAAGTGTATCCTAACCACCAATAACTTGTGAATTTAACAAAAATATTTAAAACCGTCAGTATAGCAAACTTGACTTAATAATGGGATAGATGAGGATAGATATATTTATGAAAAATCCACAATAATCAATACATCTCAATATTTATCAGATGAGTATGTGTGCTCTTTTTCAAAATTTCACAAATAGCACATTATAGTAAAAGGAACAGTCTTACCATATGCTGAATGCTTGTAAATGGGGGAGGCTCTTTAAATTACGCCATACATTACCCCAACCATGTGAAAGCATATGGACCAAAGATTGACAATCTCCCAACGCGTTTCTCTGGCTGGATCATCAGGGGAGAATTATGCCATTATTGTCAGCTGTTAAGGTAGATGTCACCCGCAGTACTTGTGCAGACTGTTGGGCGGGTGCGAGTGTCTGGACCACGTGCGTTCTTAAATAGGACGCTAAAGCGGTCATATTGTGACGTCAGATCCTGTGCGTTCTTCTTAGCGACGTAATATCCTATGCGTTCTCTATCTGGAACGCAAACTTGGAACGCAAGCTCACAGGTGCATGTAATTAGATTTGTATTGTAGAACGCTCACAACAATGTCATATCCTAAGCGTCCTCCTCAATGACGCAATTTCCTATGCGTTCCACTTTGGAACGCCCAAATGGAACGCAAATAAATCAGCAGGTGCACGATAATGAATCACATGAATCTCAATAACGAAGATCATATTCTATGCGTTCCCCATAATGACGTAATATCTTGTGCGCTTCCCATAAGGAACGCAGAAATGGAATGCACAGGTAACACTCAATATATTTAACCATCATATGACTCTTCAGGTGACGTCACAGTAAAAATCGCACCCATATATAAGAAAATCCCATTTTTTGATGTAGTAATCAAATATTTTCTCAAAGCTGATCTAAAAATTAAGATATTCCAAAATTCCAAAAAGACAATTAACCCCTTCACCCCCAAGGGTGGTTTGCACGTTAATGACCGGGCCAATTTTTACAATTCTGACCACTGTCTCTTTATGAGGTTATAACTCTGGAACGCTTCAACGGATCTTCGCGATTCTGAGACTGTTTTCTCGTGACATATTGTACTTCATGTTAGTGGTAAAATTTCTTCGATATAACTTGCGTTTATTTTTGAAAAAAACGCAAATATGGCGAAAATTTTTAAAATTTTGCAATTTTCAAACTTTGAATTTTTATTCCCTTAAAACAGAGAAATATATCACACAAAATAGTTAAGAAATAACATTTCCCACATGTCTACTTTACATCAGCACAATTTTGGAACCAAAATTTTTTTTTGTTAGGAAGTTATAAGGGTTAAAAGTTGACCAGCGATTTCTCATTTTTACAACAAAATTTACAAAGCCATTTTTTTTAGGGACCACCTCACATTTGAAGTCACTTTGAGGGGTCTATATGGCAGAAAATACCCAAAAGTGACACCATTCTAAAAACTGCACCCCTCAAGGTACTCAAAACCACATTCAAGAAGTTTATTAACCCTTCAGGTGCTTCACAGTAACTAAAGCAACGTGGAAGGAAAAAAATGAATATTTTACTTTTTAGCCACAAAAATGATGTTTTACAAACTTTTTTTTTATTTTCACAAGGGTAAAAGGAGAAAATGGACAGATAAGGTTGTTATGCAATTTCTCCTGAGTACGCCAATACCCCATATGTGGGGGAAAACCACTGTTTGGGCACACGGCAGAGCTCGTAAGGGAAGTAGCGACGTTTGACTTTTTCAAACTAAAATTGGCTGGAATTTAGATTGGATGCCATGTCGCGTTTGGAGAGCCCCTGATGCGCCTAAACAGTGGAAACCCCCCACAAGTGACACCATTTTGGAAACTAGACCCCCTAAGGTACTTATCTAGATCTGTTGTGAGCACTTTGAACCCTCAAGTGTTTCACAAAAGTTTATAAAGCCTGGGTGTGAAAAAAAAAAAAAATCAATTTTCCACAAAAATGATTTTTTAGTCCCAAATTTTTGAATTTTCCCAAGGAAATTGGACCCCAAAAGTTGTTGTCCAATTTGTCCTGAGTACGCTGATACCCCATATGTGGGGGGGGGGGAAACTGTTTGGGCGCACGGCAGGGCTTGGAAAGGAAGTAGTAACGTTTTGGAATGCAGACGTTAATGGGGGTCATGTTCCGTTTGCAGTGCCCCAGATGAGCCTAAACAGTGGAAACCCCCCACAAGTGACCCCATTTTGGAAACTAGACCCCCTAAGGAACTTATCTAGATCTTTGGTGAGCACTTTGAACCCCCAAGTGCTTCACACAAGTTTATAATGCCCGGGCATGAAAATAAAAAATCCTATTTTTTTCCCACAAAAATTATCTTTTAGTCACTAATTTTTATTTTCCCAAGGGTAACAGGAGAAATTGGACCACATAAGTTGTTGTACAATTTGTCCTGAGTACGCTGATACCCCATATGTGGGGGGGAACCACTGTTTGGGCGCACGGCAGAGCTCGGAATGGAAGGAGCACCATTCGACTTTTTCCAACCAAAATTGGCTGGAATTGAGTTTGGATGCCATGTTGCATTTGGAGAGCCCCTGATGTGCCTAAACAGTGGAAACCCCCCACAAATGACCCCATTTGGGAAACTAGAACCCCTAAGGAACTTATCTAGATTTTTGATGAGCAATTTGAACCCCCAAGTGCTTCACACAAGTTTATAACGTAGAGCCGTAAAATTTAAAAATCATATTTTTTCCACAAAAATGATCTTTTCACCCCAATTTTTATTTTTCCAAGGGTAACAAGACTCCAAAAGTTATTGTGCAATTTGTCCTGAGTGCGCTGATACCCCATATGTGGGGGTAAACCACTGTTTGGGTGCATGGCAGAGTTTGGAAGGGAAGGAGCGCCGTCTGACTTTTTCAACGCAGAATTGGCTGGACGCCATGTCGTGTTTGGAGAGCTCCTGATCTGCCTAAACACTGGAAACCCCCATAAATGACACCATTTTGGAAACTAGACCCCTCAAGGAACTTATCTAGATGTGTGGTGAGAACTTTGAACCCCCAGGTGTTTCAATAAAGTTTATAACGTACAGCCGTAAAATAAAAAATCTTTTTTTTTTTTTTACAAAAATGATTTTTTCGCCCCCAATATTTTATTTTCACAAGGGTAACAGAAGAAATTGGACCCCAAAAGTTGTTGTCCAATTTGTCCTGAGTACGCTGATACCCAATATGTGGGAGAAAACTACTGTATGGGCGCACGTCAGGGCTCGGAAGGGAAGTAGTGACGTTTTGGATTGCAGACTTTGATGGAATGGTCTGGGGGCGTCATGTCACATTTGGAGAGCCCCTGATGCACCTAAACAGTGGAAACCCCCACAAGTGACCCCATTTTGGCAAATAGACCCCACAAGGAACTTATCTAGATGTGTGGTGAGCACTTTGAACCCCGAAGTGCTTCACAGAAGTTTATAACGCACAGCCGTAAAATAAAATAAATCTTTTTTTTTACAAAATGATTTTTTTCGCCCCCAATATTTTATTTTCACAAGGGTAACAGGAGAAATTGGACCCCAAAAGTTGTTGTCCAATTTGTCCTGAGTACGCTGATACCCAATATGTGGGAGAAAACTACTGTATGGGCGCACGTCAGGGCTCGGAAGGGAAGTAGTGACGTTTTGGATTGCAGACTTTGATGGAATGGTCTGGGTGCGTCATGTCGCATTTGGAGAGCCCCTGATGCGCCTAAACAGTGGAAACCCCCCACAAGTGACCCCATTTTGGAAAATAGACCCCACAAGGAACTTATCTAGATGTGTGGTGAGCACTTTGAACCCCGAAGTGCTTCACAGAAGTTTATAACGCACAGCCGTAAAAATAAAAAATCTTTTTTTCTTTTTTGCAAAAATGATTTTTTCGCCCCAATATTTTATTTTTACAAGGGTAACAGGAGAAATTGGACCCCAAAAGTTGTTGCCCAATTTGTCCTGAGTACGCTGATACCCAATATGTGGGAGAAAACTACTGTATGGGTACACGTTGGGGCTCGGAAGGGAAGTAGTGACGTTTTGGATTGCAGACTTTGATGGAATGGTCTGGGGGCGCCATGTTGCATTTGGAGAGCCCCTGATGCGCCTAAACAGTGGAAATCCCCAACAAGTGACCCCATTTTGGAAAATAGACCCCACAAGGAACTTATCTAGGTGTGTGGTGAGCGCTATGAAGCCCCAAGTGCTTCACAGAAGTTTATAATGTACAGCCGTAAAAACAAAAAAATAATTTTTTTTGTACAAAAATGATATTTTCGCCCCCAGTTTTTTATTTTCCCAAGGGTAACAGAAGAAATAGGACAAATTGCACAATAACTCTTGGGGTCCAGAGTACGCTGATACCCCATATGTGGGGATAAACTACTGTTTGGACGCATGGCAGTGCTCAGAAGTGAAGGAGCACCGTTTGACTTTTTCAACGCAGAATTGGCTGGAATTGAGATCAGACGCCATGTCACATTTGGAGAGCCCCTGATGTGCCTAAACAGCGGAAACCCCCCAATTCTAACTCCAACCCTAACCCCAACACACCCCTAACCCTAGTCCCAACCCTAACCACAAACCTAACCCTAACACACCCCTAATCCCAACCCTAACCCTAATCCTAACTTTAGCGCCAACCCTAACCCTAACTTTAGCCGCAACCCTAACCCTAACCCTAATGGGAAAATGGAAATAAATACATTTTTTTAATTTTATTATTTTTCCCTAACTAAGGGGGTGATAAAGGGGGGGTTTGATTTACTATTTATAGCGGGTTTTTATGATTGGCAGCTGTCACGCTAAAAGACGCTTTTTATTGCAAAAATAGTTTTTTGCATCGCCACATTTTGAGAGCTATAATTTTTGCATATTTTGGCCCACAGAGTCATGTGAGGTCTTATTTTTTGCGGTACGAGTTGACGTTTTTATTTGTACCATTTCTGAGCAGGTGACATTTTTTGATCGCTTTTTATTTCGATTTTTGGGAGGTTAGAATGAACAAAAATCAGCAATTCATGAATTTCTTTTGGGGGAGGCGTTTTTATTGTTCCGCGTGTGGTAAAATTGATAAAGCACTTTTATTCTTCGGGTCAGTACGATTATGGCGATACCTCATTTATATCATTTTTTTATGTTTTGGCGCTTTTATAGAATAAAAACAATTTTATATAAAAAATAATTATTTTTGAATCGCTTTATTCTGCGAGCTATAACTTTTTTATTTTTTCGCTGATGATGCTGTATGGCGGCTCGTTTTTTGCGGGACAAGATGACGTTTTCAGCGGTACAATGTTTATTTATATCGGTCTTTTTGATCGCGCGTTATTCCACTTTTTGTTCGGCGGTATGATGATAAAGCATTGATTTTTTGCTTCTTTTTTTTTTTTTTTTTAAGGGGTTCACTAAAGGGGTTAACTAGTGGGACAGTTTTATAGGGGGGGTCGTTACGGACGCGGCGATACCAAATATGTGTACTTTTATTGTTTTGTTTTTTTTATTTACAGGAAGAAATGAATTTATTGGGGAATATTTTTTTTTTTTATTTATTTATTTTGGATTTTTTTTTATAACATGTTTATTTTTTTTTTTATTAACTTTTTTACTTTGTCCCAGGGTGGGACATCACTGTATTTTATCAAATCGCTGGTGTGACAGTGTGCACAGCACTCTGTCACACCAGCGATCGCTCAGGCATAGATGCAGGCTTCTCAGTGCCTGCTCTCAGCAGGCACTGAGGAAGCCGCCTCCCTCCAGGACCCCGGCGCCATCTTGGATCCGGGTCCTGGGAGGGAGGAAGCCCTCAGAACAGCGCGATCACATCGCGCTGGTCTGAGGGTCTCAGGGGGGCGCGCAGGGAGCCCCCACCCTGCGCGATCCTCCCCTGTGCCCCCAGTACACCGCGATCATGTTTGATCGCGGTGTGCTAGGGGTTAATGTGCCGGGAGCGGTCCGTGACCGCTCCTGACACACAGTCACGGGTGTCAGCTGTGATATTCAGCTGACACCCGGCGGCGATTAGCTGCGCTCCCCTCAGGAGCGCAGCTGATCGCCTATGACGTACTATCCCGTCCATGGGCAGAATGGCACGGGTTTTATGGACGGGATAGTACGTCTAATGTCAGAGAGGGGTTAAAGGTCAATCATAGTATTTTTTGGGGTATTCTGCAATTCGCAATATGTCATAGTATACTCAAGTATAAGTTAGAGAATTGATAATTGGTCAGTACATTCATCAATCTTCCAATACCGTACATTGACACTATTATCACAAATTATCTAGGGGAAATTCGTTATAACACCATGTATTTCCATTCAACCCTATATTATAGATCCTTTTATAGCAGAATAGGGTTGTATTCTATTTTGTTTTCCCCTATATGTATATAAGACATAAGAATATAGATTTTTGTTTTAACCCCATTTCACAACATCCTTAGTAGATCAGCAACTCGAGTAAGCATGATAGTGAGGATTCAAAATTCATCCCGTGAATATTGACTCAAATAAGTCGTTAGTGTAGTCAAAGGGACTTTTACCAAATCAATTAAATTTCCTGAAGATAATCAGGTTCCTTGCGGTGGAATTGGTAGTTAACTGAGTGCAAAGCACCAATATTGACATATATGATGTAATGATGGACACCGGAGATAGGTATAAAGAGGGGGAAAAACAAAAACAAAAATTGGGGCTAGGATTCCCTACCAGACCTAGTGTGCCCTACCTAACCGTGGAGGTTGGCACCCTAAAGAGATACGGTTAGGTAGGGCACACTAGGTCTGGTAGGGAATCCTAGCCCCAATTTTTGTTTTTCCCCCTCTTTATACCTATCTCCGGTGTCCATCATTACATCATATATATCAATATTGGTGCTTTGCACTCAGTTAACTACCAATTCCACCGCAAGGAACCTGATTATCTTCAGGAAATTTAATTGATTTGGTAAAAGTGCCTTTGACTACACTAACGACTTATTTGAGTCAATATTCACAGGATGAATTTTGAATCCTCACTATCATGCTTATTCGAGTTGCTGATCTACTAAGGATGTTGTGAAATGGGGTTAAAACAAAAATCTATATTCTTATGTCTTATATACATATAGGGGAAAACAAAATAGAATACAACCCTATTCTGCTATAAAAGGATCTATAATATAGGGTTGAATGGAAATACATGGTGTTATAACGAATTTCCCCTAGATAATTTGTGATAATAGTGTCAATGTACGGTATTGGAAGATTGATGAATGTACTGACCAATTATCAATTCTCTAACTTATACTTGAGTATACTATGACATATTGCGAATTGCAGAATACCTCAAAAAATACTATGATTGACCTTTAATTGTCTTTTTGGAATTTTGGAATATCTTAATTTTTAGATCAGCTTTGAGAAAATATTTGATTACTACATCAAAAAATGGGATTTTCTTATATATGGGTGCGATTTTTACTGTGACGTCACCTGAAGAGTCATATGATGGTTAAATATATTGAGTGTTACTTGTGCGTTCCATTTCTGCTTTCCTTATGGGAAGCGCACAAGATATTACGTCATTATGGGGAACGCATAGAATATGACGCTTCGTTATTGAGATTCATGTGATTCATTAGCGTGCACCTGCTGATTTATTTGCGTTCCATTTGGGCGTTCCAAAGTGGAACGCATAGGAAATTGCGTCATTGAGGAGGACGCTTAGGATATGACGTTGTTGTGAGCGTTCTACAATACAAATCTAATTACATGCACCTGTGAGCTTGCGTTCCAAGTTTGCGTTCCAGATAGAGAACGCATAGGATATTACGTCGCTAAGAAGAACGCACAGGAACTGACGTCACAATATGACCGCTTTAGCGTCCTATTTAAGAACGCACGTGGTCCAGACACGCGCATCCGCCCAACAGTCTGCACAAGTACTGCGGGTGACATCTACCTTAACAGCTGACAATAATGGCATAATTCTCCCCTGATGATCCAGCCAGAGAAACGCGTTGGGAGATTGTCAAACTTTGGTCCATATGCTTTCACATGGTTGGGGTAATGTATGGCGTAATTTAAAGAGCCTCCCCCATTTACAAGCATTCAGCATATGGTAAGACTGTTCCTTTTACTATAATGTGCTATTTGTGAAATTTTGAAAAAGAGCACACATACTCATCTGATAAATATTGAGATGTATTGATTATTGTGGATTTTTCATAAATATATCTATCCTCATCTATCCCATTATTAAGTCAAGTTTGCTATACTGTCGGTTTTAAATATTTTTGTTAAATTCACAAGTTATTGGTGGTTAGGATACACTTATTGGTTATTTGTTTATTACTGAACAAATTTTTTCGTTTTTAAAGGCAGTTATTAAAAGTTATATTTTAGCCTGTACTTCTACCTTGCTTTACACATGAATTTTGATTGGTAGATCCTTATTATTCAACCCTGAGTACACACAGCTGCTTAATTAAGCAGCCAGAAATAGGTGGTAGAGTTACACAGACAGAGCTCTGTCTGAATCTGGCTTCAGACGCTGCTGGAGTCTCCTGCAAGCCAATCTCTGGTAATTATAAATCTGTGTTGTTGTGGCCAGGCTGGTAGAGCCTAGACCACGGTAGTGAGGGAACTAACTGTGTCTAGCTAGTAGCCTGCCAGGCTTAGGATTTTGTTTTATGGTTTGGTTTATGTTTGTTTGCTGTGGACTTTCAATAAAACTGGTTGCGGCCAGTTTTCACCAGTACTGCTGTCTGTGTTTGAACTGTTTTCTATGCCACTTCGTCTACCCGAGACGGCGATCCCGAAGCTAAACCCCCTGAACTGTCTACAAAGTGTATTGCCTGGCTGCGGCCCGGAGTAATTATAATTCCCTCACTGCAGCGTGCCCAATAGCCAGCACACATCCAAGCGGCCCGTCTGGCGACTAATTATCCCAGGTGCAGTTCCCTGACTAAACAACAAAAAGAGACGCTAGCACAGCCTGTGGGTGAGGTGTCTCTGGTAGGTTACCAAACCGTGAGTTATGTAAAGAAAACCGGGCACACTCCAAAAAGTGCAAAACAAATGTATTTATTTGTGCAATACATACAATAGCCACAAACGTTTCGGTCTATGCAAGACCTTCATCAGTATGCTAGAGTAGTAATGCAGTTGCTGAAGTAATATGAATCCACACAACATATAGACCAAATGTTGAATATGCTGAGACTAATCCCAATCCTGGGAGACCAGTGATGTGACAGGCAGACTGGCCAGGACGCAGCATCCACTGCATAGACCGAAACGTTTGTGGCTATTGTATGTATTGCACAAATAAATACATTTGTTTTGCACTTTTTGGAGTGTGCCTGGTTTTCTTTACACAGTTCTCTGACTGACCTGAGGCAAAAAGGGGGTGCCAGAGAGCTGCAAGTTCCTAAGAGGAAGTGGGATAATTATAAATCCCTGCAGATTATTCCTGACACATTGGGTCGGACGGCAGCAGCCGTCGTGTGTTTTATCGTCACATTGGTGGCAGCGGTGGAATCATAAGCCGTGATACTCCGGGCTACCGTGTGGCGGTCCGTGTGCCGCTCATCACATTGGTGGCAGAGCGGTGGGATTATAGAGCACTAGTGATCTGGTCTGAGCAATCATTCCTCTCACTAAAAAACTTCCAGGGACCCTGCAGCAAAAGTTTTGGAGAACAGACTCAGTGTTTACTAGTCCTGAGACAATTGTGTGTACTTGCGATTACCCCTCCCTTCCTCTTTGTTTTTCTATCCTATCTTTTATTTGGCAATGGCAACCATGGCGAGGATGGGAGAAGAGTGGTATAAGAAGCATAAGAAGGAAACCCTTGTTGCCCTAAAGACCAACTGGCTCTGGTGCAACGGGAAAACACCCAGAGCCCAGGGGGCTCATAAGCCGGCCCCACTGACAATGGTGCTGCAGCAGAGGCTCCACCCACCAGCCAAAGCATGGACAGTCTTCTGCAGTTGGCTCTGCAACTATGCTCACCTGACGACCAGGACAGACGTTGGAAGCTGATCCAGCAAGCTCAAGAGAGAGCTGACTAGCGAGAGGCCAACCAGCGAGCCGAGCGCCAAGCCCAGGCCCAGCGGGAGGCAGAGCGGGAAGAGAGGCAGTACCAGCTGGAGTTAGCCCGAATCCAGGTTCAGAGGCCTTCCCAGCCCAGCGGTGAGCCCAGCAGCGCTCAGAGGCCGAAGCCCCGGCCTGAGCACTTTCCCGTGATGGAAAAGGACGGAGACTTGGACACTTTTCTGCGGGCCTTTGAGAAAGTCTGCAGACAGTACCAGCTGCTTGAGGACCAATGGGCCAGGTACTTGACCCCCGGGCTAAACGGCAAAGCTCTGGAGGCGTTTGCTTCACTCCCGCCAGGCCAAGATGGTGACTATGAAACCATCAAGTAGGCCCTGATCGCCAAGTACCAGCTAACCCCTGAGGTATACCGAAAGAAGTTCCGGAACCTCCAACGTGGCCCACACGACAGTTATAGCGATTTGGTGCAAGGACTCAGGACCCACTTTGACCAGTGGATCCATGGACTGTCCGTCGATACCTTTGAGCAGCTGAAGGACCTGATGATCAAAGACCCGTTCCTGCATCTGTGCCCAGCTGAGGTCCGCCTGTTCATCCTGGACCGAGAACCAGAGGACGCGGTCAAAACAGCTTGGATCGACGACAGCTATGAGGCCAACCGGAAACACGAGGTGCGGAAGCCAGTCACTGCCAGCTGGAGAGGGGGTAAGCCTGCAACCAACCCCAGTGCCCTGCCAGACGTCCCTCTGGAGGCACTATCCCCTTTGCCAACGCCAGGCCTTCATCAGACCCCCGCCAGTGTTTCTCCTGTAAACGGACTGGACACATCAGCGCCACATGTCCGGAGAGGCACAAGAACCCACCAGCTAAGGCCTCCGGGCCCAACGCCTGTTCTTTTGGTGGGTGGTGTGGTGGGTTGATGACAACGTGCAGCCCGTACGCGTGGGGGCCCGTCTTGCTACAGGCCTCAAGGACACCGGGGCTGAACGAACCCTCATGCGAAACGAACTGGCGGCCCCTGAAGAGTTGATTCTGGGGAAAACCCTAACTGTCACCGGGATTGGGGGCGTCCGCTGCCCCTTGCCGATGGCCCGGGTTTTCATTGACTGGGGTGCCGGGAGCGGGGTGAAGGAAGTGGGGGTGTCCTAAAACCTGCCCACTGATGCTTTATTGGGGACTGATTTGGGGAGGATGGTGGGGTACTACGTCCCTGACACCCCTCCCCAATCTGGTAATAAGGTTAACGTTAACCATGATGATGATGTTGATGATGATGGGAAACGGAATGTGTTACCTGCCAATGCTTTGTGAAGTAATGATGCAACTGATAACCATTCTTTCCATAGAAATGATGCAGATTAGCATGTATCTGTGCCATCTGCACCTGTTAACCCTTTCTCTGAAGTGGTAGATGTGTCCACAGGTACAGGAGCGCTCAGTCACGTTGCTCTGCGGAGACGGCTGAGGAACCCCTAGCAGGAGCAAGCGACAGTGCTCAAGGAAATGGGGGGGTGCATGGGAACCGTGAGGAAGGTGACGCCATGACACTGACCAGTGCCACCGAGGAAGGTAACTGGCCCATAAGTAGCACTGCTCCTGAAGTGATGGGGGTGGATGGGGAGGTAGAGCCCATAGCAGCGCAGGCTGATGGGTCTGTAGAAATCCCCAGGGCGACTGCATATGTAGCTGCTGTCACCTGCAGTCAAAGTGCCCGGATCGCAGGTAGCGCCCTGCCATCTGGACCCTCCTCCGCTACAGGAGAGACTGAACCAGAGGTGGACCCAGAGCGTCCAGAGGTCCCAGTGAGGAAGGAACCCTGACGTCACTTCTGGCTGCCTCCAGCCAGGAGTTCCAGGCCGCTTGCACTCAGATGCGAGCCTGGAGAACTTAGGCACCTCGCCGAGACACCCACCTCCGTGACTGATAAGGAGAGGGTGTTCTGGGAACGAGGAAGGTTGTACCGGGAGACAGTACCTGGAGATTCCCAAAAGGAGTGGTTGAGGGAAAAACAACTGGTCATCCCGCACCAGTTTCGAGGTGAGTTGTTGCGGATTGCCCATGAGATTCCACTCGCTGGACACTTGGGGATCAGCAAAACTAAGGCACGGCTGTCTCAACACTTCTATTGGCCCAAGATGGGGAAAGATGTGACTAACTACTGCCGCTCCTGTATCAACTGTCAGAGTGGGGAAGGCGGGGCCTGCTCTTAAGGCTTCCCTGATCCCGTTGCCAGTGATAGAGGAGCCTTTCCAAAGGATCGCGGTGGACATTGTGGGCCCGCTGGCCGTCCCCAGCAGCTCTGGAAAGCGATACATCCTTACTGTGGTAGACTACGCTACCCGGTACCCGGAGGCAGTAGCTCTGTCCTCAACTAGGGCAGATAAGGTGGCGGATGCACTGGTGACCATCTTTTCACGGGTAGGATTTCCCAGGGAGATGCTTACCGATCGAGGGACCCAATTTATATCTCGCCTAATGGAGGCTCTCTGCAGGAAAATGCAGGTGACGCATATGGTATCGAGTGCGTATCACCCACAGACCAATGGTTTGTGTGAGCGCTTTAACGGTACCCTCAAACAGATGCTCCGCATGCTGGTTGAGACACAGGGACGCGATTGGGAGCGGTACCTCCCCCACCTGCTATTTGCCTACAGAGAAGTTCCGCAGGCCTCAACGGGGTTCTCCCCCTTCGAGCTCCTGTATAGCAGGCGAGTCCGGGAACCCCTTGGATTGATAAGAGAAACCTGGGAAGGTGAGCCAAACCCCACGGAAGTGTCCATCGTGGATTATGTCATGCGCTTCCGCGACAAGATGCAGACCTTGACGCAGTTGGTGCATGACAACATGACGCAGGCTCAAGCTGACCAGAAGCACTGGTACGACCAGAACGCCCGGGAGCGGACCTACCAGGTGGGTCAAAAGGTGTGGGTGCTGGTCCCTGTACCAAAGGATAAGCTTCAGGCAGCCCGGGAAGGCCCGTACGTCGTGCACCAACAGCTCAACCCAGTCACCTACGTGGTCACGCTTGACCACACTCGGGGTAGGCGCAAGGCCTTTCACGTCAACATGATGAAGGCCCATCACAAACGTGAAGCCTGCGTCCTACCGGTCTGCAACCTGCCCGAGGACAGGAAGACCCCCTCATGGACATGCTGGCCCAAACAAAGGCCGATGGGTCCATTGAGGACATGGAGGTAAATGCCTCGCTAACCGTCCCCCAGCGGTCGCAGTTGCTGGCCACTCTGGAAACCCTTCCGGGCCGTGTTCTCCAACCGACCCGGATGGACGAAGTTGGCAGTCCACGAGATGGACACCGGGAATCATGCCCCACTACGGCGGACACCTTATCGGATCTCTGTGGTGCAGCAGATAATGCGCCAGGAGATAGATGAGATGTTGCAGCTGGGGGTGATCCGACAGTCCAAAAGCGCGTGGGCCTCACCTGTAGTTCTCGTGCCTAAAAAGGATCGGACCACCCGGTTCTGCGTGGACTACAGGGGGCTCAACGCCATCACTACCTCTGATGCGCACCCAATGCCACGCATCGAGGATCTGCTGGAGCGGTTGACGAATGCAAAGTACATATCCATCATGGATTTAAGCCGGGGATACTGGCAGATTCCCCTGAGCCCTGAGGCGCAGGAGAGATCCGCCTTTATCACCCCTTTTGGACTGTACGAGTCCATGGTCATGCCTTTCGGCATGAAGAATGCCCCTGCCACTTTTCAGCGGATGGTCAACCACCTGCTTCAGGGAATGGAGATGTACGCTGTGGCGTACCTGGACGACATTGCCGTCTTCAGTTCCACCTGGGAGGAACACCTTCAGCATCTCCAGGAGGTGCTCAAGCGTATTCACCAGGCAGGTCTGACCATCAAGCCGGGAAAATGCCAGATGGGCATGAGCAAGGTCCACTACCCGGACGAACCCGCTGAGGTGCGCATGGTGGATTACCAACAGGTCATGCCTCCTTAGCGCACTCTAAAGGAGGAAGGTGTAATGATAAGTGAAAATATCATTCATAACTTTTTCGGGGCATTCCATGTTGCAGTCTGGGACACTGTCCGTTCCCTTCCCCGACCCTGAAGTTGCAGGGCTCTTTCTCTCTCCCTAGCCCAACTGCAGCTCACTCCTTCCTTTCGCCCCCACCTCAGGAATTTCTTTGTCTCCAAGCCGGCTTTCTCCTTTCCTATCCTATAAAGGAGGAATCTAATCATCTGTTCATAACACGGTGTGGGCTTATTATTGAGACACGGGAGCTACTGTTCTGAAACGTGCTTCCCTCAGGCGTCGCGACAGTCATTCTGGCAAAGTGTAGCGTCAACAGAACCAGAGAAATGGAATTCTCTGGTGCAAAAGGTAATATCTCATCCGAGTTTGGACTCGTTAGAACATTAATTTCAGAATAAGATCACTGATAGGTCTGCCATTATTCTGCTAGGGTCCCCCGCCGAGTTATGGTCTTTATAAGGTTCCAGAGCTTAGAACTGTAACTTCGAGCTATGGGAGGTGGCCAGAAAACCAGTCTCTTTTGTGAGGTCACAAGCCAGGGGTATAAGTCTGCAAACTAGCCCCCTGCCAAATCTAGCTGGAGATGACCTGACTGAAAGATCTCCAAATAAACTATGGTGTGGTTCCTCCCCCCAGCTTGTCTTGCCTGCAAGTATCCAAGTGCCATGTAAGTTTTTCACCTTTAACCCTGTTTTGTTTTAATTGCATTGTACATAATTGTATTGTCTCAGCTTGTTACATCTTTTTATACTGTATAAACACTGCCTGAATTTTAGGAATAAACATAAAATTATTAGTTTGGTTCTCCTGCTCTATTAACGAATTAGCACGTGCCTGAAGTAACTACGCTACTAATTCGGGGTTGCTACGGACCCTCTTGATAAACTGTTCATTAAGAAAATCGTAGCTGGTGGCAGCTAAAAAGAAGGGGTGTAAAGTGTTGAACTGTGTGGTGGCGTTGGCAGTGACAGAGCGGGTTTTATAAGTGTGTTGCCTGGCTGCGGCCCGGAGTAATTATAATTCCCTCACTGCAGCGTGCCCAATAGCCAGCACACATCCAAGCGGCCCGTCTGGCGACTAATTATCCCAGGTCAGTTCCTTGACTGACCTGAGGCAAAAAGGGGGCGCCAGAGAGCTGCAAGTTCCTAAGAGGAAGTGGGATAATTATAAATCCCTGCAGATTATTCCTGACACATTGGGTCGGACGGCAGCAGTCGTCGTGTGTGTGTTTTATCGTCACATTGGTGGCAGCGGTGGGATCATAAGCCGTGATACCCCGGGCTACCGTGTGGCGGTCCGTGTGCCGTTCATCACAACGCTGATACCCCATATGTGGGGGGAACCACTGTTTGGGCGCATGGGAGAGCTTGGAAGGGACGGAGCGCCATTTTGTAATGCAGACTTTGATGGAATGTTCTGCGGGCATCACGTTGTGTTTGCAGAGCCCTTGATGTGCCTAAACAGTAGAAACCCCCCGCAAGTGACACCATTTTGGAAACTAAACCCCCCCAAGGAGCTTATCTAGATGTGTGGTGAGCACTTTGAACCCCCAAGTGCTTCACAGAAGTTTATAAACGCAGAGCCGTGAAAAAAAAATCATTTTTTTCCTCAAAAATGATTTTTTTTTAGCTATTTTTTATTTTCCCAAGGGTAACAGAAATTAGAACCCCAAAATTGGTGTGCAATTTGTCCAGAGTACGCTGATACCCCATATCTTGGGGTAAACCACTGTGGGCGCACGGCAGGGCTTGGAAGGGAGGGAGCACCATTTGACTTTTTGAACGCCTTGTCGTGTTTGGAGACCCCCTGATGTGCCTAAATAGTGGAAACCTCTCAATTCTAGCTCCACCCCTAACCCTAATCGCAACCCTAATTGTAACCCTAACCCTAATTGTAACCCTAACCCTAATTCCAACCCTAACCCTAATTATAACCCTAACCCTAATGGAAAAATGAAAATAAATATATTTTATTTTATTATATGTCCCTAACTAAGGTGGTGATAAAGGGGGGGGGATATTTACTATTTTTTTTTTATTTTGATCACTGTGATAGCATTTATCACAGTGGTCAAAATGTACCTGCACTGAATGAATGAATCTGCCGGCCGGCAGATTCGGCGGGAGCACTGCGCATGCGCCCGCCATTTTCTTTGAAGGAAGAAGACGCCGGGAGCTGTGGGAGGACACCGGGAGGTACAGGGGACAGATCGGGGGTCCCAGGGACCCTATTTCTCTCCCCTCTGATGTGCGATCACATCAGGAGAGAAATTAAATGCAGAATCGCTTTTTTTTGCGGTCGCCGTTATATAGTTAATAACGGCGATCGCAAAAGCGGGGTCGGTAAACACCGACCCGAATCATGTTCCCTAGGATCTCGGCTACCCCTGGTAGCCGAGACCCCAGAGAAAATCCGACTCAGGGGGGAGCTATATGCTTTCTCCAAAGCGGCGTGAATTCACAGCGCTGTGGTTTAAGTACCCTTAACCACCGCCGTTAAAAGACGTATCGGTGGTCGTTAAGGGGTTAAACAACAGAATATAACTCCAAGTAAATCAAATGTCTGTGAAATCAAACTGTCCACTTAGGAAGCAACACTGATTGGAAATCAATTTCACATTCTGTTGTGCAAATGGAATAGACAACAGATGGAAATTATTGGCAATTATCAAGACACTCAATAAAGGAGTGGTTCTGCAGGTGGGGACCACAGAAAACATCTCGGTACCAATGCTTTCTGGCTGATGTTTTGGTCACTTTTGAATGTTGGTTGTGCTTTCACACTCGTGGTAGCATGAGGTGGACTTTACAACCCACACAAGTGGCTCAGGTAGTGCAGCTCATCCAGGATGGCACATCAATGCGAGCTGTGGCAAGGTTTTCTTTGTCTGTCAGCGTACTGTCGAGAAGCTGGAGGTTCTACCAGGGGACAGGCCAGTAGACCAGGGGACATGGAGGGGGCCGTAGGAGAGCAACAACCCAGCAGCAGGACCGCTATCTCCGCCTTTGTGCAAGGAGGAACACTACCAGAGCCCAGCAAAATGACCTCCAGCAGGCCACAAATGTGCATGTGTCTGCACAAACGGTTAGAAACCGACTCCATGAGGATGGTCTGAGTGCCCGACGTCCACAGATGGGGTTTGTGCTCACAGCCCAACAGCGTGCAGGACGCTTGGCATTTGCCACAGAACACCAGGATTGGCAAATTCACCACTGGCACCCTGTGCTCTTCACAGATGAAAGCAGGTTCACACTGAGCACGTGACAGGGTCTGGAGACGCCGTGGAGAGCAATCTGCTTCCTGCAACATCCTTCAGCATTACCGGTTTGGCTGTGGGTCAGTAATGGTGTGGGGTGGAATTTCTTTGTAAGGCCGCACAGCCCTCCATGTGCTCGCCAGACCCCTTGTGAGACCATATGCTGGTGTGGTTGACCCTGGGTTCCTCCAAATGCAAGACAATGATAGACCTCATGTGGCTGGAGTGTGTCAGCAGTTCCTGCAAGATGAAGGCATTGAAGCTATGGACTAGCCGCCCGTTCCCCAGACCTTAATCCGATTGAGCACATCTGGGACATCATGTCTCGCTCCATCCACCGTCACGTTGCACCACAGACTGTACAGGAGTTGGCGGATGAGATCCCTCAGGAGACCATCCGCCGCCTCATCTGGAGCATGACCAGGTGTTGTAGAGAGGTCATACAGGCACAGGGAGGTCATACATGCACGTGGAGGCCACACACACTACTGAGCATCATTTTGACTTGATTTAAGGACATTACATTCTACTTTAATTTTGTGTGTGACTCCAAATACAGGCCTCCATTGGTTAATAAATGTGATTTCCATTGATGATTTTTGTGTGATTTTGTTGTCAGCACATTCAACTTTATATAGAACAAAATATTCAATGAGAATATTTAATTCATTCAGATCTAGGATGTGTTATTTGAGTGTTCCCTTTATTTTTTTTTTAGCAGTGTATATTTTCATTCCATGCGCTAGAATAGGAGGTGTATATACCTCACACTCACTGTTGGTTTCCCAAATACTGGCCTATTAGTGGAAGCAGCTGCAGTCTCTTCCATCAGTTATCAGACAATTGTGTAATTGTCTGGATGATTGGAGGCAGAAGAGTTGTGTTCCCTTGACCAAAAGGTAACAGCGGTTGGATTTGCGTGACCCCAGCGATATAGCGGAAGGTTGAGACTCTTGTCATTTGCACCATCTTGTGTACTTGCGAGGAATTAGAGATATGCATACAACTGTTGATGATCCAATAAATTCTTTATGTCTCCAATGTGATGTATACAGTCTCTTATGTGTTTACAAGGCAGTCCGGGCGTCTCCTACGTGATGTACAGACGGTAGTCCCGGCGTCACCTACGTGATGTAAAGATTGCAGTCCTGGTGTCTCCTACCTGATGTATAGACGGCAGTCCCGGCGTGTCCTACGTGATGTATAGATGGCAGTCCCAGCATCACCTACGTGATGTATAGACGGCAGTCCCGGCGTCACCTAAGTGATGTATATACAGCTGTGTCAGTGTCTCATTTGTGATGTAGAGATATCAGGCCATGCGTCTTCTTTGTGATGTATCTGGCAGTCTCGATGTCTCCTACGTGATGTATAGACGGCAGTCCCGGCGTCTCCTACATGATGTATAGATGGCAGTCCCTGTGTCACCTAAGTGATGTATAGATGGCAGTCCCAGCATCACCTACGTGATGTATAGACGGCAGTCCTGGCGTCACCTAAGTGATGTATATACAGCTAAGTCAGTGTCTCATTTGTGATGTAGAGATATCAGGCCATGCGTCTTCTTTGTGATGTATCTGGCAGACTCGATGTCTCCTACGTGATGTATAGACGACAGTAACGGCCTCTCCTATATGATGCATATACAGCTGTGTCAGTGTCTGCTTTGTGATATATAGATAGCAGTCCCAGTATCTCATACGTGATTGATGTAGATGCAGCTGTGTCAGTATCTGCTTTGTGAGATACAAACAGCAGTCCCGGTGTCTCCTATGTGATATATAGCTGGCAGCTACGGCGTCTTCTTTGTGATGTCTATGGCAGTCTTTGTCTCCTACATGATGTATAGATAACAGTCCTAGCGTCTTCTATATGATGTATAGCCGACAGTCCTGGCATCTCCTCTGTGATTTATAGACAGCAGTCCCAGCATCTCCTACGTGATTTATATACAGCTGTGTCAGTGTTTCCTCTGTGAGGAATATATAACAGTCCCTGCGCCTCCTGCATGATGTATATACGACAGTCTCGGCGTCGCCTATGTGATGTATATACAGCTGTGTCAGTGTATCCTATGTGATTCATATACAGCAGAACCCCACTGCTTGCAGCGTATAAATGTAATGTGAGCAGTGATTTCCCAGTGAGATCTGCAGTGTGATCTACATGTGTGTTCAGACCTTACTGCAAATTCTTTTCAAAATTCATCACAAAAGTCGACCAACTGGAAAAGCAGCTGTGAGTAGCATCATCATCATCTATCCCAGCTAACATCACAGCAGCACCAGAGAGAAGCAGCTGAACCCTCACATTAGGGCAGGAGAAATTGTTTGACCAAATATCGCAGGACAAATTTCAAGTTGATAATTTTGTGCGAGACCCGAATAATGATATAAATATCCAAATGGCCCTTGGCAGAAAACCGTTCCCCATCTCTGAGTTATGGGGTGACATCTGCCCCCAGATTACCAGTACACCTGACTGAGGGTCCTACGATGACCAGTACTGACCCAAAACCTCATGTTCCGAGCTCTGCACTGCACGACATGGGGCGATGAGTACTGTACACGGCCCTGCAGTGCTTTCCAACCTACGACTCTCCAACTGTCTGAAAATTACCATTCCCAGCATGCCAGATCTAATCCCTCCCAGGATGTTGTTTCATATGGAGGTCACTGTAGAGCTGCATGGTGCCACTTCTCTATAGTAAAGCTGCAGCCAGAGACCTTTCCATGATTATGGAGGAGCAGTCACAGTGCTAAAAGATGCATCTGTCCCTATGACAACTCTTCCTGCACTCTAGAGCCCACCCACAGGCAGTATCTGTCCACCTGACAGTCTGTTCTTTGACATCTTGCACTGCATATTAGATCTGCAAATACAGCTGCAGGAGACCACAATGGTGCACTACAATCTCCCCCATCTGCATCAATCCTGACAGTGAATAGCAAAATGACGAATCCCTTTAAGGACCTGCTCCTCCAGCAGCATTGGCAGAGAAGTGACGTTGGCTGATAAATTCGAGGAAACCACGGGCAGTGGATTTATTAAGTGCATATGATATGACAGCAGCACGGCGTTGGCGCCGCCCCGGTACAGAAGCGCAGGTCTCGTGCGTCTTCTGTAGTATCCTATTACAATGAGGTAGGTAGAATGACAGAAAACAGATCAGCCCATGCACAGGGGAGACTCACACAGCGCCGCCCCGGAGGCCACACAAAGCTATGACAACGGCACGTCTGTACTAAGGAGTGACCCAGACGCCCCCACAAGTGCTGGCCTGAGGGCCCCTGCCATCAGCACTTCCCTACACGCCTCATGTAACTACACACATTGCCCCCTGATCAGCACTTTCGGGGGTCCTGGACGCACACACAATTTGAGCGCCTCTCATTGACCTGTAGAGAATAAAGCCACGATTGTATCTCCACTCAGAGAATAGGGTCCATGAGTCAGTAGCGGGGGTTGTTAGCCATCATTGGCGGCCACCAGCTGGCCCATAGGTTCTCGTATGTACACAGACTGGATGTCCTTGGTTTTCAGACAATAGTCGCAGGCCCAGACGGCGGAGGATTCACGGGTCAGCAGACTGTAGGCGCTTTCGGTCATCCCTGTACACTCCCGATGAAACCACTTCTGACAGGACGCCTCGCACAAGATGGCATCCTGATCATCGTTCACCTCATTCCGGCAGGCTCCGCACGGATACACCAGGCCGGGGGGTGGCTGGTGGCCAGAGTTGCCGGTGGGTTTGCTTGGTGGGGGAATGTTGTTGACTTCAGGAGTGCTGCTGTTCCCCCGGGGGGCGCTGTTTGGGGTAAAGTTTTGCTGGTTGCCATTAATGGCAGATGGCGAGCCGACGTGCTGCTCCTGGCTGAAGCTGTTGCTCGGGGGGTTTACATTTTTGCTGTGCTCCTCCACGCCAGGCGGGAAGGTCTGATCCGCCCCAGCAAAGGGGCTGCTGTTAGGAGGAAGGCTTGGTCTCTGCATGACGGTTTGTCCAAATGGTTGTCCAGGAGAACCAAAGCGCTGAGAGAATGGAGGGCCACCTGGTGAGTTTAGTACAGGGCCGGGGCCCATGTCCCCTCGCGGTGGCTGTCCCATTGTGGGCGACATCATAGGGCCAAACCCTCCTACCGGCCCCTGAATCATCTGGCCTGCCGGGGGGCTGAAGCTCTGTCCCATGCTCTGACTGAAAGACTGATTGGAAAAGTTCATGTTTCCCTGTTGCACATAATTAGGATTCTGTGGCATCCCAAATCCAGGGCCCATCTGGCTGGGAGGGAAGGGCGGGGGCTGACGTCTCATAGGCTGCGGTCCCCAGGATAACCAGGCGGTAATTGGTGTGGCATGCCCCCCTGCATGCGGAAGTTTCCAAACGGCACGGGGTTATTCATGAAAGGAGAGGGGACTGCGGTTACCTTCGGAGCTCCAAAGTCATCTTCAAATGGATTAGATGCCACCAAGTGATCGACCATTGGGGTGGGCGGAGGGGCAAACTCCGAAAGGTGAGAGTACGCGGGTCCCTGCGGAAGACAAAAAGAAACAATGAGCAGGCGACGGCATGAAAAAGTCACATTCACCACCCACAACCACGACAAAAAGGAGCAGAGCGCCACCTAGAGGACATCATATACTAATATGAAAAAGAAGGCTTCAACCCTCTCCACATCACCTGCCATGTCATAGTATGGGGGCAAAGCCGACACCAAGCACAACAACGTTCCGAACACAACAGGATCACACCCCATATCTGCTCCAGTATCACACCCAGTATCAAAAACATCTGTACCATCATCTCCTCCAGTATCACACCCTGTGTACCATCATCTCCTCCAGTATCACAATCATCTCCTCCAGCATCACAACCAGGTAACAAATTCCTCCAGTATCACACACGCCGTGTATCATCATCTCTTCAAGTATCACACATCTTGTGTATCATCTCCTCCAGTATCACACACCCCATGTATCATCTCCTCCAGTATCACACCCCCCATGTATCATCATCTCCTCCAGTATCACACAACCCGTGTATCATCATCTCCTCCAGTATCACACACCTTTTGTATCATCATCTCCTCCAGTATCACACACCCTGTGTATCATCTCCTCCAGTATCACACAGCCTTTGTATCATCATCTCCTCCCTTATTACACATCCTGTGTATCATCATCTCCTCCAGTATCACACAACCCGTGTATCATCTCCTCCAGTATCACACACCCCGTGTATCATCATCTCTTCAAGTATCACACACCCTGCGTATCATCATCTCCTCCCTTATACACACACCCTGTGTATCATCATCTCCTCCAGTATCACACACCATGTGTACTAACATCGCCTCCGGTATCACACACCCCATGGATCATCATCATCTCCTCCAGTATGAAACACCTCATGGGTCATCAACTCCTCCAGTATCACACACCCCGTGTATCATCATCTGTTCAAGTATCACACAGCCTTTGTATCATCATCTCCTCCCTTATTACACATCCTGTGTATCATCATCTCCTCCAGTATCACACAACCCGTGTATCATCTCCTCCAGTATCACACACCCCGTGTATCATCATCTCTTCAAATATCACACACCCTGCATATCATCATCTCCTCCCTTATCACACACCCTGTGTATCATCATCTCCTCCAGTATCACACACCCTGTGTACTAACATCGCCTCCGGTATCACACACCCCATGGATCATCATCATCTCCTCCAGTATGAAACACCTCATGGATCATCAACTCCTCCAGTATCACACACCACGTGTATCATTGTCATCTCCTCCAGTATCACACCCGGTGTATCATTATCTCCTCCAGTATCACACACCCCGTTTATCATAATTTCCTCCAGTATCACACACCCTGTGTATCATCTCCTACAGTATCACATACCCGTGTACCATCATCATCTCCTCCAGTATCACACATCCTGTGTATCATCATCTCCCCAGTATCACACACACTGTGTACCATCATCTCCTCCAGTATCACACATCCTGTGTATCATCATCTGCCCAGTATCACATACCCCGTGTACCATCATCATCTCCTCCAGTATCACACATCCTGTGTATCATCTCCTACAGTATCACATACCCCGTGTACCATCATCATCTCCTCCAGTATCACACATCCTGTGTATCATCATCTCCCCAGTATCACACACCCTGTGTACCATCATCTCCTGCAGTATCACACATCCTGTGTACCATCATCTCCTCCAGTATCACACATCCTGTGTATCATCATCTCCTCCAGTATCACACATCCTGTGTATCATCATCTCCTCCAGTATCACACACCTTTTGTATCATCATCTCCTCCAGTATCACACACCTTTTGTATCATCATCTCCTCCAGTATCACACACCCTGTGTATCATCTCCTCCAGTATCACACAGCCTTTGTATCATCATCTCCTCCCTTATTACACATCCTGTGTATCATCATCTCCTCCAGTATCACACAACTCGTGTATCATCTCCTCCAGTATCACACACCCCGTGTATCATCATCTCTTCAAGCATCACACACCCTGCGTATCATCATCTCCTCCCTTATCACACACCCTGTGTATCATCTCCTCCAGTATCACACACCCTGTGTACTAACATCTCCTCCGGTATCACACACCCATGGATCATCATCATCTCCTCCAGTATCACACATCCCACGGATCATCATCATCTCCTCCAGTATCACACATCCCATGGATCACCATCATCTCCTCCAGTATCACACATCCTGTGTATCATCATCTCCCCAGTATCACACACACTGTGTACCATCATCTCCTCCAGTATCACACATCCTGTGTATCATCATCTCCCCAGTATCACACACCCTGTGTACCATCATCTCCTGCAGTATCACACATCCTGTGTACCATCATCTCCTCCAGTATCACACATCCTGTGTATCATCATCTCCTCCAGTATCACACATCCTGTGTATCATCATCTCCCCAATATCACACACCCTGTGTACCATCATCTCCTCCAGTATCACACATCCTGTGTATCATCTCCTACAGTATCACATACCCCGTGTACATCATCATCTCCTCCAGTATCACACACCCCATATACCATCATCTCCTCCAGTATCACACACCCCCTGCACCATCATCTCCTCCAGTATCAACACACCATGTATCATCTCCTCCAGTATCACACCCTATGTATCATTTCCTCCAGTATAACAAACCCTGTATATCATCATCTCCCCAGTATCACACCCGTGTATCATCATCTCTTCCAGTATCACATACCCCGTGTATTATCTCTAGTATCACACACCCTGTGTACCATCATCTCCTCCAGTATCACACACCCTGTGTACCATCATCTCTTCCAGTATCACACCCTGTGTACCATCATCTCCTCCAGTATCACACCCTGTGTACTGTCATCTCCCCAGTATCACACACCGTGTACCATCATCTCCCCAGTATCACACACTCTGTGTACCGTCATCTCCCAGTTTCACACACCCTGTATACCATCATCTCCTCCAGTATCACACATCCTGTGTATCATCATCTCCCCAGTATCACAACCCTGTATCATCATCTCCTCCAGTATCACAACCATGTATCATTATCTCCTCTAGTATCCACACCCCCTGTATCATCATCTCCTCCAGTATCACAGACCCCGTGTATCATCATCTCCTCCAGTATCACACACCCTGTGTACCATCATCTCCTCCAGTATCACACATCCTGTGTATCATCTCCTCCTCCAGTATCACACACCCCATATATCATCTCCTCCAGTATCACACACCCCGTGTATCATCATCTCCTCCAGTATCACACAACCCGTGTATTATCATCTCCTCCAGTATCACACACCCTTTGTATCATCTCCTCCAGTATCACACACCCTGTGTATCATCTCCTCCAGTATCACACAGCCTGTGTATCATCATCTCCTCCTTATTACACATCCTGTGTAGCATCATCTCCTCCAGTATCACACACCCTGTGTACTAACATCGCCTCCGGTATCACACACCCCATGGATCATCATCTCCTCCACTATGAAACACCTCATGGATCATCAACTCCTCCAGTATCAAACACCACATGTATCATCGTCATCTCCTCCAGTATCACACCCGGTGTATCATTATCTCCTCCAGTATCACACACCACGTTTATCATCATTTCCTCCAGTATCACACACCCTGTGTACCATCATCTCCTCCAGTATCACACATCCTGTGTATCATCATCTCCCCAGTATCACACACCCTGTGTACCATCATCTCCTCCAGTATTACACATCCTGTGTATCATCTCCTACAGTATCACATACCCCGAGTACCATCATCATCTCCTCCAGTATCACATATCCTGTGTATCATCTCCTACAGTATCACATACCCTGTGTACCATCTTCATCATCTCCTCCAGTATCACACATCCTGTGTATTATCATCTCCCCAGTATCACACACCCTGTGTATCATCTCCTCCAGTATCACAAATCCTGTGTATCATCTCCTCCAGTATCACACACCCCGTACACCATCATCTCCTCCAGTATCACACACCCTCTGTACCATCATCTCCTCCAGTATCACACCCTATGTATCATCTCCTCCAGTATCACACCCTATGTATCATCTCCTCCAGTATCACACCCTATGTATCATTTCCTCTAGTATAACAAACCCTGTATATCATCTCCCCAGTATCACACACCCCGTGTATCATCATCTCTTCCAGTATCACACACCCGTGTATCATCTCCTCCAGTATCACACACCCTGTGTACCATCATCTCCTCCAGTATCACACACCCTGTATACCATTATCTCTTCCAGTATCACACCCTGTGTACCATCTTCTCCTCCAGTATCACACACCCTGTGTACCGTCATCTCCCCAGTATCACACACCCTGTGTACCATCATCTCCCAGTATCACGCACTCTGTGTACCATCATCTCCCCAGTATCACACACCGTGTGTACCATCATCTCCTTCAGTATCACACAATCCTGTGTATCATCATCTCCAACAATATCACATACCCATGTACCATCATCATCTCCTCCAGTATCACACATCCTGTGTATCATCTCCCTAGTATCACATACCCTGTGTATCATCTCCTCCAGTATCACACACCCTCTGTACCATCATCTCCTCCAGTATCACACATCCTATGTACCATCATCTCCTCCAGTATCACACACACCCTATGTATCATCTCCTCCAGTATCACACCCTATGTATCATCTCCTCCAGTATCACACCCTATGTATCATCTCCTCCAGTATCACACCCTATGTATCATTTCCTCTAGTATAACAAACCCTGTATATCATCTCCCCAGTATCACACACCCCGTGTATCATCATCTCTTTCAGTATCACACACCCCGTGTATCATCTCCTCCAGTATCACACACCCTGTGTACCATCATCTCCTCCAGTATCACACACCCTGTGTACCATCATCTCTCAGTATCACACCTGTTACATCATCTCCCAGTATCCACCCTGTGTACCGTCATCTCCCCAGTATCACACACCCTGTGTACCATCATCTCCCAGTATCACACACTCTGTGTACCATTATCTCCCCAGTATCACACACCCTGTGTACCATCATCTCCTTCAGTATCACACATGCTGTGTATCATCATCTCCCCAGTATCACACACCGTGTACCATCATCTCCTCCAGTATCACACATCCTGTGTATCATCATCTCCTACAGTATCACATACCCCGTGTACCATCATCATCTCCTCCAGTATCACACATCCTGTATATCATCATCTCCCCAGTATCACACACCCCTTGTATCATCTCCTCCAGTATCACACACCCTGTGTACCATCATCTCCTCCAGTATCACACACCCCATGTATCATCTCCTCCAGTATCACACACCCTATGTATCATCTCCTCCAGTATCACACACTCCGTATACCATCATCTCCTCCAGTATCACACACATGTGTATCATAATCTCCTCCAGTATCACACACCCCGTATACCATCATCTCCTCCAGTATCACACACCCTGCGTATCATCATCTCCCCAGTATTACACCCTGTGTACCATCATTTCCTCCAGTATCACACACTCTGTGTACCATTATCTCCTCCAGTATCACACCCTGTGTACCATCATCTCCTCCAGTATCACACCCTGCATACCATCATCTCCTCCAGTATCACAACCTGTGTACCATCATCTCCTCCAGTATCACACATCCTGTGTATCATCATCTCCCCAGTATCACACACCGTGTATCATCATCTCCTCCAGTATCACACAATCCGTGTATTATCATCTCCTCCAGTATCACACACCCTTTGTATCATCAACTCCAGTATCACACACCCTGTGTATCATCTCCTCCAGTATCACACAGCCTGTGTATCATCATCTCTTCCCTTATCACACATCCTGTGTATCATCATCTCCTCCAGTATCACACACCCTGTGTACTAACATCGCCTCCGGTATAACACCCCCATGGATCATCATCATCTCCTCCAGTATGAAACACCTCATGGATCATCAACTCCTCCAGTATCAAACACCACATGTATCATCGTCATCTCCTCCAGTATCACACCGGTGTATCATTATCTGTTCCAGTATCACACACCCCGTTTATCATAATTTCCTCCAGTATCACACACCCTGTGTACCATCATCTCCTCCAGTATCACACATCCTGTGTATCATCATCTCCTCATCTCCTCCAGTATCACACCCTATGTATCATCTCCTCCAGTATCACACCCTATGTATCATCTCCTCCAGTATCACACCCTATGTATCATTTCCTCCAGTATAACAAACCCTGTATATCATCATCTCCCCAGTATCACACACCCGTGTATCATCTCCTCCAGTATCACACACCCTGTGTACCATCATCTCCTCCAGTATCACACACCCTGTGTATCATCTCTCTAGTATCACATAACCTGTGTATCATCATCTCCTCCAGTATCACACACCCCGTGTATCAACTCCTCCAGTATCACACACCCTATGTATCATCTCCTCCAGTATCACACACTCTGTATACCATCATCTCCTCCAGTATCACACACCCCGTATACCATCATCTCCTCCAGTATCACACACCCTGCGTATCATCATCTCCCCAGTATCACACCCTGTGTACCATCATCTCCTCCAGTATCACACTCTGTGTACCATCATCTCCTCCAGTATCACACCCTTTGTACCATCATCTCCTCCAGTATCACACCCTGCGTACCATCATCTCCTCCAGTATCACACCCTGTGTACCATCATCTCTCTCCTCCAGTATCACACATCCTGTGTATCATCATCTCCCCAGTATCACACACCGTGTATCATCATCTCCTACACTATCACATACCCCGTGTACCATCACCATCTCCTCCAGTATCACACCCTGTGTATCATCTCCTCCAGTATCACACATCCTGTGAATCATCTCCTACACTATCACATACCCCGTGTACCATCATCATCTTCTCCAGTATCACACACCCCGTGTACCATCATCTCCTCCAGTATCACTCACCCTGTGTACAATAATCTTCCCAGGATCACACCCTATGTATCATCATTTCTTCCAGTATTACAGATCCTGTGTACCATCTTCGCCTCCAGTATTATACATCCTGTGTACCATCATCTCCTCCAGTATAACACCCCGTGTACCATCATCTCCTCTAGTATCACACCCCATGTACAATCATCTCCTCCCTTATCACACACCCTGTTGTTATGTTTCGGTAGCTGAGGAGTGCAGGTAAAAAAGGCAATACACCAGAGCAGTTGGAATCTATGAGATTGCAGTACCCTGACTAACCACCACAACTAGAGGCAGCCGTGGAGCGTTCCTACGTTGGTCCTAGACGCCTCGTCACAGCCTGAGAAACTAACCACACCTAAAGATAGAAATAGGAAAGCTATCTGCCCCGGAGCAGATCCCCAAAGATAATAGAAAGCCCCCAAACATGTAATGGCGGTTAGACAAGATGAAATACTGACACAGAAAGAAAATAGAATGAGCAAACGCTGGGGCCCAAACTAACTAAATAGAAAAGGATAGGAAGGGCACTTACTGCAATCCCAGAAAACCCTGAAAAGCACCAACTCTACTAATTTCAAAAACACCTGAGATCACACGACCTCTACCACCTAAATTAGTTCTCTGGTGTAACAAAATCAAAACAGCAGCCACTGAAAAAACTGGAAAAAGCAAAAGTACAAACATCAGTGGCTGAACTAAACTGAGAGGGCAAAAGCCCCCGGAGGGGACCCTGAAGGCCCCCACAGAAGTGCAGGACAAAATGCAAAAATATAGCACAAAAACAAAAGAAGAAAATGTCTTATCTGTTAGCAGGAGATGCAGACACGACACAGCAGGCTACAAGGGAAACAGGAATGAAGGATTCAGACCAGAACAATTGATCACCGGCAACCCTGATGGGAAGGTGACTCCCTTATATAAGACCAGTCAGAAACACCTGATTCCCAGTCCTCACAATCTTCACTGAACAGACCAGCACCGCTTGTAACCACCAGAGGGAGCCTCTGCTCAGAACTCATCTCAAACCCATTCACAACAGTACCCCCCCTTGAGGAGGGGTCACCGACCCCTCATTTGAGCAACCAGGTCGGTCAGGATGAGTTCTATGATACTCACGGATAAGTCTCCTAGCATGGATGTCCGAAGCAAACACCCAAGAATTGTCTTCCTGACCATAACCTCTCCATTTAACCAAATACTGGAGTTTCCGTCTAGAAAAACGAGAATCTAATATTTTCTCAACCACATACTCCAGATTGCCCTCAACCAAAACAGGGTCAGGAGGCACAGCAGCAGGAACCACTGGCTCAACAAACCTCTTCAACAAGGACTTGTGGAACACGTTATGGATCTTAAATGTCCCTGGAAGAAGCAAACGAAAAGAAACAGGATTAATAATCTCCATGATCTTATAAGGTCCAATGAACCTAGGCTTAAATTTAGGAGATGCTACTCTCATAGGAATATTCTTTGAGGACAACCAGACCAAGTCCCCCACCTTAAACCGAGGACCATCAGTCCTATGCCGGTTAGCAAACCGCTGGGCCTTCTCCTGAGAGAGGGACAACCTCTCCACTACCTGGTCCCAAATCTGTTGCATACGCTCCACAACAGAGTCAACACCTGGACAGACAGAAGCCTCTGTCTGTCCTGAAGAAAATCGAGGATGAAACCCAGAATTACAGAAAAACGGAGACATCAAAGTGGCAGAGCTAGCCCTATTATTAAGAGCAAACTCAGCCAAAGGCAAAAAAGAGACCCAGTCATCCTGATCAGCAGACACAAAGCATCTTAGATAAGTCTCCAATGTCTGGTTTGTTCTCTCAGTTTGACCATTGGTGTGAGGATGAAACGCCGAGGAGAAAGACAATTGAACACCCAGTTTAGAACAAAAAGTCCTCCAAAATCTGGAAACAAACTGGACTCCTCTGTCAGACACAATGTTCTCAGGAATGCCGTGTAAACGAACCACGTGCTGAAGGAACAACGGCACCAATTCAGAGGAGGAAGGCAACTTAGGTAATGGCACAAGATGTATCATTTTGGAGAACCTATCACAAATTACCCAGATGGTGGTCATTCTCTGAGAAACAGGAAGGTCGGAAATGAAATCCATAGAGATATGGGTCCATGGTCTCTTGGGCACAGGCAATGGCATCAACAAACCACTAGAGCGAAGCAAGGCTTGGAGCGAGAGCAAGTCCCGCAGGACTGCACAAATTCCCGGACATCACGAGACAAGGTAGGCCACCAAAAGGACCGACTAACCAAGTCTCTGGTACCAAAAATTCCGGGATGCCCAGCCAATGCGGAACAATGAATCTCAGACATCACACTCTTTTTCCACTGGTCCGGGACAAACAATTTTCCAACAGGGCAGCACTCGGGCCTATCCTCCTGACACCCCTCCAGAGCAAGTCTCAAATTGGGCGAGATGGCGGAAAGAACTACACCCTCTTTCAAAATAACAGAAGGATCAGATAACTCAGGAGAGTCCGCAAGGAAACTCCTCGAGAGGGCATCCGCCTTAACATTCTTAGTGCCAGGAAGAAAGGAAACCACAAATTAAAACGTGTGAAAAACAAGGCCCACCTGGCCTGTCTAGGATTGAGTCGCTTAGCAGATTCCAGATAGACCAGATTCTTATGGTCCGTAAGGACCACCACCTGATGTTTGGCTCCCTCCAGCCAATGTCTCCACTCTTCAAAAGCCCACTTCATGGCCAATAACTCCCGATTACCCACGTCATAATTACGTTCAGTAGGAGAAAATTTTCGAGAGAAAAAGGCACAAGGGTTACTTTTAGAGGTCTCTGGATCTTTTTGGGACAAAACGGCACCTGCCCCAATTTCAGAGGCATCAACCCCCACCTGAAATGGCAGAGAAACATCAGGCTGCCGTAGAACAGGAGCAGAAGTGAATCTCTGCTTAAGTTCCTGAAATGCAGAGACTGCCTCAGGAGGCCAATTCACCACATCAGAACCCTTTCTGGTCAAATCAGTTAATGGTTTAACAATAACCAAGAAATTACCAATAAATTTACGATAAAAATTGGCAAAACCCAAAAATCTCTGAAGAGCCTTTAACCCCTTCCCGACCTTTGACACAGCGTATGCGTCATGAAAGTCGGTGCCAATCCGACCTATGACTCATACCCTGCGTCATGAAAGGATCGCGTTCCTGCGGGCCGGGAGACCGGGGTCACTCAAAGGTCACCCGACCCGCAGTTACAGGACCCTTTGTGCTTCACCACAGGGGGGTTGGCTTAACCCCCCCGTGGCCACGATCGCTCTGATTGGCTGTTAAAAGTGAAACAGCCAATCAGAGCAATCTGTAATATTTCACCAATTTAATTGGTGAAATATTACAATCCAGCCATGGCCGATGCTGCAATAGCATCTGCCATGGCTGGACACCGAGACCTGACCCCCCCACACCGAGTCACGGCGGCGATCGGCCGCCGCCACCGAAAGATGGCAGCGATCGGTCACCGCCGTCACTAACAGCTCCCCTCCTCCTTTGCTCCGGTGCCCCCACCTTCCGATCCCCCCCCCAACCTTCCGACCACCCTACTCACCTCTCCCGATCCACCGATGTCCCTGGATCGGTCCCGGCGTCCGCCCGGGCCTCTTCATGGGTGCCGCCATCTCGGAAAATGGCGGGCGCATGCGCAGTGCGCCCGCCGGCCGGCGCATGCGCAGTGCGCACCCCAGTGTCCAAAAATTTATTTTGATCACTGTGATAAACTGTCACAGTGATCAAAATAAAAAAAAGTAAATGAACCCCCCCTTTATCATAGGTAGGGACAAATAAAAAAAATAAAGATTTTTTTTTCCCTATTAGGCCCTGTGCACACGTTGCGGATTTCGCGGCGGATCCACGGCGGATTTCGCTGCGGATCCGCAACTGATTTCGCTGCGGATCCGCGACTGATTTCGCTGCGGATCCGCGACTGATTTCGCTGCGAATCCGCAGCGGATTTTGCTGCTGATCCGTGGCGGATTTCGCTGCTGATCCGCGGCGGATCCGCGGCGATTCGCTGCTGAATCGCAGCGGATTTCGCTGCTGATTCACGGCGGATTTCGCTGCTGATCCGCTGCGGATTTCGCTGCGGGTCCGCGCGGATTTCGCTGCGGATCCGCGACGGATTTCGCTGCGGATCGCGCTGATTTGCTGCTGATTCGCTGCGGATCCGCGGCTGATTTTGCTGCTGATTCGCTGCGGATCCGCGCTGATTTCGCTGCTGATCCGCGGCTGATTTCGCTGCGGATCCGCGACGGATTTCGCTGCGGATCCGCGCTGATTTTGCTGCTGATTCGCTGCGGATCCGCGGCTGATTTTGCTGCTGATTCGCTGCGGATCCGCGGCTGATTTCGCTGCTGATCCGCGGCTGATTTCGCTACTGATCCGCGGCTGATTTCGCTACTGATCCGCGGCTGATTTCGCTGCTGATCCGCGGCTGATTTCGCTGCTGATCCGCGGCGGATTTCGCTGCTGATCCGCGGCGCATTTCGCTGCTGATTCGCGGCGGATTTCGCTGCTGATCCCCGACTGATTTTGCTGCTGATTCGCTGCGAATCCGCAGCGGATTTCGCTGCTGATCCGCGGCTGATTTCGCTGCTGATCCGCGGCTGATTTCGCTGCTGATCCGCGGCTGATTTCGCTGCTGATCCGCGGCGGATTTTGCTGCTGATCCACGGCAGATTTCGCTGCTGATCGCGACTGATTTTGCTGCTGATTCGCTGCGGATCCGCAGCGGATTTCGCTGCAGATCCGCGGCTGATTTCGCTACTGATCGCGCTGATTCGCTGCTGATGCTTTCGCTGCTGATCCGCGGCTGATTTCGCTGCTGATCCGCGGCTGATTTCGCTCTGATCCGCGGCTGATTTCGCTGCTGATCCGCGGCTGATTTCGCTGCTGATCCGCGCTGATTTCGCTGCTGATCCGCGGCGGATTTCACTGCTGATTAGCTGCAGATCCGCGGCGGATTTTGCTGCGGATCCGCGGCTGATTATCTGCTGATTCATCTGCGCTAGCGGGTATAGCATAACGCGATCGCGTTATGCTATACCGTTACCAGCCGGTCACCGCTACGTGTTGAACGGGCTGGTAAAACGCAATATGAACCCAGCCTTAGGGTTAGAACTAGGGTTAGGGTTAGCATTAGGGTTAAGGTTAGAATTACGGTTAGGGTTGGAATTTGGGTTAGGGTTGGAATTAGGGTTAGGGTTGGAATTAGGGTTAGGGTTGGAATTAGGGTTAGGCTTGTAGTTAGGTTTATGGTTAGAGTTGGGATTAGGGTTAGGGGTGTGTTGGGGTTAGGGTTATGATTAGGGTTTGTATTAGGGTTAGGTGTGTGTAGGGGTTAGGGTTGGGGTTAGGGTTGGAGTTAGAATTGAGGGGTTTCCACTATTTAGGCACATCAGGGGGTCTCCATACGCGACATGGAGCCACCATTGATTCCTGCAAATTTTGCGTTCAAAAAGTCAAACAGTGCTCCCTTTATTCCAAGCCCCGACGTATGCCCAAACAGTGGTTTATCCCCACATATGGGGTATCAGCGTACTCGGGAAAAATTGCACAACAACTTTGGGGGTTCTAATTTCTCCTGTTAACATTGGGAAAAAAAATTGGGGACTAAAAATTATTTTTGTGGAAAAAAAATGATTTTATATTTTCACGGCTCTGCGTTATAAACTTCTGTAAAGGACTTGGAGATTCAAAGTGCTTATCACACATCTATAGGAGTTCCTTGGGGATCTAGTTTCCAAAATGGGGTCACTTGTGGGGAGTTTCTACTGTTTAGGCACATCAGGGACTCTGCAAACGTAACATGACGCCCGAAGACCATTCCATCAAGTGGGCATTTCAAAACGTCGCTACTTCCCATCCAAGCCCCGACGTGTGCACATACAGTAGTTTTCTCCCACATATGGGATATCAGCATACTCAGGACAAATTGGACAACAACTTTTGGGTCTAATTTCTCATGTTACCCTTGGGAAAATAAAAAAGTTGGGGACTAAAAGATCCTGATTGTGGAAAAAATATGATTTTTTTATTTTCATGCCCGGGCGTTATAAACTTCTGTGTAGCCCTTGGGGGTTCAAAGTGCTCACCACACATCTAGATAAGTTCTTTGCCGGGTCTAGTTTCCAAAATGGGGTCACTTGTGGGGAGTTTCTACTGTTTAGGCACATCAGGGGCTCTGCAAACGTAACAAGATGCCCGCAGACCATTCCATCAAGTCGGCATTTCAAAGCGTCACTACATCCCTTCCGAGCCCTGACGTGTGCCCAAACAGTGGTTCCCCCCCACATATGGGGTACTAGCGTACTCAGGAGAAACTGGACAACAACTTTTGGGGTCCAATTTCTCCTGTAACCATTGTGAAAATAAAAAACAGTGGGCTAAAAAATCATTTTTTGAGAAAAAAAAATGATTTTTTATTTTCGCGGCTCTGCGTTATAAACTTCTGTGAAGCACCTGGGGGTTCAAAGTGCTCACTATGCATCTAGATAAGTTCCTTAGGGCGTCTAGTTTCCAAAATGGGGTCACTTGTGGGGGAGCTCCAATGTTTAGGCACACAGGAACTCTCCAAATGCGACATGGCAACCGCTAAATATTCCAGCATATTTTCCATTCAAAAAGTCAAATGGCGCTCCTTCCCTTCTGAGCCCTGCCGTGCGCCCAAACAGTGGTTTATGACCACATATGAGGTATCTGTGTACTCAGGAGAAATTGCCCAACAAATTTTAGGATCCAATTTATACTGTTGCCCATGTGAAAATGAAAAAAACTGAGGCTAAAAGAAAATTTTTGTGAAAAAAAAGTACTTTCTTTTTTTTACGGATCAATTTGTGAAGCACCTGGGGGTTCAAAGTGCTCACTATGCATCTAGATAAGTTCCTTAGGAGGTCTAGTTTCCAAAATGGGGTCACTTGTGGGGGAGCTCCAATGTTTAGGCACACAGGGACTCTCCAAATGCGACATAGCAACGCTAAATATTCCAGCATATTTTCCATTCAAAAAGTCAAATGGCGCTCCTTCCCTTCTGAGCCCTGCCGTGCGCCCAAACAGCGGTTTATGACCACATATGAGGTATCTGTGTACTCAGGAGAAATTGCCCAACAAATTTTAGGATCCAATTTATACTGTTGCCCATGTGAAAATGAAAATAACTGAGGCTAAAAGAAAATTTTTGTGAAAAAAAAGTACTTTCTTTTATTTACGGATCAATTTGTGAAGCACCTGGGAGTTCAAAGTGCTCACTATGCATCTAGATAAGTTCCTTAGGGGGTCTAGTTTCCAAAATGGGGTCACTTGTGGGGGAGCTCCAATGTTTAGGCACACAGGGACTCTCCAAATGCGACATGGCAACCGCTAAATATTCCAGCATATTTTCCATTCAAAAAGTCAAATGGCGCTCCTTCCCTTCTGAGCCCTGCCGTGCGCCCAAACAGTGGTTTATGACCACATATGAGGTATCTGTGTACTCAGGAGAAATTGCCCAACAAATTTTAGGATCCAATTTATACTGTTGCCCATGTGAAAATGAAAAAACTGAGGCTAAAAGAAAATTTTTGTGAAAAAAAAGTACTTTCTTTTTTTTACAGATCAATTTGTGAAGCACCTGGGGGTTCAAAGTGACCACTATGCATCTAGATAAGTTCCTTAGGGGGTCTAGTTTCCAAAATGGGGTCACTTGTGGGGGAGCTCCAATGTTTAGGCACACAGGAACTCTCCAAATGCGACATGGCAACCGCTAAATATTCCAGCATATTTTCCATTCAAAAAGTCAAATGGCGCTCCTTCCCTTCTGAGCCCTGCCGTGCGCCCATACAGTGGTTTATGACCACATATGAGGTGTCTGTGTACTCAGGAGAAATTGCCCATCAAATTTTAGGATCCATTTTATCCTGATGCCCATGTAAAAATGAAAAAATTGATGCTAAAAGAAAATTTTTGTTGGAAAAATTAAAATATTCATTTTTTCCTTCCACGTTGCTTTAGTTCCTGTGTCGCACCTGAAGGGTTAATAATCTTCTTGAATGTAGTTTTGAGTAGCTTGAGGGGTGCAGTTTTTATAAAGGTGTCACTTTTGGGTATTTTCTGCCATATAGACCCCTCAAAGTGACTTCAAATGTGAGGTGGTCCCTAAAAAAAATGGTTTTGTAAATTTTGCTGTAAAAATGAGAAATCGCTGGTCAACTTTTAACCCTTATAACTTCCTAACAAAAAAAAATGTTGTTCCCAAAATTGTGCTGATGTAAAGTAGACATGTGGGAAATGTTATTTATTAACTATTTTGTGCCACATAACTCTCTGGTTTAACAGAATAAAAATTAAAAATTTGAAAATTACAAAATTTTCAGAATTTTCGCCAAATTTCCATTTTTTTCACAAATAAACGCAAAAATTATCGACCTAAATTTACCACTAACATGAAGCCCAATATGTCACGAAAAAACAATCTCAGAATCGCTAGGATCCGTTGAAGCGTTCCTGAGTTATTACCTCATAAAGGGACACTGGTCAGAATTGCAAAAAATGGCAAGGTCTTTGAGGTCAAAATAGGCTGGGTCTTGAAGGGGTTAATGAAGTAGGTTGGACCCAATCACAGTTGGCCTGAACCTTGACCGGGTCCATTTCAATAACAGATGGGGACAAAATGAATCCCAGAAATGAGATCCTCTGTACGCCAAAAAGACACTTTGATCCCTTCACATACAGAGCATTCTCTCTCAAAATCTGGAATACAGTTCGAACATGTTTCACATGAGAGTCCCAGTCATTAGAAAAAATCAAGATATCATCCAAATAAACAATCAGAAATTTGTCCACAAAATCCCTGAAAATGTCATTCATGAAGGACTGGAAGACGGAAGGAGCATTAATGAGCCCAAAGGGCATCACCAGGTACTCAAAATGCCCTTCAGGGGTATTGAATGCCGTCTTCCATTCATCCCCGTGCTTAATGCGAATAAGGTTATACGCCCCCCTGAGGTCAAGCTTGGTAAACCAAGTAGCATTTTTCACCCTGGAAAACAGGTCAGAAATCAAGGGTAACGGGTACTGATATTTCACAGTAATATTGTTCAAGAGACGATAATCAATACACGGCCTTAATGAACCATCCTTTTTGGCCACAAAGAAAAAACCGGCACCTAAGGGTGAAGAGGATGGTTCTGATATGACCCTTCTCCAATGATTCCTTGATATAAGACCGCATAGCGTCATGTTCAGGTACAGACAAGTTAAAAAGGCGACCTTTAGGGAATTTACTACCCGGCACTAATTCAATAGCGCAGTCATAGCTCCTATGGGGAGGCAAGGATGCAGATTTACTTTCGCTAAACACATCAGAAAAATCAATCAAAAAGTCAGGAACATCCTGAGCCTGGGGGGAGGCAGAAAAAACAGGAGTGTTGGTATTAACACATTGGCAGCCCCAACTGGTAACAGACACAGATTTCCAATCCAAAACAGGATTATGAGACTGTAACCAAGGAAAACCCAGTACGATAATGTCATGCAGATTATACAGAACCAAAAATTTGCAGCACTCCTGGTGATCAGGTTCAACCCTCATTATCACCTGAGTAGAAAACTGGGGTTTATTCTCAGCCAAAGGGGTAGAATCGATCCCCAGTAGGGGAATAGACTTCTGTAGGGGTATCAAGGGAAACCCACAACGTCTAGCAAAATCATAATCCATCAGGTTAATAGCTGCTCCAGAATCAACGAAAGCCTGAGCAGAAAATGAGGACAGAGAGCATATCAGAGTGACAGTTAATAAAAACTTAGTCTGAACACTACCCAAGACAACTGAGCGTGCAAAACGTCTTCCCCGCTTAGGGCAGACTGAAATAGCATGAGAGGCATCACCACAGTAGAAACATAACCCATTGCGCTTTCGAAACCCATGACGCTGTGCCCCAGACACCACTCTATCACACTGCATGGGTTCAGAAGCTGGTTCACAAGGCAACACCATTCCACGCATACTTCTCCGCTCACGCAAACGTCTGTCAATTTGAATCGCTAATTACATAGAATCATTGAGACCAGAGGGGACAGGGAATCCCACCATAACATCCTTTACATTATCTGACAGACCCTTCCGGAAAAGGGCTGCCAAAGCGTCGTCATTCCATTTGGTCAGGACTGCCCACCTACGGAATTTCTGACAGTATAACTCAGCGTCATCAAGCCCCTGATTTAATGCCAACAAGGCTTTTTCAGCTTGATCAGTGACATTAGGCTCATCGTACAATAACCCCAAGGCCTGAAAAAATGCATCGACATCACTCAAAACAGGATCCCCAGGTATCAGGGAAAAAGCCCAATCCTGAGGATCGCCGCGCAGGAGAGAGATGATAATTTGAACCTGCTGCGCTGCGTTCCCTGAGGACTTAAGATTTTAAGGCAAAAAATAATTTACAATTATTTTTGAAATTCTGAAACTTAGCTCAATCCCCTAAAAACAAATCTGGCATGGGAATCCTAGGTTCCACAACAGGCAACCCAGCAAGATAGATAGCAATACTCCGAACCTCAGTGGCAAGCTGATCCACACGGCCAGACAACTGTGCAAACTCCATTGAGAGAAAAGATCCTCCCCAGCTCCCAGAGATACAGAGGGAAAAAAAAAAATGCAACAAACACAAAAATATCTCTGACAACTCTGACAACCTTTTTTCTTTCACAATATTTTTTTCCCTTCTGTGAGTACCATACAATTTTCAATTTTTTTTACGTCCGGTGATACTGTTATGTTTCGGTAGCTGAGGAGTGCAGGTAAAAAAGGCAATACACCAGAGCAGTTGGAATCTATGAGATTGCAGTACCCTGACTAACCACCACAACTAGAGGCAGCCGTGGAGCGTTCCTACGTTGGTCCTAGACGCCTCGTCACAGCCTGAGAAACTAACCACACCTAAAGATAGAAATAGGAAAGCTATCTGCCCCGGAGCAGATCCCCAAAGATAATAGAAAGCCCCCAAACATGTAATGGCGGTTAGACAAGATGAAATACTGACACAGAAAGAAAATAGAATGAGCAAACGCTGGGGCCCAAACTAACTAAATAGAAAAGGATAGGAAGGGCACTTACTGCAATCCCAGAAAACCCTGGAAAGCACCAACTCTACTGATTTCAAAAACACCTGAGATCACACGACCTCTACCACCTAAATTAGTTCTCTGGTGTAACAAAATCAAAACAGCAGCCACTGAAAAAACTGGAAAAAGCAAAAGTACAAACATCAGTGGCTGAACTAAACTGAGAGGGCAAAAGCCCCCGGAGGGGACCCTGAAGGCCCCCACAGAAGTGCAGGACAAAATGCAAAAATAAAGCACAGAAACAAAAAGAAGAAAATGTCTTATCTGTTAGAAGGAGATGCAGACACGACACAGCAGGCTACAAGGGAAACTGGAATCAAGGATTCAGACCAGAACAATTGATCACCAGCAACCCTGATGGAAGGTGACTCCCTTATATAAGACCAGTCAGAAACACCTGATTCCCAGTCCTCACAATCTTCACTGAACAGACCAGCACCGCTTGTAACCACCAGAGGGAGCCTCTGCTCAGAACTCATCTCAAACCCATTCACAACACCCTGTGTAGTCATTTTCCCATCACACCATATGTATCATCATCTCCTCCAGTATCACACTCTGTGTACCATCATCTCCTACAGTATCACACACCCCACGTATCATCATCTCCTCCAGTATCACACACCCTGTGTACATTATCTCCTCCAGTATCACACACCCCGTGTATCATCATCTTCTTCAGTATCACACACCCCGTGTACCATCATCTCCTATAGCTATCTCTCCGGCTGTGACGAGGCGTCTAGGGCACCGTAGGAATGTCCCACGGCTACTTCTAGTTGTGCGGTTAGTTTAGGGGTCTGCAACCTATTAGTTTCCAACCTCTCTGGTGTTAGGCTGCCTATGTGGTTTTTTGCTCCTGCCTCCTCAGCTACCTAAACATAACAGAATCACCGGCTATACTGAAAATATTATGGTACTCAATAGAAGGGAAAAATAGTAAAGGAGAAAAAAAAGTCAGCGAGTTGTCAGAATTTTTTTTTTTTTTTTCCTGTTTATTACATTTTTTCATTCTTTTTCTCTGGGGGCTGAGGAGGAATTTTTTTTTTCTTTCTCCTCAATGGAGATCAAGCATTTGTCCGATCGTGTGGAGCAGCTTGCTGCTGAAGTTCGGAGTATTGCTATCTATCTTGCTGGGTTGACTGCTGTGGAACCTAGGATCCCTCTGCCGGATTTATTTTTGGGGGATCGATCTAAGTTTTTGAATTTTAAAAATAACTAAGTTGTTTTTTTGCTTTGAAGCCTAAATCCTCAGGGAACACAACGCAGCAGGTTCAAATTGTCATCTCCCTGTGTACCATCATCTCCTCCAGTATCACACACCCCGTGTATCATCATCTCCTCCAGTACCACACACTCTGTGTGTCATCATTTCCTCCAGTATCACACCCTGTGTACCATCATCTTCTCCAGTATCACACACCCGTGTACCATCATCTCCTACAGTATCACACACCCTGTGTACCACGATCTCCTTCAGTAACTCATCCCCGTGTATCCTCATCTCCTCCAGTATCACATACCCTGTGTATCATCTCTCCAGTATCACACACCCTGTGTACCATTATCTCCTCTAGTATCACACATCCTGTGTACCATCATCTCCTTCAGTATCACACATCCTGTGTACCATCATCTCCTTCAGTATGTATCACACACCCTGTGTACCATTATCTCCCCAGTATCACACCCCGTGTATCATCTCCTCCAGTATCACACACCGTGTATCATCTCCTCCAGTATCACACATCCTGTGTATCATCTCCTCCAGTATCACACCCTGTGTATCATCATCTCCTCCAGTATCACACACCCTGTGTATTATCATCTCCTCCAGTATCACACACTGAGTATCATCTCCTCCAGTATCACACCCTATGTATCATTTCCTCCAGTATAACAAACCCTGTATATCATCATCTCCCCAGTATCACACACCCCGTGTATCATCTCCTCCAGTATCACACACCCTGTGTACAATCATCTCCTCCAGTATCACACCCTGTGTATCATCTCCCTAGTATCACATACCCTGTGTATCATCATCTCCTCCAGTATCACACACCCCGTGTATCATCTCCTTCAGTATCACACACCCTATGTATCATCTCCTCCAGTATCACACACTCCGTATACCATCATCTCCTCCAGGATCACACACCCCGTATACCATCATCTCCTCCAGTATCACACACCCTGCATATCATCTCCCCAGTATTACACCCTGTGTACCATCATCTCCTCCGGTATCACACCCTGTGTACCAACATCTCCAGTATCACACCCTGTGTACCATCATCTCCTCCAGTATCACACATCCTGTGTATCATCATCTCCACAGTATCACACACCCTGTGTATCATCATCTCCTACACTATCACATACCCCGTGTATCATCATCTCCTCCAGTACCACACACCCTGTGTGTCATCATTTCCTCCAGTATCACACTCTGTGTACCATCATCTCCTCCAGTATCACACACCCGGTGTATCATCATCTCCAGTATCACACACCCCGTGTATCATCATCTTCTCCGGTATCACACACCCGTGTACCATTATCTCCTACAGTATCACACACCCTGTGTACCACGATCTCCTTCAGTAACTCATCCCCGTGTATCCTCATCTCCTCCAGTATCACATACCCTGTGTATCATCTCTCCAGTATCACACACCCTGTGTACCATTATCTCCTCTAGTATCACACATCCTGTGTACCATCATCTCCTTCAGTATGTATCACACACCCTGTGTACCATTATCTCCCCAGTATTACACACTCTGTGTATCATCATCTCCTCCAGTATCACACACCCCGTGTATCATCTCCTCCAGTATCACACACCGTGTATCATCTCCAGTATCACACATCCTGTGTATCATCTCCTCCAGTATCACACCCTGTGTATCATCATCTCGTCCAGTATCACACACCGTGTATCATCTCCTCCAGTATCATACATCCTGTGTATCATCTCCTCCAGTATCATACATCCTGTGTATCATCATCTCCTCCGGTATCACACACCCTGTGTACCATCATCTCCTCCAGTATCACACACCCTGTGTCTCATCTCCTCCAGTATCACACCCTGTGTACCATCATCTCCTCCAGTATCACACACCCTGTGTATCATCATCTCCTCCAGTACCACACACCGTGTGTCATCATCTCCTCCAGTTAGCAGGGCGCAAAAGACAGGACTCTTCTTAGTAAATGACAATCTTCATTTATTAAAAATTATTAAAAATTATGGTAAAATAATGAATCCACAACGCGTTTCAACGGAGTGAGTGTTTAGTGCTGGGAGACAGGGACTAGCCTACAGACAACCTTCAGAATGTGGCCATTAGTGAATGTCCCTTTACGCTCTGTCCATTTACGCTCCACTGTGTCTTCCCAACCCCCTGTTCTCCATACCTGAGTGTTTGACTTGCGACGTTTCTTCTCTGGGCTCTTCATTTGCATGCCTGAAAAACAAAGACCAACGAGGTCATAATCATGTGCCAGGACGTTATCATATGAGAAACCCCCCACAGAGCTTCCATCCCAAAGATATAGAACAAAGCTACAGGGGTATTCATGTGCCACTCATCCCCCATCAGGTGAGCAGCGGGGATGACGTCTTGTCTGCCAGAATTATAGCAGGAATCTGAAGACGTGATGTCAACCTCCAATGTGGAAGTAAGCAGGGCTGGAATACCCCATAATGATCCCAAGTTACTGGACCTATGGAGGAACCACCACAGCAATGGTTGACAGCCCAACTGTTCATTAGAAAGTGACCTGGAGACGTCTGCTCGCTCGTCTCCATCATGGCAAACATCAATGGAGTTCTGCTAAAAGGCAACTGAATGGTGGAGGCCATAAAGAGGGACAAGAAGCTGCAGTCTGCAACAGCCTCACCCCACCCCCAGCTGGTACTCAAGCGCTATCCATGGAGGGCTTTCAGGGGCACTAGATACCTAATGTGTTCCATTTACATGTATTACTTGTGTGCACAGCAACAGCGCCTGCCATTACTTTTCCTCCTATGCAAACTATCCTACTGCCCACACATCCCCTGTTCTCTCTGCCTCTCCTCCTCCACACATCACAGCTTCTCATCTAAAACCCCACCTCACTACATCCTCCACTCCACCCCACATCCTACGCCCCTCCTTACCACATCCTCCACTCCACCCCCCACACCCTCTGCCCCTCACCGCATCCTCCACCCCTCACATTCTCCTCCCCCTCCATCCCAAATCTTCCACCCTTCCCCCAGTCCTCCACCCCTCCTCACCCCCTAATCCTCTGCGCCTCCTCCTACTTAATCCTCAGCCACTGTCCCCTACCCCCAAATCCATTGCCCCGCACCAATGCTCAACCCCTCCTAAAATTCCACCCCTTCTCCTACTAATCATATGGCCTACCTAACACTCACCCCTTTTATGTCCCTAATCATCCGTCCTTCCTAAAACTATGCCCCTTTTTCCTCCCCTAATCATCCACCTCTCCTCCCCCCTAATCCTCCGCCCTTCCTAAAACTGCCTCTTTTCCTCCAACAATCCTTCTCCCCCAAAATCCTCTGCCCCTTCTGCTCAATCCTCCTTCTCCTAATGCTCAGCCCCTCCCCCTAATCCTCAACTTCTCCTCCCATCTAATCTTCCACCTCTCCTAAAACTTGGCCTTTTCGTCCCCTAATCCTATCCTTTTCCCTAACCAATCCCTCTCCGCCACCCAATCTTTCCTAATCCTCCACCCCTCTTACCACCTAATCCAGCACCCCTCCCCTAATCATCAGGCCCTCCTCTCCCTAAACCCTCCACCCCTCCTCCAACCTAATCCATCGCCCCGCTTCCAACCTAATCCATCGCCCCTCCCCTAATCCTCAGCCCTCCTCCCCCTAATCCTCCGCCCTTCCTAAACCTCTGCCTTTTCCTTACCTAATCCTCCACCTTTCCTCCCCCTAATCCTTCGCCCCTCCTACCACCTAATCCACCACCGCACCTGTAATCCTCAGCCCCTTCTCCCCTAATCCTCAACCCTCCCTCCCACTAATCCTCAAACACTCCTCCCCCTAACCCTTGAACCCTCCTCTAATGCTCAACCTCTCCTCCCCCTTACAAAGTTCAGCCCCTTCCCCTAATCTTACGCCATTCTAAAACTCCGCACGTCATCCTCCGCCCTCATTCCACCTAATTTTCAGGCCCTCCTCCTTAATCCTTCGCTCCTCCTCCCACCTAATCCTCCTCGCCTCCTAAAACTCCGCCTTTTCCTCCTCTATTCTTCCGCCCCATCCTCCCCCTCTTCTCCTACTTAATCTTCAGCTCCTCCTTCCACTAATCCTCCACCCCTCAATCTTCTGCACCTCTCTTCCTCCTAATCCTCAGCCCCTCCCCTCCCCCCCTAATCCTCAGCCCCTCCCCCCCCTAATCCTCAGCCCCTCCCTCAATTCTCAGCCCCTCCCCCAAATCTATCGCCCCTCCCCCCACTTTGACGCTCCCCCGGTCTCACCGGCTTTGGCTCTGCGGCCCGGTAGTGTGAGACCTTCCAGCTTGTCCTGGTCCGCGGCCATTAGAGGAGGAGGGGGGCCGCAGTCTACACACCGGGCATGTCCCCGGTGCCCCGTCAGTGTGCAGGCCTCAGTACCCGATATGTCGCAATTTGTTCCCTCACTTTCCGTGCGCAGGGATACAAGCCTCAGTGTCTCACTCGCACAAAAACCGGAAACGCCAAGAGCGCACCGGAAGCTGCTAGGGTAATACCATCGCTTGTCAAGAAAAGGGGAAGACTGCGCGGACCGAGAACACGGGACTTAATTAACTGTCATTCCTCTGTCGCCATCATATCATTAACCAGACAGAGCAGCTCATTACTCTGAGGCTCCGCTAGGTGGTTAATATTGCCTATGCCCCACTATGTGAATGGTAGCGCCCATATTGCCTTCGCTGCTTGCAGGTCGGACTGGTGCACTAGTGACCTGAGGGGGAGGCAGTGAAGTATCGCTGAGGTGTGCGGAAGGCACAGCATCACCAGCGGCTGCAGCCGCAGAGCTAGGGAGGCAGCCAGAGGCGTGCTGACGTTGCGACTAACTACCGTCGGAAATACTAAGGCCACGTTCACACGTGCAGTATGTGCACTGTATTTTACCTCAGTATTTGTAAGCCAGGAGTGGTGATGATGCCAAAGTGGTGACGTGCCCTATAGTACCTCAAAGGGAGCCTGCCACTAGGCTGGCGACATGGCAGCTAGCTATCCCCCTTATTCAGCGTCTGCCGTATAGCCCCCTGACTACCCTGTGTACCCCGAAATGCCTGTTTACTTTCTCCTGTATGGTAATCTGGGTCTAATGGGCGTGGCTTCAGGCCTCCATTCCTCCCCCGCATCTGCTGCTTCAGAACTATTGTGCCTGCACAGTATGCGTTGTCTACGGTTAAAGCCGGAAAACAGAAGTAGGCACGCACCAGTAAACGTATTTCCGGTACATGGAAGTAGTTTTGGTACTAGTGATGGGAAATCTAGTTAATTTTGGTGATTAGTTCATTTAGTCAGTTTTTCTCCACCCTATCCTGTGAGGAGCTGATAGGAAATGCATCATATGACCTAAATGAACTAGATGAACTGCTGAACTAAATGTTCTATTGAGAATGACTCAGGACAGCCTAGTTCAATCTGATGCCTCTGACTGAGCCCAGCAGTGCCACATAATGATTGTGTATGAGGGGGCTGAGAAGCAGTTCAGCATCCACCATTTTAAGAACAGAACAGGGGTCAGTGTTAAAGATTCTAGCAAGACTGATCTTCTAGGCTACAGGAGGCTGATCCTCTACAGGAGGCTGATCTTATCACAAACACAGGTGAGGGGCATGAGCCACACACAGAAACACTCTCATACACACATATGAGCTGTGTCTGTCTACTGTGCAATTTCAGTTTTTATTAATAATATTATTACTATTATATTTGTATCTGATGTGTGGTATAGTGTTTTACTACCTTCTTTTCCAGCATCAGGAGCTGTAAAGAGCAAGTGTGAGACAGAGCAGGAGCTTCCTGGAGCTGTATGAACCTGGATCACTCTCTGTCTCCTCCCACTGGCTGTTTAGTTCACAATGAACTAATCTCTGTCAGGATGGTGAACTAGATGAACTAGTTCACTCTGAGGCTAAGTTCACACGTTGCGGAAATTTCCGCGGCAATCCCGCACTTCTCCCGCAGGAAATACGCACGTTTTTTTTATGCTGATTCCCGCCAGAATAATAGCGTTTTGCAAGCGTAATTAGCTTGCAGAATGCTAGCGTTTTCCTAGCGATCTGTAGCATCGCTTGGAAAACTGATTGACAGGTTGGTCACACGAGTCAAACATAATGTTTGACACGTGTGACCAACTTTTTACTATTGATGCCGCCTATGCCGCATCAATAGTAAAAAGATCTAATGTAAAAATAATAAAAAAATAATAAATAATGATATTCTCACCTTCCGGCGTCCCCCGCAGCCTTCCCGCCTTCAGCGACGCTCCCGGCAACTCCGGTCCCAGGAGTGCTTTGCGACAAATCACACCGATGACGTGCATCTCGCGAGACCGCTATGCCATCTGGGTGATTCTCGCAAAGGACTCTTGGGACCGGAAGTTGCCGGGAGCGTCGCTGAAGGCGGGAAGGCTGCGGGGGCCGCGGGAAGGCTGCGGGGGCCGCCGGAAGGTGAGAATATCATTATTTTTATTTTAATTATTGTTTTACCAGGGATATGGTACCTCCTCTGCTCCAGATCCTGGGTACCATCCGCACATGAACCGCTTACATTGCGCATAGTGGGCATAGCCACATGCGGAAAGTAAGCGGTTCAATGCATTCCTATGGCGGCGGAATCACCGCGGTTACGCTAAATTAATGAACATGTTGCTTTTTTTTCCGCTAAGCGTTTTTTTCGCGGAAAAAAACGCAACATGTGTACAAAACATGCGGAATCAATTAAAACGTATAGAATGCTTAATGCTTGCGTTTTGTTCGCGGTTTAACCGCGGAAAATAGCGGAAAAACCGCGAAAAAAACGCAATTATTCCTGATCGTGTGCACTTAGCCTGAAGATTAGTTCATTTTGAACTACTCACGAACTACCCATCACTATTTGGTACATGAGACGGAAATACATAGGCAGCGCATGCACACTTCTGTTTTGGGCAAAGCATGCCGCGCAGATGCGATATTTCTGCCCAGGTGTGCGATGTGGATGACACAGGTGTCATCCACATAAATTACAAAAGAAGGATGGCGAGCAACAATCGGGGGAGAGGCCCAAAGCCATGCCCATGGGACCGAAGAAGATTACCATACAGCGGGGGGGGGGGGGGGACTATACAGCACAGACGCTGAATAAGGTGATATTTTTAGCTGCTGTGTCACAAAACTGGTGACAGGTTCCCTTTAACTCTGATTGTTCCTATCCTGGTTTACGCTTACAATTAGTGATGTTAAATACTTGCCAAATACTGAACGTGTGAACTTCAACTTATACCACCAGAAATACAAACTAAATATCCCCCAAATACTTACTAAATACCACCCAAAATACTGACTAAATACCTTCCGAAATGCTGACTAAAGGGTATGCCACACTAAACAATATCGCTAACGAGATCGCTAAAAAACGTCACTATTTAGCGATCCCGTTAGCGATATTGTTCAGTGCGGCAGCTTCCAGCGACGAGCTTCCTGCTGTGATCTCGCTCGTCGCTGGAATCGTTCCGGACCCTATTTCTCGTCGGCGCTCCCGCTGGGTAAGTATCTAATCGCTGTGTGGCACCTTTTCTTAGCGATTTAGCGGTACTTTTGTACCGCTAAAGTCGTTAAGAAGATCGCTAACGGCGATAGCGTCGTTAACTATATCGCTAAATGTGGCCGCATTTAGCGATATAGAAACAATCCCCTAGCGATCGCATTAGTATGCGTCGTTATCGTGATCGCTAGCGGGATTGTTTAGTGTGGCAGTACCTTTAATACCACCTGAAATGCTGATTAAATACCACCAGAAATACTTTCTAATAACTCCCGAAATACTAAATACCACCCAAAATATTAACTAAATGCCACAAGTACTGACTAGATACCTCCCGAAATACTGACTAAATACCACCCAAATACTTAGAGAAATATTAACTAAATACTGACAAATATTTACTAAATACCACCCAAAACACTGACTAAATACCAGCCTAGTAATGACTAAATACCACTGAAATACCCCCCGAAATATTGACTAAATACTGTACCACCTTAAATACTAAATATTGTCAGAAATACTAAGTGATGAAACGTGCACACGGTCCGCCACACGGTAGCCCGGGGTATCACGGCTTGTGATCCCTCCGTGCCACAAATGTGACGAAAACGCGCACACACACGACGGCCGCTGCCGTCCGACCCAGTAAACTGCAGGGATTTATAATTATCCCACTTCCACTTAGGAACTTGCAGCTCTCTGGCGCCCCCTTACCCTCAGGTCAGTCAGGGAACTGCACCTAGGATAATTAGGCGCCAGATGGGCCACTTGGATGTGTGCTGGCTATTGGGCACGCTGCAGTGAGGGAATTATAATTACTCCGGGCCGCAGCCAGGCAATCTAATATATAAAGCTGAATGTATGTATGTGTGTATGTATGTGGGTATGTTTGTCCGGGATTGGAATCCACACCGTCGCACTTACGGGCATGAAATTTTGCACGCCCGCACGTCTCGACCCCGAAAGCGTCCTAGGCTATGTTTTGAATGGAAATTTTAACCCCGCGCGTTCCAAATCGCCAAACAATTTGGCCCTATCTACATAATGGGGAGAAAGCTGAATGTTTGTGTGTATGTCCGGCATAGGAATCTGCATTTACGGGCATGAAATTTTGCACACCCGCACGTCTCGACCCCGGGAGCGTCATAGGCTAGGTTTTGAGTCGAAATTTTAACCCCGCGCATTCCAAATCGGCAAATAATTTTGGCCCGGGATAGGAATCTGCACCGTTGTACTTACGGGCATGAAATTTTGCATGCCCGCACATCTCAACCCCAGGAGCATCATAGGCTATGTGTTGAATGGAAATTTTAACCCCCGCACGTTCCAAATCGCCAAACAATTTTGGCCCTATCTACATAATGGGGAGAAAGCTGAATGCTTGTGTGTATGTCCGGCATAGGAATCTGCATTTACGGGCATGAAATTTTGCACACCCGCACGTCTCGACCCCGGGAGCATCATAGGCTAGGTTTTGAGTCTAAATTTTAACCCCGCGCATTCCAAATCGGCAAATAATTTTGGCCCGGGATAGGAATCTGCACCGTTGTACTTACGGGCATGAAATTTTGCATGCCCGCACATCTCAACCCCAGGAGCATCATAGGCTATGTGTTGAATGGAAATTTTAACCCCCGCACGTTTTGGTGTGTGATTTTTATGTGCAGAATAAATTTTTGTTAACATAGTCTATTGTTACAGCTAACAGCAGTTGTTAATTAACCCGGGCGAAGCCGGGTACTACAGCTAGTACACTTATAAAACCCGACTGCCAACGCCACCCAATAGGTTAACACTTTACACCCCTTCTTTTAGCTGCCACCAGCTACGATTTACTTAATGAACAATTTATCAAGAGGGTCCGTAGCAACCCCAAAACAGTAGCGTAGTACTTCAGGTACGTGCAAATTCGTTTATAGAGCAGGAGAAACAAAATAATAAATTTATAGTTTTATTCCTTAAAATGCAGGCAGTGTTTATAGTTTAAAAAAAAACGGTAACAAGCTGAGGCAATATCGTTATGTACAGTACAGTTAAAAATAAAAGGGATTAAAAGTGAAAAAAACTTACATGGTAGTTACATAGGTATAGGCAAGCCAGGCCGGGGGAGGAGCCACACGTCATAGTTCATTTGCAGATCTCTTAGTCAAGTCGTCACAGCAAGGAATGACCAAGGGGGGCTAACTGCCAGACTTATACATGTGGGCTGCTGACCTCACAAAAGGGGATGGTTTTCTGGCCACCTCCCCGGGCTAGAAGTTCTAGTTTTAGTTCTGGAAGATTATCAGGAGCATACTTCGTCCTGAGAACCTCGCAGAAGAATGGCAGACCTATCAATGATCTTACTTTGAAATGACGGTTCAAATGAGCCCAAACTTGTGTGAGATAGTTCATGGTGCGTCCGAGAATTCCATTTCTCGGGTTCTGTTGGAGTTACGGGTTCACCAGTACCACGGGAACGATGCCTGTCAGGCGCATGTTTCAAAACAGTAACTTTCGTGTTTCTAACGCAAATTCCCACCGTGTTATAACCAAAAAGAATGAATTCTCATAATGGCTGCTATGGGACCGGTCTGCAGAGTTTTGAGACAAAGACATTCCTGAGGTGGGGGTTGATGAGAAGAGTGAGAGAGGGAGGGGGAACTTTGCTCTGTGGGCTGTCAGCAGCAAAGGATGAGGACTGTAGTTCTAGAACAGCACAAGAAATGGAGCTTCCAGTATCATCACACCTCCCCCCCTTAGAGGGCGCTACGGAGGCATGACCTGTCGGTAATCCGCCATGCGCACCTCAGCGGGTTCGCCACGTCGTGACAACCCATCAGCATTCCCATGATCGCTGCCTTTCTTGTGTTGTACGGCAAAATCATACTGCTGTAGGGCAAGGCTCCAGCGTAGCAACCTACCATTGGTTCCGGACACTGTGTGCAGCCAGCTCAGAGGGTTGTGGTCGGTGACCACCTTGATGGTGCGCCCGTACAGGTAGGGCTGCAAACGTTCCAGTGCCCAGACCATGGCCAGGCACTCCTCGATGGTGGAGTATGCCACTTCCCTCGGCAGAAGTTTCCGGCTCAGGTACAACACGGGGTGCTCCTGGTTCCCCGAATCAACCTGGCTGAGTACAGCACCGAGGCCAAATTCGCTGGCGTCAGTCTGTACCAGGAATGGCCGACTGCTGTCGACGGCTTTCAACACTGGAGAGCTGCACAGGGCTGTTTTCAAAGCTCGGAATGCCGCCTCACAGCCACCTGTCCAGCTGACTGTTTGGGGTAGACGGCCCTTGGTGAGGTCCGTCAAGGGTTTTGCAATGGCGCTATAGTTCGGTACGAAACGCCTATAGTACCCTGCAGTGCCCAGGAAGGACTTCACCTGCTTTTTGGTCCTGGGGGTGGGCCAGGACACGATCGCGTCCACTTTCTCAGGCTCTGGACTCATGGAACCCCGCATACCCGGTGCCCCAGGTAGTGGACCTCCCTCATGCCCATCTGGCATTTTCCCGGCTTGACGGTCAGACCTGCCTGGCGAATACGCTTGAGCACCTCCTGGAGTTGCTGAAGGTGTTCCTCCCAGATGGAACTGAAGACGGCAATATCGTCCAAGTACGCCACAGCGTACTCCTCCAGTCCCTGAAGCAGGTGGTTGACCATCCGCTGAAAAGTGGCAGGGGCATTCTTCATGCCGAAAGGCATGACCGTGGACTCGTACAGTCCAAAAGGGGTGATAAAGGCGGATTTCTCCTGCGCCGCAGGGCTCGGGAATCTGCCAGTATCCCCGGCTTAAATCCATGATGGATATGTACTTGGCATTCGCCAACCGCTCCAGCAGATCCTCGATGGGTGGCATTGGGTGTGCATCAGAGGTAGTGATGGCGTTGAGCCCCCTGTAGTCCACGCAGAACCGGGTGGTCCGATCCTTTTTTGGCACGAGAACTACAGGTGAGGCCCACGCCCTTTTGGACGGTCGGATCACCCCTAGCTGCAACATCTCATGGATCTCCTGGTGCATAATCTGCTGCACTTCCTCAGAGATCCGATAAGGTGTCCGCCGTAACGGGGCGTGATTCCGGTGTCCACCTCGTGGACTGCCAACTTGGTCCTTCCGGGTTGGTTAGTGAACACGGCCCGAAAGGATTCCAGAGTGGTCAGCAACTGCAACCGCTGGGAGGCGGTTAGCGAGGCATTTACCTCCATGTCCTCAATGGACCCATTGGCCTTGGCTTGGGCCAGCATGTCCAGGATGGGATCCTCCTCCCCGTCCTCGGGCAGGTTGCAGACCGGTAGGACGCAGGCTTCACGTTCGTGATGGGCCTTCATCATGTTGACGTGAAAGGCCTTGCGCCTACCCCGAGTGTGGTCAAGCGTGACCACGTAGGTGACTGGGTTGAGCCGTTGGTGCACGACGTACAGGCCTTCCCAGGCTGCCCGAAGCTTACCCTTTGGTACGGGTACCAGCACCCACACCTTTTGACCCACCTGGTAGGTCCGCTCCGGGCGTTCTGGTCGTACCAGTGCTTCTGGTCAGCCTGAGCCTGCGTATGTTGTCATGCACCAACTGCGTCAAGGTCTGCATCTTGTCGCGGAAGTGTCCACGATGGACACTTCTGTGGGGTTTGGCTCATCTTCCCAGGATTCTCTTATCAACCCAAGGGGTCCCCGGACTCGCCTGCCATACAGGAGCTCAAAGGGGGAGAACCCCGTCGAGGCCTGCGGGACTTCTCTGTAGGCAAACAGCAGGTGTGGGAGGTACCGCTCCCAATCGCATCCCTGGGTCTCAACCAGCATGCGGAGCATCTGTTTGAGGGTACCGTTAAATCGCTCACACAAACCATTGGTCTGTGGGTGATACGCACTCGATACCATACGCGTCACCTGCATTTTGCTGCAGAGAGCCTTCATTAGGCGAGACATAAATTGGGTCCCTCGATCGGTAAGCATCTCCCTGGGAAATCCTACCCGTGAAAAGATGGTCACCAGTGCATCCGCCACCTTATCTGCCTTAGTTGAGGACAGAGCTACTGCCTCCGGGTACCGGGTAGCGTAGTCTACCACAGTAGGGATGTATTGCTTTCCAGAGCTGCTGGGGACGGCCAGCGGGCCCACAATGTCCACCGCGATCCTCTGGAAAGGCTCCTCCATCACTGGCAACGGGATCAGGGGAGCCTTAAGAGCAGGCCCCGCCTTCCCCACTCTTTGACAGGTGATACAGGAGCGGCAGTAGTTAGTCACATCTGTCCCCATCTTGGGCCAATAGAAGTGTTGAGACAGCCGTGCCTTAGTTTTGCTGATCCCCAAGTGTCCAGCGAGTGGAATCTCATGGGCAATCCTCAACAACTCACCTCGGAACTGGTGCGGGACGACCAGCTGTCTTTCCCTCAACCACTCCTTTTGGGAATCTCCGGGTACTGTCTCCCGGTACAACCTTCCTCGTTCCCAGAACACCCTCTCCTTATCAGTCACGGAGGTGGGCGTCTCGGCGAGGTGCCTCAAGTTCTCCAGGCTCGCATCTGAGTGCAGAGCGGCCTGGAACTCCTGGCTGGAGGCAGCCAGAAGTGACGTCAGGGTTCCTTCCTCACTGGGACCCTCTGGGACCAGCTCTGGGTCTACCTCTGGTTCAGTCTCTCCTGTAGCGGAGGAGGGTCCAGATGGCAGGGCGCTACCTGCGATCCGGGCACTCTGCGGGTGAAAGCAGCTACATATGCAGTCTCTCCGGGGATTTCTATAGACCCATCAGCCTGCGCTGCTATGGGCTCTACCTCCCCATCCACCCCCAACACTTCAGGAGCAGTGCTACTTATGGGCCAGTTACCTTCCTCGGTGGCACTGGTCAGTGTCATGGCGTCACCTTCCTCACGGTTCCCATGCACCTCCCCATTTCCTTAAGCACTGTCGCTTGCTCCTGCTAGGGGTTCCTCAGCCGTCTCACTCCGCAGAGCGACGTGGCTGAACGCTCCTGTACCTGCGGACACATCTACCACTTCAGAGAAAGGGTTAACAGGTTCAGATGGCACAGATACATCACTATCAGCATCATTCCTAGGGAAAGAAAGGTTATCAGTTACATAATCACTTCGCAAAGCATTGGCAGGTGACACATTCAGTTTCCCATCATCATCAACATCATGGTTAACGTTAACCTTATTATCAGATTGGGGAGGGGTGTCAGGGACATAGTACGCGACCATCCTCCCCAGATCAGTCCCCAATAAAACATCAGTGGGCAGGTTTTCGGACACCCCCACTTCCTTCACCCCGCTCCCGGCACCCCAGTCAATGAAAACCCGGGCTATCGGCAAGGGGTAGTGGACGCCCCCAATCCCGGTGACAAGGTTTTCCCCGGAATCAACTCTTCAGGGGTCGCCAGTTCGGGTCGGATGAGGGTTCGTTCAGCCCCGGTGTCCTTGAGGCCTGTAGCAAGACGGGCCCCCACGCGTACGGGCTGCACGTTGTCATCAACCCTCCCCACCACACCACCCACCAAAAGAACAGAGGCGTTGGGCCCGGAGGCCTTGGCTGGGGGGTTCTTCCTCTCCGGACAGGTGGCGCTGATGTGTCCTGTCCATTTACAGGAGAAACACTGGCGGGGGTCGGATGTAGGCCTGGCGCTGGCAAAGGGGATAGTGTCTCCAGAGGGACTGCTGGCAGGGGCACTGGGGTTGGTTGCAGGCTTACCCCCTCCTCAGCGGGCGGTGACGGGCTTCCGCACCTCGGGTTTCCGGTTGGCCTCATAGCTGTCGGCGATCCGTGCTGTTATGACCGCGTCCTCCGGTTCTCGGTCCAGGATGAACTGTCGGACCTCAGCTGGGCACAGATGCAGGAACTGGTCTTTGATTATCAGGTCTCTCAGCTCCTCAAAGGTGTCAACTGACAGTCCATGGATCCACTGGTCAAAGTGGTTCCTGAGTCCTTGCACCACATCGCTATAACTGTCGTGTGGGCCACGTTGGAGGTTCCGGAACTTCTTTCGGTATACCTCAGGGGTTAGCTGGTACTTGGCGATCAGGGCCTGCTTGATGGCCTCATAGTCACCATCTTGATCTGACGTGAGGGAAGCAAACGCCTCCAGAGCTTTGCCCTTTAGCCCGGGGGTCAAGTACCTGGCCCATTGGTTGTCAGGCAGCTGGTACTGTCTGCAGACTTTCTCAAAGGCCCGCAGAAAAGTGTCCAAGTCTCCGTCCTTTTCCATCACTGGAAAGTGCTCCGGCCGGGGCTTCGGACTCTGAGAGCTGCTGGGTGTACCGCTCCGGGGGTGGGGAGCATCCCCCCTCGCTGGACCATCTCCAGCTCATGGGCTCTCTCAGCCTCCCGCTGGGCTCTCTCAGCCTCCCGCTGGGCTTGGCGCTCGGCTCGCTGGTCAGCCTCTCGCTGGGCGGCTCTCTCGCTGGTCAGCTCTCTCTTGAGCTTGCTGGATCAGCTTCAGGCGTTCTTCACGGTCGTCGGCGGAGAGTTCCTCCAGGACCGCCTGCAAGTAAGGGTCCAACCCGCCCTGGGTGTAAGCAGTCAGGGGTTGGGCCTCTGCTCCTGCGGCACCACCTTGGCTTGGGCCGGCTCCTGCGCCCGCCACGCTCTGAGGCTCGTCCAGTTCCTTCAGGGCCTGGACCAGTCGGGCTTTGGTTTGGTTCTTGTGATCAAGGCCGTGGTACACGCAGATTCCCACAAGAGTGTCCCTGCTCTGCTTTTCGTACCAACTTGCTTTTCTTGTAGCCATGTTTGCCAAATAAAAGATAGGATAGAAAACAAAGAGAAGGGAGGCGTAACCGCAAGTACACACAATTGTCTCAGGACTAATAAACACTGAGTCTGTTCTCCAAAACTTTAGTTGCAGGGTCCCTGAAGAACCGTGCAAGTTTTTTAGTGAATGGAATGATTGCTCAAACCAGATCACTAATGCTCTATAATCCCACCGCTGCCACCACATGTGATGAAACGTGCACACGGTCCGCCACACGGTAGCCCGGGGTATCACGGCTTGTGATCCCACCGCTGCCACCACATGTGATGAAACGTGCACACGGTCCGCCACACGGTAGCGTGGGGTATCACGGCTTGTGATCCCTCCGTGCCGCAAATGTGACGAAAACGCGCACACACACGACGGCTGCTGCCGTCCGACCCAGTAAACTGCAGGGATTTATAATTATCCCACTTCCACTTAGGAACTTGCAACTCTCTGGTGCCCCCTTACCCTCAGGTCAGTCAGGGAACTGCACCTAGGATAATTAGGCGCCAGATGGGCCACTTGGATGTGTGCTGGCTATTGGGCACGCTGCAGTGAGGGAATTATAATTACTCCGGGCCGCAGCCAGGCAATACACTTATAAAACCCGCTCCGTCACTGCCAACGCCACCCAATAGGTTAACACTTTACACCCCTTCTTTTAGCTGCCACCAGCTACGATTTACTTAATGAACAATTTATCAAGAGGGTCCGTAGAAACCCCAAAACAGTAGCGTAGTACTTCAGGCACGTGCAAATTCGTTTATAGAGCAGGAGAAACAAACTAATAAATTTATAGGTTTATTCCTTAAAATGCAGGTAGTGTTTATAGTTTAAAAAAAACGGTAAGAAGCTGAGGCAATATCGTTATGTACAGTACAGTTAAAAATAAACGGGATTAAAAGTGAAAAAAACTTACATGGTAGTTACATAGGTATAGGCAAGCCAGGCCGGGGGAGGAGCCACACGTCATAGTTCATTTGCAGATCTCTTAGTCAAGTCGTCACAGCAAGGAATGACCAAGGGGGGCTAACTGCCAGACTTATACATGTGGGCTGCTGACCTCACAAAAGGGGATGGTTTCCTGGCCACCTCCCCGGGCTAGAAGTTCTAGTTTTAGTTCTGGAAGATTATCAGGAGCATACTTCGTCCTGAGAACCTCGCAGAAGAATGGCAGACCTATCAATGATCTTACTTTGAAATGACGGTTCAAATGAGCCCAAACTTGTGTGAGATAGTTCATGGTGCGTCCGAGAATTCCATTTCTCGGGTTCTGTTGGAGTTACGGGTTCACCAGTACCACGGGAACGATGCCTGTCGGGCGCATGTTTCAAAACAGTAACTTTCGTGTTTCTAACGCAAATTCCCACCGTGTTATAACCAAAAAGAATGAATTCTCATAATGGCTGCTATGGGACCGGTCTGCAGAGTTTTGAGACAAAGACATTCCTGAGGTGGGGGTTGATGAGAAGAGTGAGAGAGGGAGGGGGAACTTTGCTCTGTGGGCTGTCAGCAGCAAAGGATGAGGACTGTAGTTCTAGAACAGCACAAGAAATGGGCTTCCAGTATCATCACACCCCCAAAATAACACTCAAAATACTCACTAAATACTGTCAGAAATACTGACTAAATATCACCGAAACACTGATTAAATACCACCCAAATACAGAAATATCGACTACCTCCCAAAATATTGACTAAATAACACCCAGATACTGACAGAAATACTGACTAAATACAACCCAAGTGCTGACTAAATACCACCCAAATACTGACAGAAATGTTCACTGAATACTGACAGAAATATTGATTAAATATAACCCGAAATAGTGACTAAATACCACCCAAGTGCTGACTAAATACCACTCAAATACCCCCGAAATACTGACTAATCCCAAAATACTGACTAAATACCTACCGAAATATTGACTAAATACTGCTAAAAATACTGACTAAACACCACCCAAAATTCGTACAATACCACACAAAATACTGACTAAATACAATCTGAAATATTGATAAAAATACTAACATACTGACAGAAATACCAACTAAATATTGCCCAAAATACTGTCAGGAATACTGACTAAATAACGTCTGAAATACTAAATAACACTCAAAATACCTCCTGAAATATTGACTAAATACCACCCAAAAAAATGACTAAATACCTCTCAAATACTGACAGAAATATTCACTAAATACTGACAGAAATATTGATTAAGTAACTTCTGAAATACTGACTAAATATTGCTACAAATACTGACTAAATACCACGGAAAATTCGTACAATACCACAAGAAATAATGACTAAATACAACCTGAAATATTGATAAAAATACTGACTAACACGCTGACAGAAATACCAACTAAATATCACTCAAAATACTGTCAGGAATAGCGCTAAGAATGCTGACTATAAACCACCTGAAATACTAAATAACACCCAAAATACCACCTGTAATACTGACTAAATAGCCTCAGAAATACTGATTAAATACTGCCTGAAATGCTGACTACCTTCCGAAATACTGACTAAATACAACCTGAAATATTGATATAAACACTGACATAAATACTAACTAAATACCACCCAAAATACTGACTAAATATCACCTTAAATACTAAAATACTTTCAGAAATACTAAATACTAATAATACCGCATTAAATACTGACTAAATATTACCCAAAATACTGACTGAATATCACCCAAATACTGACTAAATACAGTTGTCCTCAAAAGTTTACATACCCCGACAGAATTTTTTGCTTTCTTGGCCTTTTTTCAGAGCATATGAATGATAACACCAAAACTTTGTCTCCACTTATGGTTAGTTTCCTGACCTCAATATCATTGAGCAACTCTGGGGAGATCTCAAGCGCGTAGTTCATGCTAGACAGCCCAGGAATTTACAGGAACTGGAGGCTTTTTTCCAAGAAGAGTGGGTAGCTTTACCATCTGAGAAAATAAAGAACCTCATCCACAACTACCACAAAAGACTTCAAGCTGTCATTGATGTTAGAGGGGGTGTCAGGGATCCTATATTTTTTTTTTTATAACTGAATATTTATTGATTTTTCAATAGAAATTTACAGAATGGAATCATACCAAGATATACATGTAGACATACATTGCAAATCAGTTAACAAATATAATAGAAACAAATAGGAATGACAAGACAGTAGAACATGAGAGAGGGAAGGAGAGAAGGTTCCTGGGAAAGATGGTGCATTTTGCTGGGTAAATACCATTATTAGGCCTTCTGAGCCCAGTATACGTTGCACAAATTCCACGTTGCTTCAAAACTTTGAAATGTATTATTTGTTAAAGCTGTGAGGTGCTCCATATTTCATATGTCCTGTATCCAGAAATACAACTCATTGAGTGACAGAGAATAAGCCAGCTTCCAATTCTTTGCTATGAAACATCTCGCAGCTGTGGTCAGATGTAAAAGAATCCGCTGAGGCCTACTTCCAATCTGTAATGGGGGATATTGAGCAAGTAGAATTTAGGATCTAATGGAACATGAAGACCCGTGACTTTGAAATTTAACGTTTTGACCTTACTCCAGAACCTTTGTATAATGGAACATGTCCAAAAAATATGGGTTAGGTCTCCATCAACAGAACCCCACCTCCAACATTGGCTAGATATTTTAGGATTAAATTTATGTAATAATGAAGGAGTGTGGTACCAAAACATAAGCAATTTAAACTGATTTTCCTTGTACACGTAACAAGTGGAAGTTTTAGCTGCTCTCCTCCAGACCCCCCGCCACACATCCGGAAAAAGATTGCTCCAAGAAACCCTCCCACCTGTCCATATAGGAGTGGCTTGGAGACTCTTCTGGGTATGGGTCCAATAAAATCCTATAGATATCAGAGATAAGACCCTTGGTCGATACTCCCGCCCTGCAGAGTCTTTCAAAGCCAGTTAGTATAGAAATTGTTAAAGAGGAGTAAAGAGACGGCATATAATGCCTTATTTGTGCTCGTAAATACTGATAGAGGAGTTTGACGGTAAATCTGAGCCAAAAGGTAACAAGGACCTATAGTGACTATCAACTATATCAGCAAAACAAAAAAGTCGCTTATCAAACCACAACTTAATCAGGTTTCCCCTGAAGCTGTCTGGTAGTTTGGGATTAAACAAAAAAGAAGTTAGGGGAGAGCATCTCGACATCAGTGGGAATTTTCTCATACAGGTATTCCAAATCCCCTTAGTGAAAGCTATTGGTCCCAATGTGTGCAAGTCGAGTTTATTTGAGGTAGCTGCCCATAGATACGAGTTGGGATGGACCGGAGCCATCCACAATTTCTCAATCTCCATCCACCTAGAAAATGCTCTAGGTGCAGACCAGGCTGGGATACATCTCAAATGAGTTGCCCAATAATATTTGGTGATATCTGGGACACCCAAACCTCTATCTCTACTAGCTAACATACCGTATATACTCATGTATAAGCCGACCCGTGTATAAGCCGACCCCCCTAATTTTGCCACAAAAAACTGGGAAAACTTATTGACTCACGTATAAGCCTAGGGTGAAAAATGATTATGCCCCCATATGATGCTCCACAGATTATGCCCCCATATGCTGCACATATTATGCCCAATGACTGCACATATTATGCCAATATGCTCCACAGATTATGCCTCCATATGCTCCAGATTATGCCCAATATGCTTCAGAGATTATGCCCCCATATATTCCACAGATTATGCCCCCGTATGATCCACAGATTGTGCCCCCATATGCTCCAGATTATGCCCCCATATGTTCCACAGATTATGCCCCATATGCTCCAGATTATGCCCCATATGTTCCACAGATTATGCCCCCATATGCTCCCATATGCTCCAGATTATGCCCCATATGTTCCACAGATTATGCCCCCATATGTTCCACAGCTTATGCCCCATATGCTCCAGATTATGCCCCCATATGTTCCACAGCTTATGCCCCATATGCTCCATATTATGCCCCCATATGCTGCACAATTATGCCCCATAGTATAGGCCTCATATGCTGCTGCAAAAAATAAAAAAAAAAATGACATACTCACCTCTCATCGCTGGGGGGCCAGGTGCCGGTGTCCTGAGCAGGTGGTGACAGCGGCGCGCTATGGGGGACAGGTGCCGGTGTCACCGCTCGCTCAGGACCCCGGCACCTGAGATATTTACCTGTCCTCTCTGCACCGCTGCGCTGCTCCCTCGGTCTGACTCCTCTGGCTGTGAATGATCTGGCAGGGGGCGGGGCGCGCACTAACGACGTCATCGCGCCCTCTGCCTGATCATTCACAGCCAGAGGAGTCAGACCGAGGGAGCAGCGCGCAGCGGTGGCATGGGGACAGGTAAATATAGCCATACTCACCCCTCCGCCGCGCGTCCCTGCAGCCTCTCCTCTTCTCCCGGCGCTCTCCGCAGCCCTTCAGTCCTGCAGCGGTCACGTGCTACCGCTCATTAAAGTCATGAATATGTGCATATTCATGACTTTAATGAGCTGTGCCATGTGACTGCTGCAGGAAGGAGCCGGAGATCGTGGGAGAAGCAGGGGGGCTGCAGAGACCGCGCCGGCGGAGGGGTGAGTATGATCCGACACCCCCGCTCCCCCGCCGACCCCCGTATATAAGCCGAGAGGGGGACTTTCAGCCCTAAAAAATGGGCTGAAAATCTCGGCTTATACATGGGTATATACGGTAATTTGGTTTTTGATTCTGTGCCTTCTGTGAGCCCAGATAAAGTGGATGATAGACGACTGAATACCCTTAAGGTCTATAGGGGACCACAACGGGGAAGTTCTCAAATAAGTATAGTAGCTTTGGAAGAATGGTCATTTTAACCGCTGATATTCTCCCAAATAGGGATATTGGTAAATTATTCAATTTATTAAGTAGTTGTTTCAGTTCCGAAAACAATTGGGGGTAATTATGTTCAAATAATAAGTTGTATCTAGAGGTCAGCTGCACTCCGAAATATTTCAGGGAGGTATTCTGCCATTTATAGTTATAATTACCTTTTAAGGAGCTTAGAAACCTGTCCGGAATATTAAGGGGAAGAGCCTGCGTTTTTGTTTTATTAATTTTATATCCTGAGAGCTGAACAAACTGTTTTAGAAGTGAATGTAGACTGGGAAGGGTAGTATGTGGCTGGGTCAGAGTTAAGAGCACATCAGCAGCAAATAAAGACAGTTTAAATTCTTTATCTCTAACCATCACTTCTTTAACCCCTTCATGACCCAGCCTATTTTGACCTTAAAGACCTTGCCATTTTTTGCAATTCTGACCAGTGTCCCTTTATGAGGTAATAACTCAGGAACGCTTCAACGGATCCTAGCGATTCTGAGATTGTTTTTTCGTGACATATTGGGCTTCATGTTAGTGGTAAATTTAGGTCGATAATTTTTGCGTTTATTTGTGAAAAAAATGGAAATTTGGCGAAAATTTTGAAAATTTTGTAATTTTCAAATTTTTAATTTTTATTCTGTTAAACCAGAGAGTTATGTGGCACAAAATAGTTAATAAATAACATTTCCCACATGTCTACTTTACATCAGCACAGTTTTGGGAACAACATTTTTTTTTGTTAGGAAGTTATAAGGGTTAAAAGTTGACCAGCGATTTCTCATTTTTACACAAAATTTACAAAACCATTTTTTTTTAGGGACCACCTCACATTTGAAGTCACTTTGAGGGGTCTATATGGCAGAAAATACCCAAAAGTGACACCATTATAAAAACTGCACCCCTCAAGCTACTCAAAACTACATTCAAGAAGATTATTAACCCTTCAGGTGCTTCACAGGAACTAAGGCAACGTGGAAGGAAAAAATGGACATTTTAATTTTTCCAACAAAAATTTTCTTTTAGCATCAATTTTTTCATTTTTACATGGGCAACAGGATAAAATGGATCCTAAAATTTGTTGGGCAATTTCTCCTGAGTACACAGATACCTCATATGTGGTCATAAACCACTGTATGGGCGCACGACAGGGCTCAGAAGGGAAGGAGCGCCATTTGACTTTTTGAATGGAAAATATGCTGGAATATTTAACGGTTGCCATGTCGCATTTGGAGAGTCCCTGTGTGCCTAAACATTGGAGCTCCCTCACAAGTGACCCCATTTTGGAAACTAGACCCCCTAAGGAACTTATCTAGATGCATAGTGGGCACTTTGAACCCCCAGGTGCTTCACAAATTGATCCTTAAAAAAAAGAAAGTACTTTTTTCTCACAAAAATTTTCTTTTAGCCTCAGTTTTTTTCATTTTCACATGGGCAACAGTATAAATTGGATCCTAAAATTTGTTGGGCAATTTCTCCTGAGTACACAGATACCTCATATGTGGTCATAAACCACTGTTTGGGCGCACGGCAGGGCTCAGAAGGGAAGGAGCGCCATTTGACTTTTTGAATAGAAAATATGCTGGAATATTTAGCGGTTGCCATGTCGCATTTGGAGAGTTTCTGTGTGCCTAAACATTGGAGCTCCCCCACAAGTGACCCCATTTTGGAAACTAGACCCCTAAGGAACTTATCTAGATGCATAGTGAGCACTTTGAACCCCCAGGTGCTTCACAAATTGATCCGTAAAAAAAAGAAAGTACTTTTTTTCACAAAAATTTTCTTTTATCCTCAGTTTTTTTCATTTTCACATGGGCAGCAGTATAAATTGTATCCTAAAATTTGTTGGGCAATTTCTCCTGAGTACACAAATACCTCATATGTGGTCATAAACCACTGTTTGGGCGCACGGCAGGGCTCAGAAGGGAAGGAGCGCCATTTGACTTTTTAAATAGAAAATATGCTGGAATATTTAGCGGTTGCCATGTCGCATTTGGAGAGTTCCTGTGTGCCTAAACATTGGAGCTCCCCACAAGTGACCCCATTTTGGAAACTAGACCCCCTAAGGAACTTATCTAGATGCATAGTGATCACTTTGAACCCCCACGTGCTTCACAAATTGATCCGTAAAAAAAAGAAAGTACTTTTTTTTCACAAAAATTTTCTTTTAGCCTCAGTTTTTTCATTTTCACATGGGCAACAGTAAAAATTGGATCCTAAAATTTGTTGGGCAATTTCTCCTGAGTACACCGATACCTCATATGTGGTCATAAACCACTGTTTGGGCGCACGGCAGGGCTCAGAAGGGAAGGAGCACCATTTGACTTTTTGAATGGAAAATATGCTGGAATATTTAGCGGTTGCCATGTCGCATTTGGAGAGTCCCTGTGTGCCTAAACATTGGAGCTCCCCCACCAGTGACCCCATTTTGGAAACTAGACCCCCTAAGGAACTTATCTAGATGCATAGTGAGCACTTTGAACCCCCAGGTGCTTCACAAATTGATCCGTAAAAAAAAGAAAGTACTTTTTTTCACAAAAATTTTCTTTTAGCCTCAGTTTTTTCCATTTTCACATGGGCAAAAGTTGTTGTCCAGTTTGTCCTGAGTACGCTAGTACCCCATATGTGGGGGGGGACCATTGTTTGGGCACACGTCAGGGCTCGGAAGGGATGTAGTGATGCTTTGAAATGCCGACTTGATGGAATGGTCTGCGGGCATCTTGTTACGTTTGCAGAGCCCCTGATGTGCCTAAACAGTAGAAACCCCCACAAGTGACCCCATTTTGTAAACTAGACCCCCAAAGGAACTTATCCAGATGTGTGGTGAGCACCTTGAACCCCCAAGTGCTTCACAGAAGTTTATAATGCAGAGCCGTGAAAATAAAAAATCATTTTTATCCTCAAAAACTGATTTTTTTAACCCGCAATTTTTTATTTTCACAAGGGTAACAGGAGAAATTGGACCCCAAAAGTTGTTGTACAGTTTGTCCTGAGTACACTGGTACCCCATATGTGGGGAGAAACCACTGTTCGGGCACACGTTGGGGCTCGGAAGGGAAGTAGTAACGTTTTGAAATGCTGACTTTGATGGAATGATCTGCGGGCGTCATGTTAGGTTTGCAGAGCCCCTGATGTGCCTAAACAGTAGAAACTCCCCACAAGTGACCCCATTTTGGAAACTAGACCCCGCAAAGAACTTATCTAGATGTGTGGTGAGCACTTTGAACCCCCAAGGGCTACACAGCAGTTTATAACGCCCGGGCATGAAAATAAAAAAAATCATATTTTTTCCACAAACATGATCTTTAGTCCCCAATTTTTTTATTTTCCCAATGTTAACAGGAGAAATTAGACCCCCAAAGTTGTGCAATTTTTCCAGAGTACGCTGATACCCCATATGTGGGGGTAAACCACTGTTTGGGCATACGTCGGGGCTTGGAATAAAGGGAGCACTGTTTGACTTTTTGAACGCAAAATTTGCAGGAATCAATTATGGCGCCATGTCGCGTATGGAGACCCCCTGAGGTGCCTAAATAGTGGAAACCCCTCAATTCTAACTCCAACCCTAACCCCAACACACCCCTAACCCCAACCCTAACCCCTACACACCCCTAACCCTAATACAAACCATAACCTTAACCCCAACACACCCCTAACCCTAATCCCAACTCTAACCATAAACCTAACCACAAGCCTAACCCTAATCTCAACCCTAACCCCAAAACACCCCTAAGGCCCCGTTCACACATTGCGGTTTTAGATGCGTTTCCGCTGCGTTTTTTAACGCTGCGGAAACGCATCCAACCCGCAGCACAGTGCACAGCCAATGAATCCCTATGGGAACCGCAGGTCTGCTGTGCACATGCTGCGGAAAAAAACGCGCGGTTTAGCCGCGTTTTATTTTCCGCAGCATGTCAATTCTTTGTGCGGAACTGCAGCGGTTCTGCGCCCATTGACTTGCATTGAGTCGGGCACTTCCGCAGCAAAACCGCAGATCTAAAAAAGATCTGCGGGTTTGCTGCGGCTGAAACCGCTGCAGTTCGGGAGGAGGGAAGTGTGTGGGCGGTGCGTGAGCGTGTATAGTGTGCGGCGCTATGTGTGTGGGCGGTGCGTGAGCGTGAATAGTGTGCGGCGCTATGTGTGTGGGCGGTGCGTGGGCGTGTATAGTGTGCGGCGCTGTGTGTGTGGGCGGTGTGCGGGGCTGTGTGCGTGTCTCCGTGTATGCAGGCATCGTCGGATGGGACTACAAGTCCCATTCCGGCTATGCCTGCTACAGTGACAGTGACTGACACATTAGCCAATGATGGGACAGTAGTAGTCCCATCATCCGGCTAATGTGCACTGCTGAATGTAAAAAAAAAAAAAATTACATGACATACAGAACATATAACATACAATGACATACAGAACATATAACATACAGTAACATACAACAAATAACATTGAGCACATACTCACCTCTTCCCCGACGCCATCCATCTGTGTATCGCTCTGCCGCCGGGAGAGAATGACGTCACTACAGTTCATTCTCTCACGGCAATGCTGGGTGAGAAAATTCCCACGCAGCATTGCCATAAAGTGAGAGAATGAACTCAGTGATGCACTGCAGAAGCCATTGTCTCCTGTCAGTGCATCACTAGGAGGCCCTACAGAGCAGTGGCATCACCTGATGTCACCGTTCTATAGGGGAAACCGTCGTGGGACACTCGTTATTAATTGGACTGCGTCGGACAGGGAGTATACGGTTGTTTTATTTTTTTACGTTTTTTTTACAGGAGATCGAGGGCGTCGCTTGGATCTGAGTGTGTAATAAAGATATGAAAACCGTGTTGTGTTTTATTTAATTAAAATAATTTATTCTTATGCGTGTGTTGTTTTTTTTAACCCTTTATTAATATAAGATTAATAATGGATAGGCGTCTTATTGACGCCTCTCTATTATTAACCGGGCTTAATATCACCTTACAATAGCAAGGTGATATTAACCCCTTATTACCCCATATCCCACCGCTACAGGGGAGTGGGAAGAGAGGGGCTAAGTGCCGGAATTGGCGCATCGTACAGATGCGCCAACTCTGGGGCGGCTGGGTGCTGGTATTTTTAGCCAGGGGGGGCGCCAATATCCATGGCCCCTTCCTAGGCTATGAATATCAGCCCGCAGCTGTCTGCCTAGCCTGTCTGGCTATAAATTATAGGGGGACCCACGTCATTTTTTTTGGGGGGGTCCCCCTATTTTAATAGCCAGTGAAGGCTAGCTGCGGGCTGATATTCATAGCCTGGGAAGATCCATGGGTATTAACCCCTTCCCAGGCTAGAAATATTGGCCCCGGCTGTCTGCTTTCCCCCTCTGGCGCAGAAAATTGCGCGGGAGCCCACGCCATTTTTTTTCCTATATATTTTTTTTTATTATTAACTATTGCGTTATTTTGTGTATGTGTACGCGTGTGTGTCTTTAACTATTTATGTACCATTTTATCTATCTATCTATCTATTACTGGTATCTATTATCTATCTATGGCCGGCGACACACTTCCGAGTGTGATGCGAGTAAGTCGCACGACTTTCTCGCATCAACACCCGGCACGGCCGCCCACTCTCGGACCCGAATGTGCGGCTGCATAGAAATACATGCAGCCGCACACTCGGGTCCGAGAGCGGGCAGCCGTGCCAGGTGTTGATGCGAGAAAGTCGTGCGACTTACTCGCATCACACTCGCAAGTGCGACGCCGGCCTATCTCTATCTGTGTGTGTGTAATGGAGTGTGGGTTGGACAAATGTAAAAGAGGAGGTTGGGCAAGAAATGACATCACAAATCTTTTTTTTTTTTTGTTAAACAACATATCTTTATTTAGCTGTAAAAACCGCATACAAAACCGCATGAGAAAAAACGCGTCAAAACCGCGCCAAAAAACGCATCAAAACCGCGCCAAAACCGCGTCAAAACCGCGCCTGCGGTTTCTGCCAAGAGGTGCGGTTTCAGCGCGGAAAAATCCGCAGGCAAATCCGCAATGTGTGCACAGGCCCTAACACTTATCCTAACTCTAATCCTAACCACAAACCTAACCCTAATTCCAACCCTAACCCAAATTCCAACCCTAACCCAAATTCTAACCGTAACCCAAATTCTAACCCTAAGGCTGGGTTCATACTGCGTTTTACCAGCCCGTTCAACACGTAGCGTTGACGGGCTGGTAACGGTATAGCATAACGCGATCGCGTTATGCTATACCCGCTAGCGCAGATGAATCATCAGATGATTCATCTGCGCTAGCGGTGACGGAGCCCAGATGCTGCAGCCCGTGTCCGAGGCTCCGTCACTGAATGACAGCACGTCGCGAACGCATGCCGCTTTACGGCATGCGTTGCGATGCACACACAAATGGGGTGAATGGCAGCGTTAACGGACTGTGTTACACCGCATTATACCGCAGTGAAACGCAGTCCATCTAACGGACTGCCATAATACAATATGAACCCTGCCTAACCCTGAGGCCCCATGCACACGTTGCAGATTCACTTGCTGATTTTTCTAAAATCCGCAGGTAAAATGACCTGCCTTTTACCTGCGAATTTAGCGCATTTGCTGCGGTTTTTCCCTGCGGTTTTACAACTATAATGGAATAGGTGTAAAACCTGCGGAATCCGCACAAAGAATTGACATGCTGCGGTTTTGAAACCGCAGCTAATCCTCATGTGCACAGGTTTTTTTTTTACCATTTATTTGCATTGTACTGTACATGGTTTCTGGATCTGCTGTGGATCCGCAGCGCCAAATCCGCTGCGGATCCGCAGCGAAATCAGCTGCGGATCAGCAGCGAAATCAGCTGCGGATCAGCAGCGAAATCCGCTGCGGATCAGCAGCGAAATCAGCTGCGAATCAGCAGCGAAATCCGCTGCGGGTACGCAGCGAAATCCGCTGCGGATCATCAGCGAAATCAGCAGCGATATTAGATGCGGATCAGCAGCGAAATCCGCTGCGGATCAGCAGCGAAATCAGCTGCGGATCAGCAGCGAAATCAGCTGCGGATCAGCAGCGAAATCAGCTGCGGATCAGCAGCGAAATCAGCTGCGGATCAGCAGAGAAATCCGCTGCGGATCAGCAGCGAAATCAGCTGCGGATCAGCAGCGAAATCAGCTGCGGATCAGCAGAGAAATCCGCTGCGGATCAGCAGCGAAATCCGCTGCGGATACGCAGGGAAATCAGCTGCGGATCAGCAGCGAAATCCGCTGCGGATCAGCAGCGAAATCCGCTGCGGATCAGCAGCGAAATCAGCAGCGAAATCCGCTGCGGATCAGCAGCGAAATCCGCTGCGGGTACGCAGCGAAATCCGCTGCGGATCAGCAGCGAAATCAGCTGCGGATCAGCAGCGAAATCCGCTGCGGATCAGCAGCGAAATCAGCTGCGGATCAGCAGCGAAATCCGCTGCGGATCAGCAGCGAAATCCGCTGCGGATTAGCAGCGAAATCCGCTGCGGGTACGCAGCGAAATCAGCAGCGATATTAGATGCGGATCAGCAGCGAAATCCGCTGCGGATCAGCAGCGAAATCAGCTGCGGATCAGCAGCGAAATCCGCTGCGGATCAGCAGCGAAATCAGCTGCGGATCAGCAGCGAAATCAGCTGGGGATCAGCAGAGAAATCCGCTGCGGACCAGCAGCGAAATCCGCTGCGGATACGCAGGGAAATCAGCAGCGATATTAGATGCGGATCAGCAGCGAAATCCGCTGCGGATCAGCAGCGAAATCAGCTGCGGATCAGCAGCGAAATCCGCTGCGGATCAGCAGCGAAATCAGCTGCGGATCAGCAGCGAAATCAGCTGGGGATCAGCAGAGAAATCCGCTGCGGATCAGCAGCGAAATCCGCTGCGGATCAGCAGCGAAATCCGCTGCGGATACGCAGGGAAATCAGCTGCGGATCAGCAGCGAAATCCGCTGCGGATCAGCAGCGAAATCAGCTGCGGATCAGCAGCGAAATCAGCTGCGGATCAGCAGCAAATCCGCTGCGGATCAGCAGCGAAATCAGCAGCGACATCCGCTGCGGATCAGCAGCGAAATTTATTTATTTCAGTTGTTTTGCGTCCAGTTCACACCAGAGTACTGATTTAGTGGGGAGACGTCGTGTGGCCTCAGTATTTTTGCATATCAGACGTGTTGGAATTTTTCTTAGGGTTTTTGCTGGATTGCAGACAGTATCCTTTCCTATCCTGTTCTATCCAGACAGTTTGGGCCCCAGCATTTGCTTGCTTTATTTTCTGTTTGTGTTTTGTGCCTCATCTGTCTCACCAGCAATATATGTTTGGGGGCTATCTATTCCTTTGGTCTCTACTCCAGGGCAGTTTAGCTTTCCCCTTTTCTCTCTTTAGGCTTAGTTAACTCTTTGTCTATGTCGAGGCGTCTAGGGCATCGTAGGTACATCCCACGGCTAATTCTAGTTATGTTGTCAGTTTAGGGGTCTGCAATCCAATAAGTTACCAACTTCTCTGGGTATCTGGTTGCCTTGCCTCTTTCCCTATTATCCTCCTCGGTTACCGAATCATAACACTTTTCAGCATCTAGGCTAAGTAAAAGTGCTGCCTTCTCTGTTCTATTGATCACTTCAGTAGGGTCAGTCACCTTTCTTGTGTTGTCCCCCCCCCCCGTCTACATGTAACAAATTCAAAAACCACAAAAAATGAGTTCTATACAAATAAAATTATGTATAAAATAAGCTTTATTGTATACAATCAAATAATATATATAAAAGACAGATGACAAAGAATTCATAAAATATAACCCTACCAATTATAGGTTAATACATAGGCCCAGGGCATAAGGGAACACTGTATACGTGCCAATCATTGTCTCCTTATATAACAAAAAACATAGTGTAAAGATATATAAACCATTGATAATGCCGCAGACAAAAAAACTTTTAAGTGTAAAAAAATCGATAAAGCTTACGCGAAACGTGCATCGGGGCAACGCCTGGACCCTCGGCACATGGGCACATGGTTTATATATCTTTACACTATGTTTTTTGTTATATAAGGAGACAATGATTGGCACGTATACAGTGTTCCCTTATGCCCTGGGCCTATGTATTAACCTATAATTGGTAGGGTTATATTTTATGAATTCTTTGTCATCTGTCTTTTATATATATTATTTGATTGTATACAATAAAGCTTATTTTATACATAATTTTATTTGTATAGAACTCCTTTTTTGTGGTTTTTGAATATATTTTTGGAGTTTACTAAAAATTATTATCCTTACATATCTGGGTACTGTAGGTTAAATTTATTGAAAAAGACGTTTCATAATTATTTATTAACTTTTTTCAGTACTCAGGAGGTATTGGGATTATTTAACTACATGTAACGAAACCTACTTGGTCTTTATGAATTAAATGGGGAAGCAGAGTGGACAACCGTAGAACCAGCAGTTTGGTAAAAATGGTTAAGTCTGCATTAAGTCATTAAGTAGGGCTATAGGCCTATAGTTGGCACAATCTCAAGGGACTTTTCCTGGTTTAGGGATAAGGGTAATATAAGAGTGAAGCATAGTGGGTGGTATGGGCGAGCCTGTCAAACATTTGTTAAATAACTTGACTAAGGGTATGCCACACTAAACAATATCGCTAACGGGATCGCTAAAAAACGTCACTATTTAACGATCCCGTTAGCGATATTGTTCAGTGCGGCAGCTTCCAGCGACGAGCTTCCTGCTGTGATCTCGCTCGTCGCTGGAATCGTTCCGGACCCTATTTCATCGCTGGCGCTCCCGCTGGGTAAGTATCTAATCGCTGTGTGGCACCTTTTCTTAGCGATTTAGCGGTACCTTTGTACCGCTAAAGTCGTTAAGAAGATCGCTAACGGCGATAGCGTCGTTAACTATATCGCTAAATGCGGCAGCATTTAGCGATATAGAAACAATCCCGCTAGCGATCTCATTAGTATGCAACGCTAACGAGATCGCTAGCGGGATAGCTTAGTGTGGCAGTACCTTAAGTGCGGGACTAGTATGGTGCTATATGTTTTATAGTAGAAATACGTTAGTCCATCCTGTCTGGGGGATTTGCCATTGGGAAGAAAGGACATCCATCACCTCTTCCTGTGAGAGCCCCCTGTTAAGAGAAGACAAAGCTTCTATAGTAAGTGAGGGAAGATTGCACTTTTGAAGAAAGGATTGCATAATCCCCCTCCCCTCATCTGGACTAGGAGGCAGATTGCTTGGTAAATTATATAGCTTAGATAAATATCCCTGGAAAATATTTTCGATTTTAACAGGATCATATATTATTGTCTAACTCTCTTCTTGACAACCTCCAATCTGGCTTCCGCCCCCACCACTCCACTGAAACTGCCCTGACCAAAATTACTAATGACTTACTCACAGCTAAAGCTAACAGACAGTTCTCCATCCTCCTCCTCCTTGACCTGTCATCTGCCTTTGACACAGTCGACCACTGCCTACTGCTACAGATTCTTTCTTCCCTTGGCATCAAAGACCTTGCCCTGTCCTGGATAGCCTCTTACCTTTCCGACCGCACATTTAGCGTCTCCCACTCCCACACTACCTCCTCATCCCGCCCTCTCTCTGTTGGAGTCCCTCAAGGCTCTGTCCTGGGGCCCCTACTTTTTTCCATCTATACCCTTGGCCTAGGACAACTCATAAAGTCCCATGGCTTCCAGTACCACCTGTATGCGGACGACACTCAGATCTACCTCTCTGGCCCAGATGTCACCTCTCTGCTGTCCAGAATCCCGGAGTGTCTATCAGCCATATCCTCCTTCACCTATCGCTTCCTAAAACTCAATGTTGACAAAACCGAACTCATCATCTTTCCTCCATCTCATGTATCTTCCCTACCCGATCTATCTATTATGGTAAATGGCATCACGATCTCTCCTGCACCAGAAATCCGCTGCCTCGGAGTAACTCTCGACTCTGCCCTGTCCTTCAAACCACACATCCAAACTCTTTCCACCTCCTGTCGCCTCCAACTTAAAAACATTTCCAGAATCCCTTCCTCAGCCCTCAATCTACTAAAACTCTTGTGCATGCCCTCATCATCTCCCGACTCGATTACTGCAACATCCTCCTCTGTGGCCTCCCCGTCAACTCTCTTGCACCACTCCAGTCTGTCCTCAACTCTGCTGCCCGACTAATCCTCCTCTCCCCTCGCTACTCCCCTACTTCTCCCCTCTGCAAATCCCTCCACTGGCTCCCAACTCCCCAACGAATCCAGTTCAAACTAACACTGACTTACAAAGCCGTCCACAACCTGTCTCCTCCCTATTTCTCTGAAATAATCTCCCAATATCTTCCTTCACGTAATCTTCGATCCTCCCAAGACCTCCTACTATCCTCCACACTTATTCGTTCCTCACACAACCGCCTCCAAGATTTCTCCCGAATATCCCCCATCCTCTGGAATTCCACGCCTCAACATGTACGATTATCCACCACCCTTGGATCCTTCAAACGGAACCTGAAAACCCATCTCTTCAGGAAAGCCTACAGCCTGCAATAACCATTCAGCCTCGCCGCCACAACCCGAGCTTCCGCCTCGCTGCCACCTCGCCGCCACCACCCGAGCTGCCGCCTCGCTGCCACCACCAGAGCTGCCGCCTCGCCGCCACCACTACCAGAGCTGCCGCCACCACCAGAGCTGCCGCCTCGCTACCACCAGAGCTGCCACACCCCCGACCTTCTGTTTCTTCCCCATTATCCCGTAGAATGTAAGTCCGCAAGGACAGGGTCCTCTCCCCTCTGTACCAGTCTGTCATTGTAAATTTGTTTACTGTAAACGATATCTATAACTTTGTATGTAACCCTTCTCATGTACAGCACCATGGAATTAATGGCGCTATATAAATAAATAATAATAATAATAATATTGCTCCCTTTTCATCTCTGAGAGCATATATTGAAGATTGACTTTTGTCTTCCCTGAGCTGCCTCGCCAAAAGTGTGTGAGATTTATTTCTTTTTTCATAATATTTTTGTCTACTATAAAGTAACATTTTTACAGTTTTATAATTAATAATGTCTTTTAATTGCGAACGAGTAGAGACAATATCCCTTAAAATTCTTTTGGATGGGGTAACGGCAAGTTTGGTATCAAGGTCTCTCAACTGGGCAGTAAGCGAATCCGTCTGGTGAGCTCTATCCTTTTTAATACGGGAACCTAGGGCTATACAGTCGCCGCGGAGAACAGCTTTGTGTGCTTCCCATACAGTTGAAAAAACAGGAACTGACTATTAATGTCAAAACATTCAGCTATCTTCCCACCCAATTCCTCTCTATGTTGTGGTCTCTTAAGCAGGGTCTCGTTGACTCTCCAATGGCAAACTTTAGTCTGTGCTGAGAATTGAGTGAGGGTGAGCATTACAGGTGCGTGATCTGACCACGATATTACCCCAATGTCTGTGTCTAATGTCAATCTGAGTGTTTGTATATTGCCAAAAAATAAATCTATTCTAGTATAAGTTCTGTGTGTGGGGGGGGGAAGGTGTAGGTTTTCTCTGTGGGATGGTTAATACGCCAAAGATCAAACAAGCCAAATTTGCGTATTAGTTTTCTAAAGTCTGCAGATAATCTACGTTGAGATCTGTTTAGCTGCGTTTTATGTATTGAGAGCCTATTCAATGTATCTGAAATAATAACATTAAAATCCCCTCCAATAATCCAGGCGGACGAGATAGTTTGGATAATTTAAAAAATATTCAACTTAGGAAGGAAGCTTGTAAGATATTAGGTATATATATGTTACATAGTGTAATTGGTATATCTTTGTATGTACCTTGCAAGATAATATATCTTCCATGGGGATCTAATATCTCTGATGTGATTTGCACAGGGCATGTTCTAGAAATTAGGATAGCCACCCCTGCTTTTTTCTTGACCTGAGAGGCTAAATAAATTTTGGGATATAAATGTTTGGCAAAGTTGCAATTTCCACTAAGATTTAAATGGGTTTCCTGCAGGAAGGCTATATCTGCACAATGTACCCGTAGCTCATTGAGGACCATACGCCTCTTAGTATTAGAATTGAGACCTTTTACATTCAGTGTTAATATTTTAGCCATTATCTTGATAGAAAAGAGAAAAAAAACAATGTGCACAGCATTTTACCCAGGATGATATGGAACGATTCTCTCCTCTGAGAATCATCAGATACCAGAATCTATTTGAGAGAGCAAGAGAACACCATCATATGCTCCACCAGTCTGTAGGAAAGGATACAAAAGGAAGGGGGGGAGACAAAGACAAAGCAGTACACTAATTCACAACAAATAGAATCCAAAAAAAACAATGGCTTTACCAAAGAATGAGGAGAGAGAGGAGGGAAAGAACATGTCTGTCTCCTCATCTCTCCCCCCTGCTTGCAGGGTAGACATACCCAACCTTTCCTAGTCATTTTTCAAGAATGGAACTGGGTAAACAAGGAGGAACAGCCCCCCCTTTGTGAGGAAGTCGTGATAAGAGATACCCAACTAAAACGCCGTAAGTGCAAAACACTAAAGAACTAAATATTCTATGCTGACCTTCCTCTACCGTCCAAAACAGAGGAGCGGCTAAAAAAATTACCAAAATGTCAGAGAGGATGTGTAATCATAAACTTTAAACTATCATATGGAAAGAGAATCAGACAGCGCCCAGCATCTGAAAGAAAAACGAGTAAGCATTGTGATGTAGTGATGTAGTGATCCATGCTGCAGCTAGGGGGGGCTGTATGTGCTCCTCAAGATGTGCATGGAGGTGTCATTTGGTTGGTAAAACAGTCCCTGGCATTATTGTGAATGGCAGGTATGTGTCGCAGAGGTCCTCTGCGCTGTAAGCCAGAAATGTTGTTCTGGGACTTGTAGTCCCACAAGAGTTGTGTTTATTTTACTAGGGTGGCTTACAGGGTTAGCAGGAGAGCTGGGTGGGACTGGCTAACCACACATACACCGCCCACTAGTGGTTGTGAATTTTGAGGACTTGTGATGAGGTCATGAGCATGTGACTGACCATGTGATCCATACCTCACCTGTGGGAGTGGCTACAGGTATATAAGGAAGTCTTTGGCACATGGTGAGAGTGCAGAGAGAAGTGAGAAATGTTTACTGGATGATGACCGGGGTCAGGAAGACTGTGTTCATGCCGTGAGAAGTATTGGTGAGAAAGAGACTGTTTTGATGTTTACTGGATACCTCTGAAGCTGAGAGGCCTCCGGGAACCTGTGTGGCCGACACCAACAGGTAACGGACAGGGATCCGTGTTGTGTTGATCGGGATCAGTGAGAGACTGTATTTGGTATAATGGCTGCTGCAATAAACCAAATGGACTGTTGTTTTAACCCTGCGTGTGCCAGTGTTTACCTCCAAGACCAGCAAAGCGAGTAACCCCCGTCCACAGACAGTGTGGAACGTCACAGCATATAAGAAAAAAGAACAATCCCTCAAATTGGATATAGCTGAGAGGTCTCTCAGAGATAAGGGCCTCTCTTCTTGGCCTCAACATTCTGCCAGATTGGCGGAGGTGAAAAGGGAGGCATGCCCAAGTCCCAATCCGTCAGGTCAGAAAGTGCAATTTCCAGATCAGCGCAGAAAGCCGGAATACTCTGGAGGCGACTTCTGAGCTGGAGCTCCTTCCGGTGGTTGCTGAGGGTAATGAACTAATTGCTGAATGGCCTTCAGCTGGCTCTGAATGGTCTGATATAAGTGATCTGAACTCCCTTCAGCCTTGCTGGTAATCAATTGTTCTTCCTGGTCTTGCTTGGAGCTCAGCTTGCATTCCTGCTCTCATTCAGATAAGTGATTTGCTGTTTTTTTTCCTCTGGTTATATTTTCTGTGCTGCTTTGCTGCTTGCAGTGAACTTCAGCTTGGTCCCTCTTGGGGCCTGGCGCTGCAATTGTGCTCATTTTTGTATATGCACTTTTGCTCTGTACCCCCAGCGTTTGCTCATTCTATTTTCTGTCTGTGTCCATATTTTCTTCTTGTCTAACCGCCATTACATGTTTGGGGGCTTCCTATTTCTTTGGGGGTTCTGCTACGGGGCAGATAGCTTTCATCTTTCTGCCTTTAGGTGTAGTTATCTCTCCGGCTGTGACGAGGCGTCTAGGATCACCATAGGTACGCTCCACGGCTACTTCTAGTGTGGCGGTTAGTTTAGGGTACTGCAATCCAATACTTTCCAGCCTTTCTGGTGTATTGCTATTTTGGCTATTTTTGCAATTTCTCCTCAGCTACCGAAACATAACACGGAAGGTCCTTAAGGCTATGTGCCCACGTTGCATTTCTTTTCCAAGCGGAGGAAACGCTTATAAAAACGCTAACACAATGCATCGCATGCAATCCTATGGGATTCTGCAGTTCTTATGGGAACGGAACTTGCCGGCAGCACCGTTGAGGACCGGGATCGCCACTGAGAAGATCGGGGGCCGCCAGGAGGTGAGTATATCCATATTTTTTGTATTATTTTTAACATTCTATCTTTTAGTACTGATGCTGCATAGGCAGCATCAATAGTAAAAAGTTGGTCACACTTGTCAAGCACTATGCTTGACAAGTGTGACCAACCTGTCAATCTTTTTTCCAAGCGATGCTTCAAATTGTTTGAAAAGCGCTAGCATTCTGCAAGCTAAAAACGCTTGCAAAATGCATGTGTTTTGCGGGTAAATGCATGTGATTTCCGCATGCGTTTTACCCCGACGGGGAGTTGCAACATGGGCACTGTGTGCGGACGGGGATCACTCGCTTTGCTGGTCTTCAAGAGGTAAACACTGGCACGCTCAGGATTAAAACAATAGTCCATTTCATTTATTACAGCAAACTTAACACAAAAATTCAGTCTTTCTCTCACGAATACTTTTCACTGATCCCTATTAGCATAACACGGTTGTCAAGACCGTTACCTGTTGGCATCGGCCACACAGGTTCCTGGAGACCTCAGCCTCAGAGGTATCCAGCAAACACCAAACACAGTATGTATCTCACAAATACTTCTCTCTGATCCCGATCAGCATGCCATGGTTTTCAAGACCGTTACCTGTTGGCATCGGCCACACAGGTTCCCGGAGACCTCAGTCTCAGAGGTATCCAGCAAACACCGAACAGTCTCTTTCTTACCAATACTTCTCACGACTTGAACACAGTCTTCATGACCCCGGTCATCTTACCACAGACTCCTGTCTGTCACCTGTTGGCAACGCAGGTTCCCGGATCCCTCAATCTCCGAGGTATCCAATCCACACTTCACTCTGATCCCGATCAGTGTCACCACGGTTTTCAAGACCGTACATTCCGAAGGCTCAAGCTCGCCAGCCTTGCTTCCTCAGTCTGTGTGACATTCAGCCTAGATGTCAGGGAGCTCTGTCCAGACTGACAGACTCCCAGCACACTCACAGACTCTTCACAGTCTCAGACAGACTCCACACTAAGACAGACCCTACACCATGTGCCAAACACTTCCTTACATATCTGTAGCCACTCTCCCAACTGAGGTATGGAGCACATGGTCTGGTCTCATGCACATGACCTCATCACAGGTCCTCACAAAACTCACAACCACCAGTGGACAGTGTATGTGTGGTTAGCCAGTCCCACCCAGCTCACTAGCTAACCCTGTAAGCCACCCTAGAAAATACACACAACTCTTATGAGATTACAAGTCCCAGAACAACATTACTTTGGCTTACAGTGCAGTGGAGCTCTGCATCACATACCTTCCATTCACAACCATGCCGGGGACTGTTTTACCATTCAAATCACGACTCCATGCATCTCTTGAGGAGCATACACAGCGCCCCCTAGCTGTAGCATGGGTCACTACACCACATGCCTCCCCCCTCTGTTCAAACTTGTAGGGTTGAACACTTATTCCAAACCGAGGGCCTCGAGACAGGGCACCCATGTCACCTTGCCCTACAAGTCAAGGGGACCGTCTCAGTCGATTTTGGGTATCATTCAACATCACCCCTTTGTTAGGCCTCCCCCGCCCCCAGCGGTCAATATGTCGGCCTTGTCTTTCTGTTTGTGTCACCAGACCCTTTGTAATCAACCCACTTTCCACGTGTGCCCCTTCACACCACCTTTCTTTCCATGGCCGTCTCCTACGGTTATCAGTCCATCGTCCAGTCGAGCCTACTGGTTGATCTGAGTCTGACCCTCTGTCCTTTCGTCTGCAACAGGGTCTCCCACTTAGGTCACTCATCCCTGAGCCAACAGAGAAGTCATCTCCTCTAACCCTCATTGTTTCAGATCGCCTACTGTCAGTCCCCAGAGAAACCTCTCGTCTCTCTATATTCCAGTCCACATCTTCGTTCCAACTCCTGTAGCTGTACTTTAATCTGCTTTCTTTCCCAGATCAGCTGCTCTACCTCTTGTAGGTACGTCACTCGATATTCCAGGAGCATTCAGATGTTCTTAAGGCTCTCCACTGTGCCAACAACAACGAATGGAACCATCTCTTCTTCACCAGCCACCTTGATCTCGCCATCAGCTGGAATCCTCACTCTCACCACACCGGAATGATTCACCATCTCCTACATCACTTTTCCAAGTCTTCCAATGACTTTTTCCCACCAGATTTCTGGGTACCGGAATTATGTCTTCTACAAAGCCCAGCCGACTTTGAGCTTCCCTCGCCAGCTTCAGGCGTCGAGCGGCTTTCATATTACCCATCATGATCATCTGTGTCGTCCGGAGACATTGTAGATGCATCTCTTTCAGGACAGCCACCGCTTCTCTGTGACTTCCCTATCCGCCAGTATCACCAACTGGTTCGTCTCTGGTGCCCAGTTCACACTATAGGCCTTTACTGCCTTTTTAAAGGCCTCATGCACACCCTCGCTGGCACAGGCTTCTCGCATGTCTTCGGGTACCTCCATCACATACTTAAAGAGTGAAGCCTCATTCTCTTCCGGGCTTACCTCGGACACGTCCCTCAAGACATCTGCCACGACCGGATAACTGTCTTGTTCAGCTCTTAGTTCAAAATCTTCCTTAGACTGACACCTCCGCCTTATTAACACTCGGGCACGGCCGCTGTAAGTCTTCGACCACCAACTTCTCCTGCAGAAGACCTCTTACTGCTTCTCTGAGCACTTCCACATCTTCCCTTAAGGTCTTTAGTCACACGTTGCCAGGTGACCTCTGAGCTCCGAGACTTCCTTCTCCAGCTCATCCACTCTTTGCTCAGCAGTTTGTCTCAGGACCTTTTCTTGTTCGACCTGCTCTTTAATGGTCTTTAGTTCAGCCTGTAAATCAGCAGACTTTTGCTTCTCACCAGACAACTTTTTAGCAATGTCCTGGAACTCCTGTGCTTTCTCTCCAAACTCAGCCTTGATGGCCACAAATTCGGACTTCAGGTGGCGCATCCGCTCCAACTGCACGGAGTTGGCGACTTCCGTACCCCGTCAACCTTTCTTGAGGCTCTGCCCGGTCATCCTCAGGTACCTCTCGACCCTTTGTAACTTCAGAGAGCTCCACACTCTCCAGCTCTTCAGCAACAGGTTCTTCTTTCTTGACATTCTCCATGGGTGCAATTTGCTCAGGCTTTTTGCGCCCTTTACTTCTCCGACGACGGGAGGACTTTCCCTCCTTGTGGTGGCCTTCCTTACTGTACTCCCTTTCTAACTTAGAGTTACAGTCACCTCGGAGTCTGAGTCACATCCCACAGTATGGTGAACCCTCCAGTTACCCTCTAACTGGGTGTCCGTTCCAGACGTCTTATCTACCACATCGTTATCGGTCCTTCTGTCATACACTTCAGGGGACATCATGTCAGTAAGTTGGGCAGACACACCCTTTCCTCTTGTGATACCGTCTGACCCGTCAGTTTTGGGAGGCGTCACTGTCCCAATGTCTGCCACCCCAACAGTAGAGAGGCCTTCCTCCTCCTGCTGTAGAGGCACTCCCCTCTCCCACAAGTCGGAGAACAGTTTAGAGTCCCGACCTATGACCACTGGACAAGACAAATTTGGGACTATAGCGACATCCTGTCCTGCAATGTCCCAGCCTGTCTCAAAGATTACCCTGGCCACGGGATAATCCTTAGTGTCCCCATGGATGCAGGTGACCCCGACCTTTCTACCGGGTATTTGAAATCCCTCAGGTGCAACCCTCACTAGAGTCACCGGGCTCCCCGAGTAGACCAGACCCACCACATCTTCATTGTTTATCTGCAGGGCACACCCCCGTAGCATTGTCCCAGGCGGATAGTTCATAAGGCAGACTGGACACACATAATACATTTGCCCCTGGCAACAGTTCGTCTGCACCACCCCTTTAACATCGGGATGCTCCACCCCCTTTTTTGCAACCATCCCTGCTTGGGTTACCGCCCCTTTTAGGGACACCACCCCGCACTGGGATACACCCCGTGGACTCCCCCACGGCTTTCTTAGGCCAAAGTTCTTCAAACTGTACAGTTTATGTCTTTCGGGGCTTTACTGGCCCTTTAAGAGTTTGTGTGACCTGGTTCACACTGTCCTCTTCACCAGCTCCTGCTGGCACTGCCACCGCCTTGCAGCCACAAACCATCAGCACCTCCAGATGCCACTCACAAGCCGCTGTGGCTGTTACTGCAGCTCCTGCTGCTGCAGAACCTCTTGCTGCAACAGTCACAGTAGCTCCCGCTACCACAAGTCTCTGCACGGCTCCGCACCACCGACTTCATGGACCCGCCAATCCACAGCAACCTTCGTAACCCCGCCGAGTTACAGCCAGACATCTTCAGCGCCGCCGAGCCACAGCAAGTTGAAAAAGAAAAAAATTCATGGACTTGCCGATCCACAGAAAAAAAAAAACCTGCACACGTGCTCTCTGGGCCGCTGGCCGCATTCTCCACCAATTGTGGGGAGTTGCAACATGGGCACTGTGTGTGGACGGGGATCGCTTTGCTGGTCTTCGAGGTAAACACTGGCACGCTCAGGATTAAAACAATAGTCCATTTCGTTTATTACAGCAAACTTAACACAAAAATACAGTCTTTCTCTCACGAATACTTCTCACTGATCCCGATCAGCATAACACGGTTGTCAAGACCGTTACCTGTTGGCATCGGCCACACAGGTTCCTGGAGACCTCAGCCTCAGATGTATCCAGCAAACACCAAACACAATCTGTAGCTCACAAATACTTCTCTCTGATCCCGATCAGCATACCACGGTTTTTAAGACCGTTACCTGTTGGCATTTGGCCACACAGGTTCCCGGAGACCTCAGCCTCAGAGGTATCCAGCAAACACCAAACAGTCTCTTTCTTACCAATACTTCTCACGACTTGAACACAGTCTTCATGACCCCGGTCATCTCACCACAGACTACTGTCTGTCAACTGCTGGCCACGCAGGTTCCCGGATCCCTCAATCTCCGAGGTATCCAATCCACACTTCACTCTGATCCCTATCAGTGTCACCACGGTTTTCAAGACCGTACATTCCACTGGCTCAAGCTCGCCAGCCTTGCTTCCTCAGTCTGTGCAATATACAGCCTGGATGTCAGGGAGCTCTGTTCAGACTGACAGACTCCCAGCACACTCACAGACTCTTCACAGTCTCAGACAGACTCCACACTAAGACAGACCCTACACCATGTGCCAAACACTTCCTTACATACCTGTAGCCACTCCCCCAGCTGAGGTATGGAGCAAATGGTCTGGTCACATGCACATGACCTCATCACAGGTCCTCACAAAACTCACAACCACCAGTGGGCGGTGTATGTGTGGTTAGCCAGTCCCACCCAGCTCACTAGCTAACCCTGTAAGCCACCCTAGAAAATACACACAACTCTTAGGAGATTACAAGTCCCAGAACAACATTACTTTGGCTTACAGTACAGAGGAACTCTGCATCACATACCTTCCATTCACAACCATGCCGGGGACTGTTTTACCATTCAAATCACGACTCCATGCATCTCTTGAGGAGCATACACAGCGCCCCCTAGCTGTAGCATGGGTCACTACACCACAGCACATAGCCTAAAGGAGCATAAGATAGTTGACTGTCCATTTCTCACAACAATGAGGGCAAATGGATACCCCCAGCGATACTGTAGATTTTTATTTTTCAGTGCGATAAGTGATTTCATATGTCTTCTCCTTTGGAGAGTGATCCACAACAGATCAAGATACAGTTGGATAGGAGCTACATTAAATTCAAGCTTACGCAGAGCACAAGCCTTAGACATGATGGACTCCTTTATTTGAAAGTCATGGACGCAACATACATATCACATCTCAGGGATGAGATTGAGCACCCTTGGGGCGGAGGCTTTATTTTAGGGGATCCTATTTTGAGATCCCACTTTCAGTTCCTGTTCGGAACTTGCAGCTCTCTGACGCCCCCCTTACCCTCAGTTCAGTCAGGGAACTACACCTAGGATAAGTTGTCACCAGAAAGGCTGCCTTGTCGTGTACTGGCTATTGGGCACTCTGCAGTGAGGGTGGTATATATTTCCCCCTTCTCACGCCGGAAATACACATATAAACCCCCGTTCCATCACTGCCAGGGTCTCCCAAATTGCCAGGAATACTTTGCTGCCGTCAGCTCCTCATTTGACATTAAAACCAATATTGGGTCAGGATCCCACCCACATGGTGTTAGGGCTGGCGGAACGCACAAAATAAATATAAATAATAAGTGCGTTCACAGCCCGGGGTCCACCTTGCAGGCAGAGCCTGCTGCTAGTAGGATGGCGGTATGGCGAACTCTGTTACTTCAGAGTCGCAACTATGGACACTGTGGCCCTATATGGCGGTATAAGCGAACTCTTACGCCACAGATTCGCTAAAGTAGAAACGCAGAAATATGGACTGTGTCCTGTTAACTCCACAGGTATGCACAGACAACTGCTGTGCAGACAGCAGTCCGTAGTAATGCAATCAGCAACGCAATCAGACAATCTCACCGGAGAAGCCGGTATTCTAGGGGCTTATTTCAGCCGAGCCCTAAACACGTGCATACAATCTCCTCACCGGAGGTGCCGGTATTCTAGGGGCTTATTTCAGCCGAACCCTAACACATGCGTGCAAGATCACCCTGGCGCAAAGCACATAATGTGATTGATAATAGCGCATGGCGGCACGACCATGCCACCCTTTTATAGTAGCAACTACAGGACCTGCCAGATAAGGACCAATAGGAAACTGCTCCAGAACACAAGTGGTTTTAGGACCTTCCTGGCGGACCAATAGGAGCTGCTGCAGTACCTGAGCATGTGACCCCTGATCTCCAATGAGAGATCTTACTCTGGGCATGCTCAGAAGGGGAAAGCAAGGACTTTGTCCTAAAGAAGTCTGCTTGCCGCTAACCAGTACTAGCTACAATAGCAGAGCCTGGAGGAGCAGCAGTAATCCTCTGCACAATGTTAGACTGGGCGAGACGCTGGGACCGACGTCTAAGCTGAGCAAAGTCCACTGCGGCCGGAGACGGATGGGAGACCGCAGCAGGGACGGCTCGAGATTCCCCTTGTGCAGAAGCGGAACTTGACCCCTAACATTACCCCCCCTTCTTTGGGCCTCGCTACGTTCAAAGGCAGCGATGAGCTGTGGAGCATGAATATGTTCGGCAGGCTCCCAGGACCTATCCTCAGGCCCATAACCCCTCCAATCTACCAAAAAAATTTTTTTGCCCCGTACCACCTTGCACCCTACAATGGCGTTCACCTCGTAATCGTCCGTAGACTAACCCGACGTCCCGGCAGATGACTCAGGCAACCGGGAGATGACCACGGGTTTTAGGAGGAACACGTGGAAGGTGTCGGAGATACCAAGGCGAGGCGGAAGGGCCAAACGGTAAACCACAGGGTTCACCTGCTCGAGAACCTTGAAGGGACCCAAATAGCGGGGTGCCAACTTCGTGGATTCCACCCGTAGCCTGATGTTTCGGGCGGAGAGCCATACTAGGTCGCCAGGAGCAAATGTCGGAGCGGGACGCCGATGGGCATCGGCAGAAGACCTCATCCTTTCCTTGGAAGCCTGAATGGCATCCTGGGTGCGTTCCCATATGTTCCGTGCCTCCACAACCCAGTCTGCCACCCTGGAGTCTGCAGAAGCCACGGGCATGGGCACCGGTACCCGCGGATGCTGGCCGTAGTTTAAGAGGAATGGGGTCTGTCCGGTGGAGTCAGCCACAGCATTGTTTAGTGCGAACTCCGCCCACGGGAGCAAGGATGCCCAGTCATCCTGCCTGGCAGAGACAAAATGTCGCAAGTATGTGACCAAGGTCTGGTTGGACCTCTCTACCAACCCATTCGTCTCGGGATGATATGCAGAGAAGAGGTTTAACTCAATACAGAGTAGATGACACAACTCTCTCCAGAACCGAGACGCAAATTGGGGACCTCGATCGCTGACAATCTTGTCTGGCATACCGTTTAGACGGAAGATGTGTCTAATAAATAATGCTGCCAAGGCCCGTGCAGAAGGTAACCGGGGTAGTGGCACTAAGTGCACCATTTTGGAGAAATGGTCGGTGATCACCCAAATGATAGTGCAACCCCGAGACTTGGGTAAGCCCACCACAAAGTCCATCCCGACCATCTCCCAGGGCCTGTCTGCCACCGACAAAGGGAAAAGTAACCCAGCGTCTCAGGCCGGAAATACACATATAAACCCCAGTTCCATCACTGCCAGGGTCTCCCAAATTGCCAGGAATACTTTGCTGCCGTCAGCTCCTCATTTGACATTAAAACCAATATGGTGTTAGGGCTGGCGGAACGCACAAAATAAATATAAATAATAAGTGCGTTCGCAGCCCGGGGTCCACCGTGCAGGCAGAGCCTGCTGCTAGTAGGATGGCGGTATGGCGAACTCTGTTACTTCACAGCGTTGCAACTATGGACACTGTGGCCCTATATGGCGGTATAAGCGAACTCTGTTACACCACAGAGTCGCTAAAGTAGAAACGCAGAAATATGGACTGTGTCCTGTTAACTCCACAGATATGCACAGACAACTGCTGTGCGGACAGCAGTCCGTAGTAACGCAATCAGCAACGCAATCAGACAATTTCCTCACCGGAGAAGCCGGTATTCTAGGGGCTTATTTCAGCCAAGCCCTAAACACGTGCATACAATCTTCTCACCGGAGGTGCCGGTATTCTAGGGGCTTATTTCAGCCGAACCCTAACACATGCGTGCAAGATCACCCTGGCGCAAAGCACATAATGTGATTGATACTAGCGCATGGCGGCACGACCATGCCACCCTTTTATAGTAGCAACTACAGGACCTGCCAGATAAGGACCAATAGGAAACTGCTCCAGAACACAAGTGGTTTCAGGACCTTCCTGGCGGACCAATAGGAGCTGCTGCAGTACCTGAGCATGTGACCCCTGATCTCCAATGAGAGATCTTACTCTGGGCATGCTCAGAAGGGGAAATCAAGGACTTTGTCCTAAAGATGTCTGCTCGCCACTAACCAGTACTAGCTACAATAGCAGAGCCTGGAGGAGCAGCAGTAATCCTCTGCACAATGTTAGACTGGGCGAGACGCTGGGACCGACGTCTAAGCTGAGCAGAGTCCACTGCGGCCGGAGACGGATGGGAGACCGCAGCAGGGACGGCTCGAGATTCCCCTTGTGCAGAAGCGGGAACTCGACCCCTAACACATGGTAGCATAATTGAGCTCGGAGGACATGGCGGTACGTTATAGAGCAAGGAAAACGAAACTAGTAATTTTTTATAGATTTACTCCAGAAAATATAGGTAGTTTTTAAAAAATACAAAATATGTTACAAAAGAGACAAAGTACAGTATATACAAAACCGTTGCAAATAAGAGGATTAAAATAAGAACTTACACATCTCAGTCAATGGTATGCCGTGTGGAGGAGGGGAAACGTCCCAGAAAGGGTCCAAATGCACAGCTACTTATAGCTGATTCCCCAGGCAAAAGACCCCCCTTTGTCTGGGCCTCTGAGCTTTATCCCTTTGCCCAAAACCATGACTTTCCCCCCTTGATGACCTCACAGGCTGGTGTTGTGAATGGGTTTGAGATGAGTTCTGAGCAGAGGCTCCCTCTGGTGGTTACAAGCGGTACTAGTGAGGATTGTGAGGACTGGGAATCAGGTGTTACTGATTGGTCTTATATAAGGGAGTCATTTTCCCATCAGGGTTGCCGGTGATCAATTGTTCTGGTCTGAATCCTTCTTTCCAGTTTCCCTTGTAGCCTGCTGTGTCGTGTCTGCATCTCCTGCTATCAGATAAGACAATTTCTTATTTTGTGTTTTTGCTATATTTTTGCATTTTGTCCTGCACTTCTGTGGGGGCCTTCAGGGTCCCCTCCGGGGGCTTTTGCCCTCTCAGTTTAGTCCAGCCACTGTGTTTTGTACTTTTGCTTTTTCCAGTTTTTTTTCAGTGGCTGCTGTTTTGATTTTGTTACACCAGAGAACTAATTTAGGTGGTAGAGGTCGTGTGATCTCAGGTGATTTTGAAATTAGTAGAGTTGGTGTTTTTTCAGGGTTTTCTGAGATTGCAGTAAGTACCCTTCCTGTCCTTTTCTATTTAGATAGTTTGGGCCCCAGCGTTTGCTCATACTATTTTCTTTCTGTGTCAGTATTTCCTCTTGTCTAACCGCCATTACATGTTTGGGGGCTTTCTATTATCTTTGGGGTTCTGCTCCGGGGCAGATAGCTTTCCTATTTCTATCTTTAGGTGTAGTTAGTTTCTCAGGCTGTGACGAGGCGTCTAGGACCAACGTAGGAACGCTCCACGGCTGCCTCTAGTTGCGGTGGTTAGTCAGGGTACTGCAATCTCATAGATTCCAACTGCTCTGGTGTATTTCCTTTTTTACCTGCACTCCTCAGCTACCGTAACATAACAGTATCACCGGCCATAAAAATTGTATGGTACTCACAGAAGGGAAAAAATATTTTGAAGGAAGAAAAGTTGTCAGAGATATTTTTCTGTTTGTTGCATTTTTTTTTTTTTCCCTCTGTATCTCTGGGTGCTGGGGAGGATCTTTTCTCCCAATGGAGTTTGCACAGTTGTCTGGCCGTGTGGATCAGCTTGCCACTGAGGTTCAGAGTATTGTTGCATATCTTGCTAGGTTGCCTGTTGTGGAACCTAGGATCCCCATGCCAGATTTGTTTTTTTAGGGGATCGAGCTAAGTTTCAGAATTTCAAAAATAATTGTAAATTATTTTTGCCTTAAAATCTAAGTCCTCAGGGAACGCAGCGCAGCAGGTTCAAATTATCATCTCTCTCCTGCGCGGCGATCCTCAGGATTGGGCTTTTTCCCTGATACCTGGGGATCCTGTTTTGAGTGATGTTGATGCATTTTTTCAGGCTTTGGGGTTATTGTACGATGAGCCTAATGTCACTGATCAAGCTGAAAAAGCCTTGTTGGCATTAAATCAGGGGCTTGATGACGCTGAGTTATACTGTCAGAGATTCCGTAGGTGGGCAGTCCTGACCAAATGGAATGACGACGCTTTGGCGGCCCTTTTCCGGAAGGGTCTGTCGGATAATGTAAAGGATGTTATGGTGGGATTCCCTGTCCCCTCTGGTCTCAATGATTCTATGTCATTAGCGATTCAAATTGACAGACGTTTGCGTGAGCGGAGAAGTATGCGTGGAGTGGTGTTGCCTTGTGAGCCAGCTGCTGAGCCCATGCAGTGTGATGGAGTGGTGTCTGGGGCACAGCATCATGAGTTTCGAAAGCGCAATGGGTTATGTTTCTACTGTGGTGATGCCTCTCATGCTATTTCAGTCTGCCCTAAGCGGGGAAGACATTTTGCACGCTCAGTTGTCTTGGGTAGTGTTCAGACTAAGTTTTTATTAACTGTCACTCTGATATGCTCTCTGTCCTCATTTTCTGCTCAGGCTTTCGTTGATTCTGGAGCAGCTATTAACCTGATGGATTATGATTTTGCTAAACGTTGTGGGTTTCCCTTGATACCCCTACAGAAGTCTATTCCTTTACTGGGGATCGATTCTACCCCTTTGGCTGAGAATAAACCCCAGTTTTCTACTCAGGTGATAATGAGGGTTGAACCTGATCACCAGGAGTGCTGCAAATTTTTGGTTCTATATAATCTGCATGACATTATAGTGCTGGGTTTCCCTTGGTTACAGTCTCATAATCCTGTTTTGGATTGGAAATCTGTGTCTGTAACCAGTTGGGGCTGCCAATGTGTTAATACCAACACTCCTGTTTTTTCTGACTCCCCCAGGCTGAGGATGTTCCTGACTTTTTGTTTGATTTTTCTGATGTGTTTAGCGAAAGTAAATCTGCATCCTTACCTCCCCATAGGAGCTATGACTGCGCTATTGAATTAGTGCCAGGTAGTAAATTCCCTAAAGGTCGCCTTTTTAACTTGTCTGTACCTGAACATGACGCTATGCGGTCTTATATCAAGGAATCATTCGAGAAGGGTCATATCAGACCATCCTCTTCACCCTTAGGTGCCGGTTTTTTCTTTGTGGCCAAAAAAGATGGTTCATTAAGGCCGTGTATTGATTATCGTCTCTTGAACAATATTACTGTGAAATATCAATACCCGTTACCCTTGATTTCTGACCTGTTTTCCAGGGTGAAAAACGCTACTTGGTTTACCAAGCTTGACCTCAGGGGGGCGTAAAACCTTATTCGCATTAAGCACGGGGATGAATGGAAGACGGCATTTAACACCCCTGAAGGGCATTTTGAGTACCTTGTGATGCCCTTTGGGCTCACTAATGCTCCTTCCGTCTTCCAGTCCTTCATGAATGACATTTTCAGGGATTTTGTGGACAAGTTTCTGATTGTTTATTTGGATGATATCTTGATTTTTTCTAATGACTGGGACTCTCATGTGAAACATGTTCGAACTGTATTCCAGATTTTGAGAGAGAATGCTCTGTATGTGAAGGGATCAAAGTGTCTTTTTGGCGTACAGAAGATCTCATTTCTGGGATTCATTTTGTCCCATCTGTTATTGAAATGGACCCGGTCAAGGTTCAGGCCATCTGTGATTGGGTCCAACCTACTTCATTAAAGGCTCTTCAGAGATTTTTGGGTTTTGCCAATTTTTATCGTAAATTTATTGGTAATTTCTCGGTTATTGTTAAACCATTAACTGATTTGACCAGAAAGGGTTCTGATTTGGTGAATTGGCCTCCTGAGGCAGTCTCTGCGTTTCAGGAACTTAAGCAGAGATTCACTTCTGCTCCTGTTCTACGGCAGCCTGATGTTTCTCTGCCATTTCAGGTGGAGGTTGATGCCTCTGAAATTGGGGCAGGTGCCGTTTTGTCCCAAAAAGATCCAGAGACCTCTAAAAGTAACCCTTGTGCCTTTTTCTCTCGAAAATTTTCTCCTACTGAACGTAATTATGACGTGGGTAATCGGAGTTATTGTGTCATGTGTGCATCGCCACGAAGATCGTCGCGGTTGCACATTCTGACTTCTCACAGCTGAGTTGCTGTTTCTTTGTGTTTGGCAGTTAGGGAGTTAATTCTGTCTGTGCTCAGTTCTGGGACTGGGTGCAGTTTTCTCCCGGCTGCAATTAATTATTTGTTGATTGGTTTCCTTTAAATCTCTGGTTGTCTGTGTTGGGAGTTGCCAGTGAAATTCTTCATGCAGACCACAGATAGGATTGTATATGTATAGACTTAAGTTAAAGAGCTCCTTAGTTGTTTTAAGCTCACCTTGCTTAGAGTTTAATATCCCAGATCATTTATGTTCCTTCTGTGTTTGAGTGTGTATGCAAGTCTGTGTTTTCTCCAGTCTGTCTTATATGTCTAATCTGTGTATTTAGCAGAGATCAGCCCATATCCCTTTGGTGGTAATCAGAATCCTTCTTAGGACTGATTACAGGGTTCAGGGACTGATAGGAGACAGGGTTAGGCTGGAGACTTGGACCTCTGAACCATTATCAGTACCTCCAAGGTGAGGGTTTAGTTAGGACCCCAGTTTAGGGTCAGGTTAGACCCCCGGTCCTCCTCTTTCCTGTGACAGTGTATCAAGTCCTCAAGATTAACCCTGAGTTCAACGGATATCGTGTCAGGTAAATCTATTCTATATTTACATGCTGATGTTGCTAATCTATATGTTGTATAGAGTGTTGTTCTTTTAAGAATAGTTTACTGACATCGTACACATATCATAAGACCGCGTGACATTTTCACTGGCCCATAAAATTATTCCCAGTTGCCATGGATCCAGTAGCCAGCTGGCTCTGCAGTTGCAGGGATTATCCATGGAGCTGACGGACATTAAGTCCAAAGTTTTGTCTCCCTCGGAGCAAACCAGATTTGAACCTAAAGTAGCTCTCCCGGACAGGTTCACTGGTGGGCGAGACAAATTTTTTACCTTCAGGGAAGCATGTAAATTGTATTTTCGGCTTCGGCCTCGATCATCAGGGAGTGAAGAGCAGAGAGTGGGAATTGTTATCTCGCTCCTACAAGGGGACCCTCAATCCTGGGCCTTCTCCCTTCCTCCGGGATCCCCGGCTCTACAGTCAGTAGATCGATTTTTTACTGCCCTGGGTTTGGTATATGATGACCCAGATCGGGTCTCTCTTGCTGAGACAAAATTACGTAAGATACAGCAGGGAGATCGTCCGGCGGAGGAATTTGCTTCTGAGTTCCGTAGATGGGCCACAGATACTCAGTGGAATGACCCAGCTCTTAGGAGCCAGTTTTGTCATGGGCTTTCTGACAAATTAAAGGACGTTTTGGCTCAGTATGATTCTCCTCCATCACTGGAGGCTGCTATGGCCCTAGCTATCCGTACTGATAGACGGCTCCGGGAGAGGTGCGAGGTAACTCCGCCCCCTGTTGTTACTCCACCTACTACTAAAGTCCCTTATGTTGAGGTTCCCCTTGTCTGTTCGGAGGAGCCTATGCAGTTGGGAGGGACATCATTTCGTAGGAGGGGATTGGCGGTACGCCGCAGGACTAGAAGGTGTTTCTTCTGCGGGAAAGAGGGACATTTTGTTGGGGGATGTCCATCCCGTGCCTTGTTGAGCAAAAAGTCGCCGGAAAACTGTTAATCCCAGGTTGTGTGGTGGACGACAACCTGGGAGTATGTATTTCGTCCGCTAGTTCTTCTCAGTTCCTTGTACCAGTGGAGGTGGTGGTTGGTACGAGAGTGGAGAGATTTTCTGTTCTTCTTGATAGTGGGTCCGGGGCTAATCTGGTTGACACTCAGTTTGCTCAGGCTCAAGGTATGCATCTGAGTGTATTGGTCAAACCGATCCCTATATTCTCCATTGACGCCAGGCCTCTCGGCCAAGGTAGCTTTGTTCATGAGGTTCATAACATTGACCTTCGGGTAGGGGCAATACATAGGGAACTATTATCTTGTTATGTGTTGGAGGGTCTACCTACTCCTATTGTGTTGGGACTTCCTTGGTTGGTTAAACATAACCCTGTGATTAATTGGCAGTCCAGAGATATAAGCCAATGGGGGGAGTTTTGCAAAAGTAACTGCATGAACACAGTCATCAGTGCGGTCGTGCCTAGTACTTTGCCTCCTTTTTTGGAGGACTTTGGGGATGTGTTCTCTGAGGAGGGGTGTCAGGAGTTGCCTCCTCATCGCGTGTATGACTGCTCTATTAATTTACTTCCTGATGCTAAGTTACCTAAAGCTAGGTTATATAACCTTTCTGGTCCTGAGAGGCAGGCTATGAAAGATTATATTTCGGAAAGTCTGGCCAAAGGGCATATTAGACCTTCATCTTCCCCAGTGGCCGCGGGGTTCTTCTTTGTGAAGAAAAAAGATGGAGGCCTACGCCCTTGCTTGGATTTCCGCGAACTTAATCGGATTACTGTTCGAGATCCGTATCCACTCCCTCTGATTCCTGATCTCTTCAATCAAATTGTTGGCGCCAAATGGTTCTCTAAATTGGATCTCAGGGGGGCGTATAATCTGATTAGGATAAAAGAGGGGGATGAGTGGAAAACGGCGTTTAACACGCCGGAGGGACATTATGAGAACCTTGTCATGCCTTTTAGTCTGACTACTGCACCAGCAGTATTCCAACATTTTGTTAATGACATTTTTCGTCATCTGGTGGGGCTGTTTGTGGTCGTATATTTGGATGACATTTTAATTTACTCACCAGATCTTGTGTCTCACCAGGAGCATGTGAGACAGGTGTTGCAGATCTTGCGAGACAATAAACTATACGCCAAACTGGAAAAGTGTGTATTCGCCGTACAGGAACTTCAGTTTTTGGGTTTCTTGGTGTCAGCCTCCGGTTTCCGTATGGACCCTGAAAAGGTGAGAGTAGTGCTTGAATGGGATCAGCCAGAGGATCTTAAGGCTCTGCAGCGTTTTCTGGGGTTTGCTAACTACTACCGGAAATTTATTTGTAATTTCTCATCTGTTGTCAAACCTCTCACTGACATGACAAGAAAAGGGACGGATTTTTCTAAATGGTCGGACAAAGCTTGCCAAGCTTTTTCCTCTTTGAAAAAATGTTTTGCTTCGGCACCCGTTCTCATCCAACCAGATGCATCTCAGCCGTTCATTGTGGAGGTGGATGCGTCTAACGTAGGGGTGGGTGCAATATTGTCCCAGGGTCCGTCCCCTGGTAAATGGCATCCGTGCGCTTTCTTTTCTAAAAAATTGTCGTCCGCCGAAAGGAATTATGATATCGGCAATAGGGAACTTTTGGCCATTAAGTTGGCTTTTGAAGAATGGCGTCACTTTTTGGAGGGGGCAGTCCACCCGGTCACCGTCATTACTGATCACAAGAACCTGCTGTATTTGGAATCTGCTAAGCGTCTGAATTCCAGACAAGCTCGATGGTCGTTGTTTTTTACCAGGTTTAATTTTGTTGTCACTTATCGCCCTGGATCTAAGAATGTTAAGGCGGATGCCTTGTCTCGCAGTTTCCCAGGGGCCGGGAAAATGGATGACCCGATTCCCATCCTTCAGGAGGGGGTGGTAGTGTCGGCTGTATGTTCTGAGCTTGAGGAGGAGGTGTTAGAGGCTCAGGGGGACGCCCCTGCAGGACCTCCAGGGAGACTGTTTGTCCCAAATCTGTTGAGACAAAAGGTTATTGAGGCACATCATAATTCTGCTTTAGCAGGACATCCAGGGAGTAAGGCTACTTTAGATCTCCTTTCTCGCCGGTTTTGGTGGCCTAACGTTAATAAAGATGTTTTAACTTTTGTCGCGTCCTGTGGGGTTTGTGCTCGCTCTAAGACCCCTCATACCCGTCCGTCTGGGACCCTCTTACCCTTGAAACTTCCGGAGCGTCCATGGACTCATTTGTCTATGGACTTCATCACGGACCTTCCTCAGTCGTCAGGGAAGACTGTCATACTGGTGGTTGTTGACAGGTTCAGTAAGATGGCACATTTCATTGCTCTTCCTGCCCTCCCTAATGCTAAAACTCTGGCGCAGGTGTTCATTGGGGAGATTGTGAGACTTCATGGGTTGCCTTCTGATGTGGTGTCAGATAGGGGGTCTCAGTTTGTGTCCAAGTTTTGGAGGGCATTTTGTTTACGTCGGGGGATGCAATTGTCATTTTCCTCGGCTTTTCATCCGCAGACCAATGGTCAGACAGAGCGTCTGAATCAAAGCTTAGAGACTTATCTTCGGTGTTTTGTCTCAGAGAACCAGGAGGACTGGTCTTCTTTCTTGCCTCTGGCAGAGTTCGCTCTTAACAACAGGCGGAGCGAGTCCACTGGTAAGTCCCCGTTTTTTGGGGCATATGGTTTTCATCCCCAGTTTTGTACATTCAATGGGGGGGCCCTTCTGGGGTTCCTGAGGAGGAGCGTTTCTCGTCGTCACTTGCTTCAGTGTGGAGAGGTGTATTGAATAATCTGAGTGCTATGGGGAACCGTTATAAACGTATGGCTGATAGGAGGAGAGTTTCTGGTCCAGATCTTAATGTGAACGATCTGGTATGGTTGTCTACCAGGAATATAAAACTTAAAGTTCCCTCCTGGAAGCTGGGCCCCAGATTCATCGGGCCGTACAGGATCAGTTCCATAATTAATCCTGTGGCATTTCGTCTGGACCTCCCTCCTACGTTTAAAATTCATAATGTGTTCCACAAGTCATTACTTAAGAGGTACGTGGCACCAGTCATACCATCACCTCTACCTCCTCCTCCAGTGGTGGTCAATGGTAACTTGGAGTTTCAAGTGTCAAAGATCATTGACTCACGTCTGAATCGCCGGTCCCTTCAGTACTTGGTGCATTGGAAGGGGTATGGTCCAGAGGAGAGGACGTGGGTTCCTGCGTCTGACATTAACGCAGATCGTTTGGTGCGGACCTTCCACAGAACTCACCCGGGCAAACCTGGCCCTGAGGGTCCGGAGGCCCCTCGTAGAAGGGGGGGTACTGTCATGTGTGCATCGCCACGAAGATCGTCGCGGTTGCACATTCTGACTTCTCACAGCTGAGTTGCTGTTTCTTTGTGTTTGGCAGTTAGGGAGTTAATTCTGTTTGTGCTCAGTTCTGGGACTGGGTGCAGTTTTCTCCCGGCTGCAATTAATTATTTGTTGATTGGTTTCCTTTAAATCTCTGGTTGTCTGTGTTGGGAGTTGCCAGTGAAATTCTTCATGCAGACCACAGATAGGATTGTATCTGTATAGACTTAAGTTAAAGAGCTCCTTAGTTGTTTTAAGCTCACCTTGCTTAGAGTTTAATATCCCAGATCATTTATGTTCCTTCTGTGTTTGAGTGTGTATGCAAGTCTGTGTTTTCTCCAGTCTGTCTTATATGTCTAATCTGTGTATTTAGCAGAGATCAGCCCATATCCCTTTGGTGGTAATCAGAATCCTTCTTAGGACTGATTACAGGGTTCAGGGACTGATAGGAGACAGGGTTAGGCTGGAGACTTGGACCTCTGAACCATTATCAGTACCTCCAAGGTGAGGGTTTAGTTAGGACCCCAGTTTAGGGTCAGGTTAGACCCCCGGTCCTCCTCTTTCCTGTGACAGTGTATCAAGTCCTCAAGATTAACCCTGAGTTCAACGGATATCGTGTCAGGTAAATCTATTCTATATTTACATGCTGATGTTGCTAATCTATATGTTGTATAGAGTGTTGTTCTTTTAAGAATAGTTTACTGACATCGTACACATATCATAAGACCGCGTGACATATTGGCCATGAAGTGGGCTTTTGAAGAGTGGAGACATTGGCTGGAGGGAGCCAAACATCAGGTGGTGGTCCTTACGGACCATAAGAATCTGGTCTATCTGGAATCTGCCAAGCGACTCAATCCTAGACAGGCCAGGTGGGCCTTGTTTTTCACACGTTTTAATTTTGTGGTTTCCTTTCTTCCTGGCACTAAGAATGTTAAGGCGGATGCCCTCTCGAGGAGTTTCCTTGCGGACTCTCCTGAGCTATCTGATCCCTCTGTTATTTTGAAGGAGGGTGTAGTTCTTTCCGCCATCTCGCCCAATTTGAGACTTGCTCTTGAGGGGTGTCAGGAGGATAGGCCCGAGCGCTGCCCTGTTGGAAAATTGTTTGTCCCGGACCAATGGAAAAAGAGTGTGATGTCTGAGATTCATTGTTCCGCGTTGGCTGGGCATCCCGGAATTTTTGGTACCAGAGACTTGGTTAGTCGGTCCTTTTGGTGGCCTACCTTGTCTCGCGATGTCAGGGAATTTGTGCAGTCCTGCGGGACTTGCTCTCGCTCCAAGCCTTGCTCTCGCTCTAGTGGTTTGTTGATGCCATTGCCTGTGCCCAAGAGACCATGGACCCATATCTCTATGGATTTCATTTCCGATCTTCCTGTTTCTCAGAGAATGACCACCATCTGGGTAATTTGTGATAGGTTTTCCAAAATGATACATCTTGTGCCATTACCTAAGTTGCCTTCCTCCTCTGAATTGGTGCCGTTGTTCCTTCAGCACGTGGTTCGTTTACACGGCATTCCTGAGAACATTGTGTCTGACAGAGGAGTCCAGTTTGTTTCCAGATTTTGGAGGACTTTTTGTTCTAAACTGGGTGTTCAATTGTCTTTCTCCTCGGCATTTCATCCTCAGACCAATGGTCAAACTGAGAGAACAAACCAGACATTGGAGACTTATCTAAGATGCTTTGTGTCTGCTGATCAGGATGACTGGGTCTCTTTTTTGCCTTTGGCTGAGTTTGCTCTTAATAATAGGGCTAGCTCTGCCACTTTGATGTCTCCGTTTTTCTGTAATTCTGGGTTTCACCCTCGATTTTCTTCAGGACAGACGGAGGCTTCTGTCTGTCCAGGTGTTTACTCTGTTGTTGAGCGTATGCAGCAGATTTGGGACCAGGTAGTGGAGAGGTTGTCCCTCTCTCAGGAGAAGGCCCAGCGGTTTGCTAACCGGCATAGGACTGATGATCCTCGGTTTAAAGTGGGGGACTTGGTCTGGTTATCCTCAAAGAATATTCCTATGAGAGTAGCATCTCCTAAATTTAAGCCTAGGTTCATTGGACCTTATAAGATCATGGAGATTATTAATCCTGTTTCTTTTCGTTTGCTTCTTCCAGGGACATTTAAGATCCATAACGTGTTCCACAAGTCCTTGTTGAAGAGGTTTGTTGAGCCAGTGGTTCCTGCTGCTGTGCCTCCTGACCCTGTTTTGGTTGAGGGCAATCTGGAGTATGTGGTTGAGAAAATATTGGATTCTCGTTTTTCTAGACGAAGACTCCAGTATTTGGTTAAATGGAGAGGTTATGGTCAGGAAGACAATTCTTGGGTGTTTGCTTCGGACATCCATGCTAGGAGACTTATCCGTGCGTATCATAGAACTCATCCTGACCGACCTGGTTGCTCAAATGAGGGTTCGGTGACCCCTCCTCAAGGGGGGGGTACTGTTGTGAATGGGTTTGAGATGAGTTCTGAGCAGAGGCTCCCTCTGGTGGTTACAAGCGGTACTAGTGAGGATTGTGAGGACTGGGAATCAGGTGTTACTGATTGGTCTTATATAAGGGAGTCATTTTCCCATCAGGGTTGCCGGTGATCAATTGTTCTGGTCTGAATCCTTCTTTCCAGTTTCCCTTGTAGCCTGCTGTGTCGTGTCTGCATCTCCTGCTATCAGATAAGACAATTTCTTATTTTGTGTTTTTGCTATATTTTTGCATTTTGTCCTGCACTTCTGTGGGGGCCTTCAGGGTCCCCTCCGGGGGCTTTTGCCCTCTCAGTTTAGTCCAGCCACTGTGTTTTGTACTTTTGCTTTTTCCAGTTTTTTTTCAGTGGCTGCTGTTTTGATTTTGTTACACAGAGAACTAATTTAGGTGGTAGAGGTCGTGTGATCTCAGGTGATTTTGAAATTAGTAGAGTTGGTGTTTTTTCAGGGTTTTCTGAGATTGCAGTAAGTACCCTTCCTGTCCTTTTCTATTTAGATAGTTTGGGCCCCAGCGTTTGCTCATACTATTTTCTTTCTGTGTCAGTATTTCCTCTTGTCTAACCGCCATTACATGTTTGGGGGCTTTCTATTATCTTTGGGGTTCTGCTCCGGGGCAGATAGCTTTCCTATTTCTATCTTTAGGTGTAGTTAGTTTCTCAGGCTGTGACGAGGCGTCTAGGACCAACGTAGGAACGCTCCACGGCTGCCTCTAGTTGCGGTGGTTAGTCAGGGTACTGCAATCTCATAGATTCCAACTGCTCTGGTGTATTTCCTTTTTTACCTGCACTCCTCAGCTACCGTAACATAACAGGCTGGGCTGGTTATGCCCCCTTTAGAAAGTTACTAAAAAACTAAATGGGGGAGTGGCAGCACGAGCTCTGGAAGTGTACATAGAATTTTAGAACTTATTTATATTTCCTGACATCTCCCCCTTTTGGAATGCGCTACAGAGGCAGGACCTTTCGGTACTCCTCCAGGCGCACCTCTGCGAGTTAGCCCTGCCAGGACAACCCGCCTGCATCGCCATGCTCGCTGCCCTTTTTGTGTTTAACGGTAAAGTCGTACTTCTGGAGGGCAAGGATCCAGCGTAGCAACCCTCCGTTGGTACCAAACATGGTGTGCAGACAAATCAGGGGGTTGTGGTCGGTAACTATGGTGAAGGTGCGTCCGTACAGGTAGGGCTGCAAGCGTTGCAGGCCCAAACCATGGCCCGGCACTCCTCTATGGTGGAATAGGCCACTTCCCTCGGCAGAAGCTTCCAGCTCAGGTACAACACGGGGTGTTCTTGGTTCCCCTAGTCAACTTGGCTAAGCACAGCACCGAGGCCAAACTCGCTGCCGTCAGTCTGTACTAAGAACGGTCAATGGCTGTCGACTGCCTTTAGCACAGGAGAGCTGCTCAGTACTGTTTTCAAAGCCCTAAAGGTCACCTCACAGTCGTTTGTCCAATCGACTGTATGGGGTTGCTTTTTCCTGGTGAGGTCCATCAAGGACTTCGCAAGGCTACAGTAGTTCTGTAAAACGCGCCTATAGTACCCTGCAGTGCCCAAGAAGAACATCACCTGCTTCTTGGTTCTGGGGGTGGACCAGGACATGATAGCGTCCAGTTTCCCAGGCTCTGGCATTATAGAACCCCTGCCTACCCAGTGCCCCAGGTAGTGGACCTCTCTCATGCACATCTGGCACTTTCCCAGCTTGATGGTCAGGCCTGCTTGGTGGATGCACTTGAGCACCTCCTGGAGATGCTGAAGGTGTTCCTCCCAGGAGGAACTGAAGACTGCTATGTCATCCAGGTACGCCAACGCGCAGCTCTCCAGTCCCTGAATCACGTGATTGACCATCCGCTGGAATGTGGCAGGGGCATTCTTCATGCCAAAAGGCATGACCGTTGACTCGTACAGTCCGAAGGGGGCGATAAAGGCTGGCTTCTGTGTCTCAGGGCTCAGGGGAATCTGCCAATATTCCTGATTCAGATCAATGGTGGATAGATAGCACGCACCAACTAACCGCTCTAACATCTCCTCGATGCGTGGCATTGGGTGCGCATCAGCACCCACACCTTCTGACCCACCTGGTAGGTCCGCTCCCGGGTTCTGGTTGTACCAGTGCTTCTGTTCAGCCTGAGCCTGCGCCATGTTGTCATGCACCAACTGCGTCAAGGTCTGCATCTTGTCACGGAAGCGCATGACATACTCCACGAGGGACACTTCTGAAGGGCTCGGTTCTTCTTCGCAGGATTCCCTTACGAACCCAAGGGGTCCCTGGACTCGCCTGCCGTACAGGAGCTCGGAGGGGCAAAATCCTGTCGAGGCCTGCGGAACCTCTCGGTAAGCGAATAGCAGGTGTGGGAGGTACCGCTTCCAGTCACGTCCTTGGGTCTCAACCAGCATTTTTAACATCTGTTTGAGGGTACCATTGAAGTGCTCACACAAACTATTGGTTTGGTGGTGATACGCGCTTGATACCAGACACTTCACGTGCATTTTTTTACAGAGCCTCCATTAGGCAAGACACAGATTGAGTCCCCTGGTCGGTAAGCATCTCCCTGGGAAATCCTACACGTGAAAAGATGGCCAACCGGATGTTAGGGTTCGAGTTCCTGCTGCTGCACAAGGGGAGTCTCGAACCAGTCCCGCTGCGGTCCCCCATTCATCTCCGTCTGCAGTGGAGCCTGCTCAGCTTAGACGTCAGTCCCAGCATCTCTCCCAGTCTAACAGTGTGCAGAGGATTACTGCTGCTCCTTCAGGCTCTGCTATTGTGGCCAGTACTGGTTAGCGGCGAGCAGACGTCTTTAGGACAAAGTCCTTGTTTTCCCCTTCTGAGCATGCCCAGAGTGAGATCTCTCATTGGAGATCAGGGGTCACATGCTCAGGTACTGCAGCAGCTCCTATTGGTCTGCCAGGAAGGTCCTGTGACTACTGGTGTTCTGGAACAAGTTTCATTGGTCCTTGTTTCTGGCAGGTCCTGTAGCTGTTACTATAAAAGGGTGGCATGGCTGGGCCGCCATGCGCTAATATCAACCATTATATGCTTTGCGCCAGTGTGGTCATGCGTGTGTGTGGTTAGGGCCCGGCTGAAATAAGCCCCTAGAATACCGACTTAATCGGTGAGGAGTTTGGTATGCTAGCTGGTCAGGGTTGGTGTCCTAGATGCCCTAGATTACCGGCATAACCGGTGAGGAGTTTGATTGCCGTATTCAGGGCCTGGCGTTCAGACGCCATAGATTGCGGGTGACTCCCACGAGGACATTAGCGCATGATCACGTTCTATGTTCGCTTAGCACTTAACTGTGTACCTGGGTGCCTGACAGGACACAGAACTTTTTCTCAGTGGCCCTGTGACGTAACAGGGTTCGCTTTTAATGCTAGACAGCGCCCTAGCGTGTTTATTTTGCGACTCAGTTGTGTTTAGTGAGTTCGCACACATCGCCATATAGCGCTGCGGCACTCCTTCTAGCGGCTCTGTGAAATAACAGAGTTCGCACATATTGCCACAGCGCATTGCGGTGTTTATTTTGGCGACTCTGCGGGATAACAGAGTTCGCGTCTTGTGCCATTTTACTAGCAGCAGGTTCCGCCTGCACGGTGGACCCCGGGCTGCGAACGCACCTCTCTACCTCATATATTTGGTGCGTTCCGCAGACCCTAACATAATATTAGCGCCAGGGTCTGGCTAGTAAAATGGCGGATGACCAGCGTCTATCGCAGTACATCCAGCAGCTGGAGGGTAGGTTGGTGGCTCTTGAGCGCACAACCTCAGCTGTGGATGTTACCGCAGTCGCTGTTCAGGCTGCTAGCGTGGCTGCAGCCAGTTTGTCCTCTGCCACCTCTGCCCCTACATTATCCCACCTCCCGCTTCCTGACAAGTTTGCTGGTGACAGCAAGCAATGTCGGGGATTCGTGAGTCAGTGCTCTATACAGCTCGCGCTTCTGGCTGCACGTTTCCCCACGGATCGGGCACAAGTGGGTTTTGTACTGTCTACTCTCAGGCAGAGCATTGGAGTGGGCAACGCCGCTGTGGGAGCGCGACGATCGTGTGGTGCGGAGTGCTCCTCGTTTCCTGGAGGCTCTTAAAAAGGTCTTTTTAGGACCTCAGGTCACCCACGATACGGAGCTACAACTGCTGGCATTGGCACAGGGTTCGTCTTTGGTCAGTCAGTTTTCCAGTCCAGTTTCGGACTCTGGCCTCAGAGCTAGACTGGTCGGATAAAGTTCTCATTCCAGTCTACTGGCGAGGACTGGCTGATCATGTTAAAGACGCTTTGGCTACCAGGGAGATTCCCGCCACACTGGAGAAGCTTATCTACATATCTACCCGCATCGACCTCCGTTTTCACGAGCGGAGGTTGGAGCGGGACCAGTGTAGGCAGAGGATTCGGTTGGCTCCCACCTTTGCCACACCTCTCGAATCCCCCGATCTGGCGTCCGAATCCCAAAAGGCCACAGAGGTTCCTCGTGCAGGACCTAAGTCTCGAGTCGTCCGAGTATCTGTGGTCTGTAACCTTTGTCAGCAGACAGGACACTATGCCAACAAATGTCCACAGCGATCGGGAAAGCGATCGCGTCTAGTGGCCCTGGGAGGAGGTTCACTAGAGACAGCGGCATTTTCCTCCAAGATGACATTTAAAGGGACAGTCACTGTGGACTCTTCCACACTTACAGTCGAGCTTTGTGTGGACTCAGGAGCAGAGGGGAATTTCATGTCATCCACCGTTGCTCATCGCCACGCAATACATCTGGTAGCGCTCGACAAACCAGTGACTGTCCGGGTAGTGAATGGGTTGACATAGCCCTCGCCAATTACACATCAGACTGTCCCTCTTACTTTGTGTGTACCCCCTTCCCATCAGGAAATTATTTCCTTTCTCGTCCTTCCCGAGGGAATAGACGAAATCCTCCTGGGAGTACCCTGGCTCCGTTCCCACTCCCCTCATATTGAGTGGACCTCCGGTAGGATACTGGGTTGGAGTGAGTCATGTAAGGACAGATGTGTCAGGGAGTGCATTCAGGTTACCACTACAGAGATACCCGCAGATCTTTCTCCTCTTCCCAAGTGTTATCAGTCATATGCAGACGTGTTCTCTAAAAAGGCTGCGGAGACTCTGCCGCCCCATCGTCCCTATGACTGTCCTATTCACCTCTTGCCTGGAGCAGAACCTCCTTGGGGAAGGGTCTATCCCCTCTCTCTTCCTGAGACGGAGGCTATGTCTCAATATATCCAGGAGAATCTGGCAAGAGGGTTCATTAAGAAGTCGGTGTCACCAGCAGGAGCGGGGTTCTTCTTTGTGCAGAAGAAGAGTGGAGAAATTACGTCCGTGTATAGATTACAGAGGTCTTAACGCCATCACCGTTAAGAATAAGTACCCGTTGCCCCTGATCTCTGAGCTCTTTGATAGGCTCCGGGGAGCAAGGGTATTTACTAAATTAGATCTGCGTGGTGCTTATAACCTGATTCGCATCCGTGAAGGGACGAATGGAAGACGGCTTTTAATACCAGGGATGGGCATTATGAATACCTGGTGATGCCCTTTGGGCTCTGTAATGCCCCAGCCGTTTTCCAAGACTTTGTCAATGATATCTTCCGGGATATGCTTTCCACCTCTGTAGTAGTCTATCTGGATGATATTCTCATCTTTTCTCCAGATATTGACTCTCACCGGAGGGATGTCTGCAAAGTCTTCGACCTGTTACGGGCAAACTCCCTCTATGCAAAGTTGGAGAAATGCATGTTTGAGTAGGAGTCTTTGCCATTCCTGGGCTATATCATCTCCACTCAGGAATTGGCTATGGATCCTGCCAAACTACAGGCTGTAATGGATTGGCAAGAACCCCACTCTCTTAAAGCGGTGCAGCGCTTTATGGGGTTCATTAATTACTATCGCCAATTCATTCCCCACTTCTCCACTTTGGTAGCTCCCTTGGTAGCCCTCACCAAGAAGGGAGCCAATCCCAAATTGTGGTCAGAGGAGGTCTCCAAGGCCTTTACTTCAATTAAGTCCCATTTTGCTAGTGCTTCCATCTTACATCGCCCTGAGGTTGATAAGCCTTTTTTATTGGAGGTCGATGCCTCGTCCGTTGGTGCTGGAGCAGTCCTTTTTCAAAAGGATGCTCAAGGTCGGAAACATCCTTGTTTCTTCTTTTCCAAGACCTTCACACCAGCGGAGAGGAATTATTCCATTGGGGATAGGGAGTTGCTAGCCATGAAGTTGGCCTTTTCCGAGTGGAGACATCTCCTGGAGGGGGCTCGCTTTCCCTTTCAAGTTTTCACTGACCACAAAAATTTGGTCTATTTACAGACCGCCCAGCGGCTAAATTCTCGTCAGGCCAGATGGTCCCTGTTCTTCTCCCGGTTTCATTTCACCCTCCATTTCCTCTCCGGTGAGAAGAACATTCGGGCCGATGCGCTTTCTCGCTCCGTGGTGTCCTCTGAGGAGGTGGAGGAGGAGCCTCGGTTGATTGTCCCCACAGAGAGCCTAAGAACTGTGGCCCCGGTTTCGCTTGAGTCTGTGCCTCCGGGCAAGACTTTTGTGCCCACCAATTTGCGACCGGAGGTACTCTCTTGGGCACATTCGTCCAGGGTGGGTGGACATTTTGGGGCAAAAAGGATATCTGAGTTGCTGGCGAGGACATACTTGTGGCCACATATGGTCCGTGACGTCAGGGAATACGTTCAGGCGTGTGTCTCCTGCGCCAAGAATAAGTCCCCTCGACAACGGCCAGCTGGGCTTCTTTTCCCTTTACCGGTGGCAGACAGGCCTTGGGAGATGGTCGGGATGGATTTTGTGGTGGGCTTACCCAAGTCTCGGGGCTGCACCATCATCTGGGTGATAACCGACCACTTCTCCAAAATGGTGCACTTAGTGCCATTACCACGGTTACCGTCTGCACGGGCCTTGGCAGCATTGTTCATTAGGCATATTTTCCGCCTACACGGTATGCCAGACAAAATTGTCAGTGATCGAGGTCCCCAGTTTGCGTCTCTGTTCTGGAGAGAGCTGTGTCGTTTACTCAGCATTGAGTTGAATCTCTCCTCTGCATACCATCCCGAGACGAATGGGTTGGTAGAGAGGGCCAACCAGACCTTGTTCACATATTGCGACATTTTGTCTCTGCCAAGCAGGATGACTGGGTGTAAGGTTCTTTGTCTCTGTTGACATGTTCCTTGAAACTCAGTTTTCCGTCGGCCATTTTGCTTTCTGTCTTTCTGCAGCTCTTGCCCTCAGTTAATATGGAGTTTCCAGTTTTCATGTTCCCGCCCTGATTCTTCCCTCTTGCTTCTTAAGCAGCCTCAGCTGAACAATCAGTGCTCCTGAATCAAGCCTCAGTCAGTCTGTGACCTGACTCCTGAAACCTTGGACTTGTACTCCAGCTATTCCCTACTGAGGAACCTTGGAACACTTTTGGACTCTGGAAACCTGCTGTTTGGTGAATCCATGTTTGCAGAGGAATTACGGTACAGAGAAGAGATCCTGAACCTGCTTTGGAGATTTATTGTAGTGCTTGAAGTTACTCTGGCCTGCTGTGTCTCCTGTCGCTGTTCCTGCAAACTGTGTGAACTTTTCAGCATGCTTGTATGAAGTAATACAAGTCATTTCATTTCAACCTATGTCTCCTGTGTTTTCCTCGCACCCAAGCACAAGACGCTATAGGAACTGTACACTATACATGACAAGATTCAGGAGCCAATGTTTAGTGTCTGCTGGGTCTGGGAAAGCCGTGTCTGCTGTGACTGTGGATATCAGATGTCCGTTTAATACCTTATGTGATGACAGTGGTTGTGACTTCTCACAACCATTCCAGGTGAGCACATTCCCTTAAAATTTTACTCTGGAGTGTTACCACAGGTAAACACTGTTGTTTTTTTTTTTTCCTTTCCTCTTCCAGCACTTCTGCCTTAAAAGATCTGGAAGATGGAGGCCCGCATAAAGGAACTTTGCGGAGTGACTGATACAATCCTTGCAGATGTACAGACTTTAAAAACCCGTTTTGCAAGCCTACAGGACCTCACTAATCATAATTTGCAAGTGTTTGGACAGACTACCCAGGAATTGCGAGCCAGGATTGAGGCTCTAGAGGAACGAGCCCAGGCTCCTGCCATAACCCCGAGTTCGGGATCCCAAAATTACCTCCTTTTCGTTTTGGCGGTGAACGTGAGAAATTCAGGGGATTTATTAATCAATGCAATTTATTTTTCTCTGCACATGCTTCACAATTTCCACTGAACGATCCAAAGTGCTTACTATAATCATGTTGCTTACCAATAAGGCTTTGATGTGGGCAAACCCTCTGATTGAGACTGAGGATGATTGTTTGAATCACCTTGATGCTTTTATTTCAGCCATGGGGCAGGTGTTTGATGACCCCAATCGAGGTGCAACAGCTGAAGCAGCCATGTTAACTTTGCGCCAAGGTAAGCGTTCAGTAGCCGAATATGCCCTGGATTTCAGGAGATGGGCTCTTGATACCACTTGGGACACTTCCGCTAAAAAATCTATTTTTCGGAAAGGGTTGTCTCCACTGATTAAGGATGAACTTGCTCGTGCCGACCCTCCCACTGCGTTAGGTGACTTTATTAACTATTGTATCTGTATTGATGCTCGTCTGACTGAACGCAGACAAGAGAGATGGTTCGAAAATAATCGCACTAACCTTTTACTACCTCCCTCCTCAGCTAAGGAACCTTTGAGTAGGATCACAAGGGAACCAGAACCTGAACCCATGCAGGTGGACTCTTTACAAAGACGGGTTAGTGATGCACGCAAAGAACATCGTATAAAGGAAAATCTATGTTTCTACTGTGGTAAGTCAGGGCACTTCATTATAAACTGCCCCAGCCGTTCTCGTAAGACTACTGCAGCAGTCATTCACTGTGAGTGTTGCGAGAGGAGCTCTGTCATGTCCGAGCCTCAGGCTCCAGAGAGATCTGCTGCAAGAGATCTTGATTTCTCGGACTTAAACTCTGTTAGTTCTGGGGACGATGACGGTATAAAACGCTGCAATTTTTCAAGTTTCCTCAGCGGTGTCCCAGCTGAGTTGTAGAAGAAACAATTCTCATTGCTTCCTTTCCATCAAACTCTGGGTTGACTCAGTCTGGGTGTCTAGCTCTGCTATGATCGACTCAGGAGCAAGTGGAAATTTTATGGATATCTCCTTTGCTCTGAAACAGGGGATACGTTCAGTGAAGAAGGCTACTCCAGTACAGATGGAGACTGTGGATGGCTCTCTACTGACTTCTGGACCAGTGGATCAAGAAACAGAGCCTTTGAGGGTCCTTATGGGTAAAGATCATCAGGAGAAAATGTATTTTTTGCTTATCTCTTCTCCCCACTTTCCCATTATTCTAGGGCTACCATGGCTGCAGGCGCAGAATCCTACGATTAACTGGGAGACCAAGGAATTACACTTTCCGGAGAAACAGATGAGTCAAGGAGTTTCAGCTTGCTCTGTTCCTAAAGGAACCATGTCAGTCCCTGAACTACCAGCTGTATACCAGGACTATGTGGATTTATGTGACAAGAAGAACGCTGATCAGCTTCCTCCTCACCGTCCATATGATTGTCCAATTGAATTATTGCCTGGAGCCGAGATACCTTTTGGTAAGATCTACCCCCTAGCGGGGCCCGAGCTAAAAGCTTTGAAGGATTATATAGACGAAAATTTAGCCAAGGGCTTCATACGGCCCTCTTCATCTCCCGCAGGTGCACCCATCTTCTTTGTGAAGAAGAAAGATGGATCTCTGAGACCCTGCATAGACTATAGGGAACTCAATAAGGTTACTATTAGAAACCGTTATCCATTGCCTTTAATCCCTGAGTTGTTGGAGAGAGTGCGGCATGCCAAAATTTTCTCTAAACTGGATCTCCGTGGGGCCTATAACTTGGTCCGTATTAGACCTGGGGATGAATGGAAGACTGCTTTCAGGTCACGCTATGGACACTTTGAATATCTAGTTATGCCTTTTGGTCTGAGTACCGCCCCAGCCACTTTCCAACACTTCGTGAATGATATCTTCAGGGATCTCCTAGATACATTTGTGGTGATTTATCTGGATGATATTCTAATTTTTTCTAACTCCACAGAGGAACATCATGAACATGTGAGAATGGTCTTAGAACGCCTAAGACAAAACCATCTCTATATCAAACTTGAAAAATGTGAATTCCATAGGACCGAAATTCAATTTCTGGGGTATGTACTATCTACGCAAGGGATTAGTATGGATGGAAGCAAGACCCAAGCCATCAAGGATTGGCCAATTCCTAGAAATGTGAAGGAGGTGCAGCGTTTCATCGGGTTTGCCAACTTCTATAGACGTTTCATTAAGAATTTTTCTGAGGTAGTGTCACCTATCACCCAACTTACCCGGAAACAGTCTAGGTTCTCCTGGACCCCGCAAGCTCAGGAAGCATTTTCCTGTTTAAAGGATAAATTTACCACCGCACCTATCTTAGTACATCCCAACCCCGAGCTTGCCTTCATAATAGAGGTGGATGCTTCAGACTGTGCCGTTGGAGCTATACTCTCTCAGAGAACAGGTGAGAAGAATGTCTTGCATCCCTGTGCCTTCTTTTCCCAGCAGTTGTCTTCGGCTGAGAGGAACTACGATGTGGGCAATAGAGAATTGTTGGCCATTATTGCCGCCTTCAAGGAATGGAGACACCTTCTTCAGGGAGCTGCACAGCAAATAGTCGTCCTGACAGACCATCGTAACCTTGAATTTATCAGGTCGGCTAAGTGCCTGACTCCTCGCCAGGCTCGCTGGAATCTTTTCCTAAACCAATTTAATTTTGTAATTTCTTATAGACCAGGATCGCGCAATGGAAAGGCTGATGCACTCTCTAGGATTCATTCAGCAGAGACACGTCCACTTACTCCTCCTAAGACTATTCTTCCTGACTCTAGATTCCTGGGAGTGATTCATAATCAAGACCTACTTAAGGACATCAAGGAAGCATACCATGCGGATTTTTTGTTGGCTCAACCCCCAAGGGACGTAAGTCTTGTCTTTAAGAATGGTGTGTGGATTCAGGGACAACGTCTGTATATACCTGAAACAGTCAGATTGAGAATATTGCAACTCATCCACGATTCCAAGATAGCCGGGCATAGGGGAATTCTAAAGACACAAGAATTTCTTTCTCGTTTCTTTTGGTGGCCCACTTACAGGAAAGATGTCTTAAACGATGTCACTTCATGTGAAGTCTGTGCAAGATGCAAAACACCTCGCTCCTCACCAAGTGGTCTGTTGCAACCTCTTCCCACCCCGTCCCGCCCGTGGGGATCCATTTCTATGGACTTCATTGTGGAGTTACCAACCTCTCAAGGGAAGAACACCATTCTAGTGGTGGTTGACCGTCTAACAAAGGCAGCTCATTTTATCCCTTGTGTCGGCTTACCCATTGCAAAACAGACATCAGACTTGATGATTAAGAATGTGTTTCGCTTACATGGAGTACCGGATGAGGTCATTTCGGATCGAGGGGTGCAATTCACTTCAAGGTTTTGGCAAAATTTCTGTGCAGCATTGGACATTAAAGTAAACCTTTCTTCTGCTTTTCATCCCCAGACTAATGGACAGACAGAACGAACCAATCAGACCCTGGAGCAGTATCTCCGCTGTTTTATCTGCCACCTACAGGATGATTGGGTGGATCTACTTCCACTGGCTGAGTTCTCTTATAACAACTCTCAGAGCGCCTCCACTAAGCAGTCTCCTTTTTACTCCAATCTAGGTTATCATCCTAACATTCTTCCTCGATTTCCCATAGATATGCCCTTGCCGGCAGTGGCTGAAAGAATCACTTCTTTACAAAAGAATATGGATCTTCTAAAGGAAAATCTAGAATTGGCTCAGGAAAGGTACAAGAAAGCAGCAGATAAATTTCGCAAACCTGCACCAGCTTTCAAGGTAGGAGATTTGGTCTGGCTGTCAACCAGAAATCTTAAATTAAAGATTCCATCGTCTAAATTGGGACATAAGTACATTGGACCTTATAAGATCAATAAGATTATAAGTGCTGTTGCTTGTCGTCTTCAACTGCCCAGAACTATGAGAATCCACCCTGTCTTTCATGTATCCCTACTAAAGGCTGCAACACCCAATACGTTTCCTGGACGTTCTTCTCCTTGCCCTGACCCAGTGCTGGTCGATGGTCAGGAAGAATTTATGGTGGAAAGGATTCTAGATTCCAGGTTGTACAGAAATCAGTTGCAATATTTGATTAAATGGCTAGAAAATTATTTACCGCACACTAAAAATATCAATTTGCAAGTGAAATATTCTGTTTATTTTAGTGGATAATCAAGAATGGAGGCAAAACAAGAATATAAGCATAAATTACAACGTTTCGGTTCTGCCAGAACCTTATTCATGTAGTCGCTGTGAATCAAAAGAGACATTATAAGTAACATGAAAATAAATAGTCATAAAAACATCAATAGTGATGGTTCAAAAGAAACCACTCCGGAGAAACACCAAGACACAACATAAAATAACAAGACACAACATAAAATTAAATGTGACCAAGAAATCAATTATATACATATATACATTTATATAAGGTACATTGGAACCAAATGAGAAAGCAGAAACGAAGAGGGAATTTTTTTACCTCAGTCCTGGAATATTTGTGGGTAGATATATAGAGAAAGGTAAGTATCCCAATACAGAGGAAAACTGCAAGCAATGGTAACAGTGTTAAATGTATGCATACAAATGCTGAAAATCAGTAATAAGGCTGCCTAATACCTGTATCTCAAGTCTTTGAGGAGTCTCAATAGCAATTGTGGCGATCTGAAAGTAAGGTATAGGGAGTGCCTAATAAATTGATTGTATGTGACCGTGTGGTTATAGAGCCCAAGTAGAGGGGTTAGAAGTACCTGTTATAGTCGGGGAATGGTCGCCATAGGATAGTTCTGTGATCCTAGAGGATTAAGAACTGTGATGTAAAATGGTGGCAATGACAGACCTCTAATAGTCTTGTTTTGCCTCCATTCTTGATTATCCACTAAAATAAACAGAATATTTCACTTGCAAATTGATATTTTGAGTGTGCGGTAAATAATTTTCTAGACTACGGTTGGACGTATTTGTCCATTATACCAGCACCTCGACTATATTTAGACCTGAGTGCCCACTAAAATACTCCCTTGATATTTGATTAAATGGCAGGGCTACCCAGTGGAGGACAACTCATGGGAACCAGTCAATAATGTAAATGCTCCTCGCCTGCTCCGCCAGTTTCATCAGAGGTACCCTGACAAGCCTGGTCTGAGGTCATCCGGAGGTTGTCCCTAAGGGGGGAGTAATGTAAGGTTCTTTGTCTCTGTTGACATGTTCCTTGAAACTCAGTTTTCCGTCGGCCATTTTGCTTTCTGTCTTTCTGCAGCTCTTGCCCTCAGTTAATATGGAGTTTCCAGTTTTCATGTTCCCGCCCTGATTCTTCCCTCTTGCTTCTTAAGCAGCCTCAGCTGAACAATCAGTGCTCCTGAATCAAGCCTCAGTCAGTCTGTGACCTGACTCCTGAAACCTTGGACTTGTACTCCAGCTATTCCCTACTGAGGAACCTTGGAACACTTTTGGACTCTGGAAACCTGCTGTTTGGTGAATCCATGTTTGCAGAGGAATTACGGTACAGAGAAGAGATCCTGAACCTGCTTTGGAGATTTATTGTAGTGCTTGAAGTTACTCTGGCCTGCTGTGTCTCCTGTCGCTGTTCCTGCAAACTGTGTGAACTTTTCAGCATGCTTGTATGAAGTAATACAAGTCATTTCATTTCAACCTATGTCTCCTGTGTTTTCCTCGCACCCAAGCACAAGACGCTATAGGAACTGTACACTATACATGACAGTGGGCATCCTTGCTACCGTGGGCTGAGTTCGCTCTAAATAATGCTGTGGCTGACTCCACCGGACAGACCCCATTCCTCCTGAACTACGGTCAGCATCCGCGGGTACCAGTGCCCATGCCCGTGTCTTCCGCCGATTCCAGGGTGGCAGACTGGGCTGTGGAGGCACGGGACATTTGGAACCGCACCCAGGATGCCATTCAGGCCTCCAAAGAGAGGATGAGGTCTTCTGCCGATGCCCATCGGCGCCCCGCTCCTACATTTGCTTCGGGTGACCTAGTGTGGCTTTCTGCCCGAAACATCAGGCTACGTGTAGAGTCCACCAAGTTGGCACCTCGCTTTTTGGGCCCCTTTAAAGTTCTTGAGCAGGTGAACCCGGTGGTTTACCGCCTAGCCTTTCCGCTTCGCCTTGGTATCACCGACACCTTTCACGTGTCCCTCCTGAAACCCGTGGCCATTTCCCGGTTTTCCGAGGCATCTGCCGCGACGTCGGGTTCATCTACCGACGATCATGAGGTGAACGCCATTGTTGGGTGCAAGGTGGTACGAGGCAAAAATTTTTATTTTGGTGGATTGGAGGGGTTATGGGCCTGAGGATAGGTCCTGGGAGCCTGCCGAGCATGTTCACGCTCCGCAGCCTTTGAGCGCAGCGAGGCCCAAAGAAGGGGGAGTAATGTTAGGGTTCGAGTTCCTGCTGCTGCACAAGGGGAGTCTCGAACCAGTCCCGCTGCGGTCCCCCATTCATCTCCGTCCGCAGTGGAGCCTGCTCAGCTTAGACGTCGGTCCCAGCATCTCGCCCAGTCTAACAGTGTGCAGAGGATTACTGCTCCTTCAGGCTCTGCTATTGTGGCCAGTACTGGTTAGCGGCGAGCAGACGTCTTTAGGACAAAGTCCTTGTTTTCCCCTTCTGAGCATGCCCAGAGTGAGATCTCTCATTGGAGATCAGGGGTCACATGCTCAGGTACTGCAGCAGCTCCTATTGGTCTGCCAGGAAGGTCCTGTGACTACTGGTGTTCTGGAACAAGTTTCATTGGTCCTTGTTTCTGGCAGGTCCTGTAGCTGTTACTATAAAAGGGTAGCATGGCTGGGCCACCATGCGCTAATATCAACCATTATATGCTTTGCGCCAGTGTGGTCATGCGTGTGTATTGTTAGGGCCCGGCTGAAATAGGCCCCTAGAATACCGACTTAATCGGTGAGGAGTTTGGTATGCTAGCTGGTCAGGGTTGGTGTCCTAGATGCCCTAGATTACCGGCATAACCGGTGAGGAGTTTGATTGCCGTATTCAGGGCCTGGCGTTCAGACGCCATAGATTGCGAGTGACTCTCGCGAGGACATTAGCGCATGATCACGTTCTATGTTCGCTTAGCACTTAACTGTGTACCTGGGTGCCTGACAGGACACAGAACTTTTTCTCAGCGGCCCTGTGACGTAACAGGGTTCGCTTTCAACGCTAGACAGCGCCCTAGCGTGTTTATTTTGCGACTCAGTTGTGTTTAGTGAGTTCGCACACATCGCCATATAGCGCTGCGGCACTCCTTCTAGCGGCTCTGTGAAATAACAGAGTTCGCACATATTGTCACAGCACATTGCGGTGTTTATTTTGGTGACTCTGCGGGATAACAGAGTTCGCGTCTTGCGCCATTTTACTAGCAGCAGGTTCCGCCTGCACGGTGGACCCCGGGCTGCGAACGCACCTCTCTACCTCATATATTTGGTGCGTTCCGCAGACCCTAACACCGGACATCCGCCACCTTATCCGCCTTAGTTGAAGACAGAGCCACTGCCTCCGGGTACCGGGTAGCATAGTCTACCACAGTAAGGACGCAACGCTTTCCAGAGCTGCTGGGTACAGCCAGTGGTCCCAAAATGTCCACTGCAATTCTCTGGAAAGGCTCCTCTATCACCGGCAGAGAGATCACGGGAGCCTTGGGAACAGGCCCTGACTTTCCCACTCTTTGACAGGTGATACAGGAGCGGCAGTAGTTTGTCACTTCTTTCCCCAATTTGGGCCAATAGAAGTGTTGAGACAGCCGGGCCTTAGTTTTTCTGATCCCCAAGTGTCCAACGAGTGGAATCTCATGGGCAATCCGTAACAACTCACCCCTAAATTGCTAGCGGACGACCAGATGTCTTTCCCTCAACCACTCCTTTTGGGATTTACCAGTAACTGTCTCCCAGTACAACCTCCCTCATTCCCAGAACACCCTCTCCTTATCAGTCCCGGAGATGGGCTGCTCGGCAAGTGTCTCACGGTCTCCAGACTCGCATCTGAGTGCAGAGCAGCCTGGAACTCCTGGCTGGAGGCAGCCAGAAGTGACGTCAAGGTCCCTTCCTCACGAGAACCCTCTGGGTCCGTTTCTGGTTCAGTCAACCCTCTGACTGAAGAGGGTCCAGAAGGCAGAGCGTTATCTGCATTCCGAGCACTCTGCATGTGGGTGACAGCGGCTACGAAGGCAGTCTCCCCGGGAAATCCCAGAAACCCGTCAGCCGGTGCGGCTATGGGTACTACCTCCCCATCCACCCCCATTACCTCAGGAGCAGTGCTATATATGGGGCAGTTGCCTTCCTCTGTGGCACTAGTCAGTTGCACGGCATCACCTTCCTCATGGTTCCCGTGCCTCTCCCCATTTCCCTTAGCACTGTCGCTTACTCCTGTTAGGGGTTCCTAAGCCATCTCACACCGCAGCGCGATGTGGCTGAGTATTTCTATATCTTCAGATACATAAGCATTATCAGGTAAATCACTGTCAGGTAAAGCATGCATATTCACATCATTATCATTACCCTCAGTTTCAGATCAGCGAGGGATGTCAGGGACATAATTCTCGAACACGCTCCCCAAATCAGTCCCCAACAAAACGTCATTGGGCATGTTTTTGGACAACCCCACTTCCTTCACCCTGCTCCCGGCACCCCAATCTGTTGTGAATGTTTCAGAAATGAATTCTGAGCAGAAGCTCTCTCTGGTGGTTACAAACAGTACTGAACCATTCAATGAGGATTGGCAATCAGGAATCACAGACTGGCTGGATATAAGGGAGGTTTCCCCCCATCATGGTTGCCGGTGAACAATTGTTCTTGTCTCAACGTTGTTTCCTGGTTCACTTGGAAGCTTGCTGAGTCTTGCCTCTTCTCCTGCTCTCAGATAAGATATTTTCTGTGTTTTGTTTTTGTGCTTGCCGTTTGCATATTTCTCTGCATTTCTGTGAGGTTGGCCAGGTTCCCCTTCCCGGGGGGCTTGGGCTCCTCTCGGTTCCTCTGGAGCCACTGTTGTTTGTTCATTTGCCTTTTCCAGTTTTTTCAGTGGCTGCGACTTAGTTTTGTTACACCAGAGAACTAATTTAGGTGGTAGAGGTCATGTGATCTCAGGTGTTTTTGCAATTAGTAGCGTTGGCTTTTTTTTAGGGTTTTTTTTTGGATTGCAGTAAGTATCCTTCCTATCCTTTTCTGTCTAGGCAGATTGGGCCCCAGCGTTTGCTCATACTATTTTCTGTCTGTGTCTGTATTTCCTCTTGTCTAACCGCCATTACATGTTTGGGGCTTCCTATGTTCTTTGGGGATCTGCTCCGGGGCAGATAGCTTTCCTCTTTCTATCTTTAGGTGTAGTTAACCTCTCAGGCTGTGACGAGGCGTCTAGGACCAACGTAGGAACGCTCCACGGCTGCCTTTAGTTGTGGTGGTTAGTCAGGGTACTGCAATCCAGTAGATTCCAACCTCTCTGGTGTATTGCCGTTTTTGCTTGCTCTCCTCAGTTACCAAAACATAACAGTATCACCGGCCCAACTGAAAATTATATGGTACTCACAGAAGGGAAAAATAGTGTGGAAACAAAAAAGGTTGTCAGAGATTTTATTTTATTTTTTTTCTGTTTGTTGCATTTTTTCCCTCTTTTTCTCTGGGTGCTGAGGAGGATTTTTTTTTTTCTCAATGGAGTTTGCACAGTTGTCTGGCCGTGTGGATCAGCTTGCCACTGAGGTTCGGAGTATTGCTACCTATCTTGCTGGGTTGCCAGTTGTGGAACCCAGGATCCCCATGCCAGATTCGTTTTTGGGGGATCGAGCTAAATTTCTGGATTTCAAACATAACTGTAAGTTGTTTTTTGCCTTAAAACCTAAGTCCTCGGAGAACGCAGCACAGCAGGTTCAAATTGTCATCTCTCTCCTGCGCGGCGATCCTCAGGATTGGGCTTTTTCCCTGACACCTGGGGACCCTGTTTTGAGTGATGTTGATGCATTTTTCTGGCTCTGGGGTTATTGTATGATGAACCTAATGTCACTGATCAAGCTGAAAAAACTTTGTTGGCATTAAATCAGGGGCTTGAGGACGCTGAGTTGTACTGTCACAAATTCCGAAAGTGGGCAGTCCTGACCAAATGGAATGATGTTGCTTTGGCAGCCCTTTTTCGGAAGGGTCTGTCAGAGAATGTAAAAGATGTTATGGTGGGTTTCCCTGCTCCCTCTGGTCTCAATGATTCTATGTCATTAGCGATTCAAATTGACAGACGTTTGCGTGAGCGTAGAAGTATGCGTGGAATAGTGTTGCCTTGTGAACCAGCTTCTGAACCCATGCAGTGTGATAGAGTGGCTTCTGGGGCACAGCGTCATGAGTTTCGAAAATGCAATGGGTTATGTTTCTACTGTGGTGACGCCTCTCATGCTATTTCAGTCTGCCCAAAGCGGGGAAGACGTTTTGCACGCTCAGTTGTCTTGGGTAGTGTTCAGACTAAATTTCTGTTGACTGTTACCCTGATTTGCTCCTTGTCCACATTTTCTGCTTAGGCTTTTGTTGATTCGGGAGCAGCTATTAACCTGATGGATTTTGATTTTGCTAAACGTTGTGGGTTTCCCTTGATACCCCTACGGAAGTCTATTCCCTACTGGGGATTGATTCTACCCCTTTGGCTGAGAATAAACCCCAGTTCTCTACTCAGGTGATAATGAGGGTTGAACCTGATCATCAGGAGAGTTGCAAATTTTTGGTGCTGTATAATCTGCATGACATTATTGTACTAGGTTTCCCTTGGTTACAGTCTCATAATCCTGTTTTGGATTGGAAATCTGTGTCTGTAACCAGTTGAGGCTGCCAATGTGTTAATGCCAACACTCCTGTTTTTTCTGCCTCTCCCCAGGCTCAAGATGTTCCTGACTTTTTGACTGATTTTTCTGATGTGTTTAGCGAAAGTAAATCTGCATCCTTGCCCCCCCATAGGAGCTATGACTGCGCTATTGAATTAGTGCCTGGTAGTAAATTCCCTATGAGAATGCCTTGTCGTGGCGGGGTGGCTCAAATAATTGATCAATTATTTGCCAAATGTCTCATTTTTAAAAACAGTTAGAAACCAATATGTGCATATGCACTTTATGTATTGCATGCTAACCATAGGCAGCGCTGGCTTCTCCCCCCTTTTTTGCTTGATATTGGTACGTGGCTGACCACCACTTGTTGCCGTGCGCGCTGGGTTATGCACGCCATTCTATCTGTTTTTTTTGTTTTTTTTTGTTTTTGTGATTGACCTAGCTAGGCTGCTGTACACACATACAGCAGCCCTGCCCTGCCTCAGGCTCTGTTTGATTGTGCACCTGTATCTGGGCCTGTTTCACCCTTCATCTGTGGTTGCTGGTTTGGCAAGTGTAGAAGTCAGATCTGAAATGTCCATCTCTGGACCTGGTCGGCTTTTACCTGCGCTTGCCTTGCTGGCACCATGGGAGCGATTCAGCAATGCTTCAGGTACTTTTGCAGTTTTTTTTTTGCAGTCTTGCTTTTAATAAATTTAGGAGGCCGTAATGGCACAGCGAATATAAAAAAACGTAGAGTAGGACTGCCCCATGTGAGAATGCCTTGTCGTGGCGGGGTGGCTCAAAGAATTGATCAATTATTTGCCAAATGTCTCATTTTTAAAAACAGTTAGAAACCAATATGTGCATATGCACTTTATGTATTGCATGCTAACCATAGGCAGCTCTGGCTTCTCCCCCCTTTTTTGCTTGATATTGGTATGTGGCTGACCACCACTTGTTGCCATGCGCGCTGGGTTATGCACGCCATTCTATCTGTTTTTTTTGTTTTTTTTGGTTTTTGTGATTGACCTAGGCTGCTGTACACACATACAGCAGCCCTGCCCTGCCTCAGGCTCTGTTTGATTGTGCACCTGTATCAGGGCCTGTTTCACCCTTCATCTGTGGTTGCTGGTTTGGCAAGTGTAGAAGTCAGATCTGAAATGTCCATCTCTGGACCTGGTCGGCTTTTACCTGCGCTTGCCTTGCTGGCACCATGGGAGTGATTCAGCAATGCTTCAGGTACTTTTGCAGTTTTTTTTTTGCAGTCTTGCTTTTAATAAATTTAGGAGGCCTTAATGGCACAGCGAATATAAAAAAACGTAGAATAGGACTGCCCCATATGAGAATGCCTTGTCGTGGCGGGGTGGCTCAAAGAATTGATCAATTATTTGCCAAATGTCTCATTTTTAAAAACAGTTAGAAACCAATATGTGCATATGCACTTTATGTATTGCATGCTAACCATAGGCAGCGCTGGCTTCTCCCCCCTTTTTTGCTTGATATTGGTACTTGGCTGACCACCACTTGTTGCCGTGCATGCTGGGTTATGCACACCATTCTATCTGTTTTTTTTTTTTGTTTTTGTGATTGACCTAGGCTGCTGTACACACATACAGCAGCCCTGCCCTGCCTCAGGCTCTGTTTGATTGTGCACCTGTATCTGGGCCTGTTTCACCCTTCATCTGTGGTTGCTGGTTTGGCAAGTGTAGAAGTCAGATCTGAAATGTCCATCTCTGGACCGGGTTGGCTTTTACCTGCGCTTGCCTTGCTGGCACCATGGGAGTGATTCAGCAATGCTTCAGGTACTTTTGCAGGTTTTTTTTGCAGTCTTGCTTTTAATAAATTTAGGAGGCCGTAATGGCACAGCGAATATAAAAAACGTAGAGTAGGACTGCCCCATATGAGAATGCCTTGTCGTGGCGGGGTGGCTCAAAGAATTGATCAATTATTTGCCAAATGTCTCATTTTTAAAAACAGTTAGAAACCAATATGTGCATATGCACTTTATGTATTGCATGCTAACCATAGGCAGCGCTGGCTTCTCCCCCTTTTTTGCTTTAAATTCCCTAAAGGTCGCCTTTTTAACTTGTCTGTACCTGAACATGACGCTATGCGGTCTTATATCAAGGAGTCATTGGAGAAGGGTCATATCAGACCATCCTCTTCACCCTTGGGTGCCGGTTTTTTCTTTGTGGCCAAAAAGGATGGTTCATTAAGGCCGTGTATTGATTATCGTCTCTTGAACAATATCACTGTGAAATATCAATATCCGTTACCCTTTATTTCTGACCTGTTTTCCAGGGTGAAAAGTGCTACTTGGTTTACCAAGCTTGACCTCAGGGGGGCGTATAACCTTATTCGCATTAAGCACGGGGATGAATGGAAGACGACGTTTAATACCCCAGAGGGGCATTTTGAGTACCTAGTGATGCCCTTTGGGCTCACTAATGCTCCTTCCGTCTTCCAGTCCTTCATGAATTACATTTTCAGGGATTTTGTGGATAAATTTCTGATTGTTTATATGGATGATATCTTGATTTTTTCCAATGACTGGGACTCTCATGTGAAACATGTTCGGACTGTGTTCCAGATTTTGAGAGAGAATGCTCTGTATGTGAAGGGATCAAAGTGTCTTTTTGGTGTACAGAGGATCTCATTTCTGGGATTCATTTTGTCTCCATCTGTTATTGAAATGGACCCGGTCAAGGTTCAGGCCATCTGTGATTGGGTCCAACCTACTTCATTAAAGGCTCTTCAGAGATTCTTGGGTTTTGCCAATTTTTATTGTAAATTTATTGGTAATTTCTCTGTTATTGTTAAACCATTGACTGATTTGACCAAAAAGAGTTCTGATGTGGTGAATTGGCCTCCTGAGGCAGTCTCTGCGTTTCAGGAACTTAAACAGAGATTCACTTCTGCTCCTGTTCTACGGCAGCCTGATGTTTCTCTGCCATTTCAGGTGGAGGTTGATGCCTCTGAAATTGGGGCAGGTGCCGTTTTGTCCCAAAGAGATCCTGAGACCTCTAAAAGTAACCCTTGTGCTTTTTTCTCTCGAAAATTTTCTCCAACTGAACGTAATTATGACGTGGGTAATCGGGAGTTATTGGCCATGAAGTGGGCTTTTGAAGAGTGGAGACATTGGCTGGAGGGAGCCAAACATCAGGTGGTGGTCCTCACGGACCATAAGAATCTGGTTTATCTGGAATCAGCCAAGCGACTTAATCCTAGACAGGCCAGGTGGGCCTTGTTTTTCACACGTTTTAATTTTGTGGTTTCCTTTCTTCCGGGCACTAAGAATGTTAAGGCGGATGCCCTCTCGAGGAGTTTCCTTGCGGACTCTCCTGAGTTATCTGATCCTGCTGTTATTTTGAAAGAGGGTGTAGTTCTTTCCGCCATCTCACCCAATTTGAGACTGGCTCTGGAAGGGTGTCAGGAGGATAAACCCGAGCGCTGCCCTATTGGGAAATTGTTTGTCCCAGAC